>CM029362.1:2051669-2188309 GCA_017140985.1 Hormaphis cornu | reverse complement strand
TTTTTTTTTTACATTCTGAGCTTCAGCGAAAAATTTTTGAGCTAAGTGTATGGAACTTTTCAAAAATTTCCATTTTCTTTGTAATGAATACGTGGATTTTCGGAATTTTCGGGCCATTGTTATTGTTTAATTCGGTTTTTACTAGGACGTATAGTGTAGACAACTGACCTCGCTCGGAATCGTATTTTCGAAGGCGATGATTTGTTACAGTTGCTTTCAGATGTTGAACAACGCGTTTAAATCACAACTTCCAAACTGGTGACCCACCCGAAGCGTAGTCGAACTATACCCACGTGACGTGGAGTGATGATCCCGGCTTTTTTTCACTTGACAATTGATTCTTATAATTAGCGGTTTTGCAAAAAAAAAAACGACGACAAATCAACCACCGTCGCCGTGCAAATGAAAATGTGCTCTCACCCCACGTCTGTGGTGGCTCAGCCGTTTTTGTCGTTTCGAAAAGAAATAACAATACAGTCTCCCGACAGCGTACCGTCCCAATTATGCTTAGTGTATAACAGGCGATTGCGAATTTGCATAACAATAAGAATATTTTTTATATATATATACTTTACGCGTATAAATAATGAACTAACCCCCGGACGAACGATCTCGTTCACAAACGTGTGCAGCAACGCCTCAAATTCGCATTGTGTCTTCAAATTTGATTTTTCGTTTTATTTTCTCCTGTAACCCGCACGAGCCGCCGCAAGTATACGCATATTTTGAGCACACGTTTCCGAAATTATTATTTAATACGTAGCTATTATGTCGCGTTCGGAATTATTGATCGGCCGCGTGACGGTGACGAGAATAATGCATTTTCCATCGCGCCTGTACATTACATTTTGATGTATAACCCCGATACGATTTTTTCGCCCGTACTTTTCGAGGATATTAAACACGT
Source organism: Hormaphis cornu (assembly GCA_017140985.1). Taxonomy (NCBI): domain Eukaryota; kingdom Metazoa; phylum Arthropoda; class Insecta; order Hemiptera; family Hormaphididae; genus Hormaphis; species Hormaphis cornu. The sequence continues at coordinate 2,187,402 of CM029362.1, read as the reverse complement.
TCTGTGTATTATGGTTATATAGGCTGCGAGGAAAGTAAAAAAGTAAATAAACGTTTCCGACCGTACTACACGCACCGACGGAATTTCAACGACGACGAGACGGATCTTGTACGTGAACGGATTGCGCAATTTATTCGAAAAATCGCCGTTTTTTGGACGTTCGGATAGGATTCTACGTGTACACCGGAAACGCGGTGTGAACTTATCGATCGGGTCCGTTTCGCTTTTTGTTCACCGCAGAACTTTTCTGTTCGTACAGCAGTATTATTTCAACGGAGGGTTAAAACACGAAAACGTCTTTGTCGTGCAAATACCACGTTGAATCTGGTTTGAGCTGATTTTGTAGAGCGTTCCTGCGAATTCGCGCGTTGAAATGTGTCGATTCGTATTATTATTCTGGTGATTCCTGCTTTGATCTACGCTTTTAGGTAGAACCGACCAGTTGCGGACCAGTCGCGTACAGACGTCAAAATGTATACCGTTTGCGAACCCGACGCGGTGAAAAGTATTACGATTAAAACCGTGTGACAAGTGGCGCTTAGTTTGTGACGTGTGCGAAGAAAAAGCGAAATAACATAAAAATAAGTTCCTCGATTCAGCACGAGTAGTAACCTGCAGTAAATACTGTTGGAAAAAACTTGAGGTTGTCAAGTGTACTTATAAATGATGCAAAAATATATTATGTTGTTCTGGCATTGAATCGGAACAGTTTATTAACGAATCAAAAACTCGTATTTTTGCACTTTATATGCAGAACATTGATAACTATATATATATACATACATATTAATGCGCATTTTAGTATTTAAATTCAAAGAGTTTTTCACCTATAACGTACTGACCTACAGCAATGTATAGTTTATAATATCTTATTATACCAAGCCGGATGTCGTAGCATCACAAATCGTTGTACCCGTAGTGTTCACATTTAATATAAAAATCAACGAAATACATTTATACGACAAGAGAACGCCGTTTCAGCGTTTTCGGTCGTCTATAGTTTCAATTGTTTGCGTGTGCAAAAAAAAAAACCTTTGTTACCATCGAGAACAGCTAGCGACTTTTCTGACACGACTTTTGACTGCACGGAGATTTATCGCTGAATATATTTACGTGACTGCGCGTCAGAGTTGTTGGTGTACACGTAGGAAAAAACTATTGTGATATTGTCATAATGATGTTTTGATTTTTCAAAACGCGTACAACATCGGTGTGTGTGTGTGACACATTTACTCAAATGTCTCGGCGGATGCTCGCAATATTATTATGCTTCGTTACATCGTGTAAATCAAACAGAACGATAAACGTTTATTGCGCGTATGTACGCAAACACAGATACGCACCACCCCGTTTCGCGTGCGGTTTTGTTCATTTTTCACAAGCGTGAAATCGAATCGTTTCGTGGCGTTTTCGAGAAACTGTGTACAGAGCAACACAAAACAATACGCACGGGACGACAAATATGGATCCATTAATAAAAATTGTTTTAAATTGATTTAAACACCCGAACGCGACGAAAGCGCAGGGATGCCTTTCAATTGGGGGAGGGTTGAAATTCGGATATTTACACTCGCATAATGTATATCGTACCGAGTTTCGCGCGCGCGCAGATCCGAGCCGATCTACGTTGTTCTGATCTTTTCTTTTTGTATTTTTCATTTACAAACAAAAACCTGATGCATAAACTCTATCACCGACAATGCGCCTCCGTCTATAAATGTCTACCAGCAAAGCGCGTAATGAACAAAAAATAAGCGTGTAGGTGTTGTTATAGCTCCGGTTCGTCGCGAACCAACGCGAAACAAGTGCGTCGACCGGGAATCGCGCCGCGGGGTGTTGTTCTTGCGACCACGACCGAACATATTATACAATTATTATGTATTATGCGGTCGATAACGTGTAATGGATTCGTCCGGGACGATTTTACCCCGCGTCGTTTGTCGAATGCCGTAGTTTTTAATGGAATTTCTGTTTTCCAAAACACAAGATCGCGTGATGAACAACCCAATGTGGGGGTGTCGTAATCACGTCGAATAATCTAGGCGCCAACCAGTCGGCGTCTGCCAGAGGTCGCCGTAGTGTGCGTGCTGCACAAATGCATCGCGCACGGTTTTCTCGCCCCCTTCGCAGCGTGGTCTTGCCAAAGCGCCGAGTTCAGAAACGGAAAGCATCGGCTCGCGTTTATACACGGGTGATTTTACGAGTTTCGAGTTTTTCACGGTATTGTGCAGCTCGAATTCGAGGTAAAAAAAGGCCGATTCTCACATCGCGTGTTGCTAAAAAATGATTGTAGTTTTTTTAACTTTTAACCGTGTTATGTGTACCTTGAGCAAGAGGACGACATTATGCCTTTGACTCTGTATTATTATGAAATAATACCGCGTGTCATCACGGACCCATAATTCGGTACTGTTTAAAATTTGTATTATATTTTATATTATTGAACGTACTCGTATGTGTAATCGGCATATTTTGTTTTCGATAACTCGGTCGATTTGCACGTAACCCGTTTATTCACGATAAAAATCGTCGTAGAAAATCGTAATTATTTTTGTCTACGAAAGTCGCCAAAACGTTCCTGTTTCCACGGCGTGTTTGTAATTTAAATTATGTGATCTGCACCGTGTATGTAGGTATAGTATAATGGAAAAAAAGTTTATTACTGCAATAACGCGTGACATTATGACGTATATTCTTTTGCGACAGTTTTTCCCTATTACTCTTTTCGTTTTGTTTTTTCATTTCTTTGTACATTTGCTTACTGCTGCACGTAAACACAAAATGCAGATGTACCATATATATATCACTGTCATGGTGCATACTACTAGCTGCTGCTCGTATTATGTGCGGATTATATTTACGAGTTTTTATTTCTTTTACATTCGCCAAACACGCAATATTTTTTATATTCCGTTTGTATTCCGTGTGATACTATCGCGAAAAATTATTAGGGATGTTGGCCGTTCTTTTTTACGCCGTCGTTCTCGGGGCTGGAGTTATAACTCGTGTAGGCTCGGTAAAGACACCGTCAATAAACGTTTTTTTTTTTTAATAACGGAAAATATAAATAACGATTTACTAGTTATAATAATCATTACAGTTATTATACGCGTGGACAGATTTTCATCGGACACGTTGTCGTCTCTACTCCGAAACAAAAAATAATTTCAAAGTCGTACAATCGTTTGAACGAAAGCGACCTTGTCAAAATGTCGTGAACAAATAACAAAAAATCAATGTCATAATTTTATTGTTACACATATTTAGTAAAAAAAAGTTGATAGAAGCTTCATTTGGGGGGAAACTATTTTGGAGTGCGTTATAATTGTGCTGTTCGCTTGATTTTCATCTGTTCATTTACGGATTTTACTCGTTTTAAATAGAAGAATATGATGTATAATTACCAGCTAAGTACGTATCTCTGCTAGTATTTTCGTTCGTGTAATTTCAAAAAATAACTCGTTTCTAATAAAAAATTGAATATAAAACTTATAATGTATTTGATATTCGAATTTCTAAATCCAGTTTTTTCGGGCGATTTCAAAATTCGTAAACTATATTGTATCAATAAGCTTATTGTAGCGTGCAGCAAACAAGTTTCTTTTTTTAAAATCAAATTGCTATCAGCAATAAGTGTAACAGTCGCTGCACGATGATTATTGCGGTTGTAAAATGGTGAAAACTTAAAATAAACGTTTTTACACGTCATTTATATATGTGGGGCAATTGCTACGAATAACGTATAAAAAAAAATCGAATCGTGAACGAATCATTAAGCTGCCCACTTCCGGCTGTTATTTCATTTATATGCGTACACGCAGTCCCATGTGTCCAACACATTATACTTAAAAGACGATCGTGAACTCGCATAATAAACTTACATATTTTTTACACCGAGTAAAATACGATGGCGAGTAAATACGAACCGGTATCTCAATCGTGTAACCGTGTCAGGGGCCATCGTTTAATTCTTGTTTATTTTTACGATCATGTTTAAAAAAAAAAAACCTTTTTTTTGTATAATACTTCGAACGCGCGTTTTCAATAGTATATTCTCCTCGGTTATTTTATACTAATTTTTGTACCCATTTGGACAGATTGACAGGACCAAGTTTGAATGTTCAAATATGATAAAAAAAAAAACTGTCATTTTACAAACGTTGTCGAAACATCCTGCTTACGGGTTCGCCGATGATTTTGTTAGCCCATGTACCGTTCGAATAGTACATAATAATTTACTAATAATCCGCGTCCGAATGGATTCGACTGTCTATAGTACCTGCTCTATTATTATTGTTTATTATAGTCGAAATAGTCGTTACAATAAATCGCACGGTCTGTACCGTTTAGAAAGCACAGTATTATGCGGAAGAAAGTACGTTGGTGATTTTGTATTAAAAATGCGATTTACCGTCGAGAGTGTAGTACAAAGTAGTCAAGTAGTGTTCAGGTATTGTCCAATAATTTTCTCAACGGTGGACGTTATGAGTTTCCATTAGAAATATTCTGGCGCAATCGCACAATACAACGAATGTTACTGAAAACACATTTCAACTATTTTTCGTGTCGATATATTTATACAAGTGCCAGTTAGCGATGCGCGTTTATACCGTGCAAAACAAACATATCGCGTCCTAAAATCCCATCGCGACAAAGTCCTATGATACAGTAATATTCATTGTACATACGTAAATATAAGTCGCGAGCGGAAAAAGCGAAAACGACAAGTGGTGCATCGAATTGGCGAGAGTTTGTTGTTTGCAGATGATTACAGTAGACTTGATGATGATGCTAACATTATGAAAGTGAAGTCGAGGACACTAAGGTTGATAAACGACCCAAGGGCGTTGTAACTGTAAGATAGATTCTTATGAGTCTTTCTTCTGTTGGATACATTTAGCACTTTGCGGGTAATAACGTACGTTATACTCTGGCGGAAACGGAAATCGCATACCTTCTTTTCGGTTTTCCGCGGAAAAGGGCCACGACAGTCGCGTTTTTTTATTTTCGTCATCGAACGTCGTTCGAGTCCGGTCCTGCAGAAGCGCGTTGCCGTACAATAGCGACAAATAACACGTAAGAGAAGCGAAAAACCTCGTGAATCGTCGACGAAAAACATTTTCATTTACACGCGCGCATTACGACAAAATGTACGCGTTTTTCCAGTCGAACGACCGCGCTGTGGGGGGTGAGTTCGCGAGAGAAGTATTGCTGTCATTTGTTTTTTGTTTTTGTTTTTTATGCGGCCAGAGAAACCGAAAGCTACACAGCCAGAGGAGAAATGGCGTGTAAGTCGTAAAAATATTAAAAAAAAATACCACAACAACACGTCCGGTGGGATCCTCTAACTCGATTTTACGACGATAGCGCGACACTGGTGGTAATACTACACACGCGCCTACAGGATGTTCCGCGTAAGTTCATTCTGAACCGAACAAGAGGTTTCACCGCTCTGCTCGTCCGCATCTATAATAAAACGACAATGTCAAACCTAACGATTAGATTCAGGATGATGATGATACGGTTGGATATAAGTATCTAGTACTTTAAATAGAAAAAATTATGAATCAATCCGGTTATTCGCGTGTATAAACTTCTTATTTTCAACCGTAACAGTGTATACGGTATCTTTCTTGTTCGGATAGACTGTGCTAAATTCTACATTTTTTTTTTTTAATGTTAGACCGTTTTTTTTTTTTTTGTAACGCTTCGCAATTATACTTGTCGATTATATATTTATTAATTAGGTTTTTGCTCGGGACCTATACATTTTCCGATAAACGTAATAAATTGTAATTTACAGTGCACACCGCACCGGTTTTTTCGTTTATTTCGCACGGTGATGGTATATTATAACCGATTTTTTATACTCGTTCGATTTCCGCTTGACGAGTATAGCTGGTCGCAAACTCGTCAAAATTTTATTGAAATTTATAATGTTTAAAAAATAATATGCGGTTAATATACATATATATTAGATCATTTTCTAATATCACGAGCACCCTGTATTTTCATGCATTGTGTTGCCGAACGGTCAAATCACAGTTATTAAATAGCCGACGTCTCTTTGTATACGTAATTGTACAGGTATTGTTATTTCGTGAGAGTATACAATCTGGCAACACGTAATTTGAGTGATGTTTTTCGAGCAGGCAGGTATAGTAGTGTTTGTGTACTACGTTTTATATTAGGCATGATTTCGACTGTGAAATAATATGAAAAATAATTCGAAAGTCGGGAAAGAATCGTCGTCACGTGAAAGAAAAACGTACCTTGAAAGAAAAACGTAACGTTGTTGGAATGTTTCGAAGTATTGATTGCTTTTGTCGTGAATTTTCTCATCTACAATGCATATATATATGTATTATCGTATGTTAAGTCGATTTGAATTCGTTCAAGGCTGTATATCTCGTACGCTATAGTTTTAGTCGCGTTCTCTTGAGATTTTCTCGCCGCCAAAAAAAATGTTGTTCGTTTCGACGGTTTCGAGACGTTTCAACTGCAAAGTTGTGAAAACACGCGGGCTTTGAATAAATCTAATTGTTTCGTGTTGTTGCGTTCGTTATAACCTACGTTATTATGTTGTGATTGCGACTTTCTGCTGTAGTTTTAGGTGAACGCCGGTCGTGCTACGAACGCATTATGCAAATTAAAAAAACAAAATCGCGAGAAAACGTTTGCTGCTAACGCCGCGATGGCGCCAACTATATGAAAAAAAAAAACGGCTAATTATTATAACAAGCTCACGCGCGGTAAAACTAAAATCGCTATTTATTTATTACCATAAGAATATATATACAGTTTTTTCACTACGATTTCTTTTTTCGCCTCGAGTAATCTCTTTTATTTTTATTTTTTGCCCGTGTAATTATTATTCACACCCTTACCCCCCCGAACGAACGCGTGCACTTAAAAGTTTATTGCGCTGTACGTTATTTACCGCGTTGCGCATATTTTTTCTTATTAAAATGTGTACCGGGTGTCGTTATACCGCAAGTTATCTACTATACTATAGTCGACACTGCCGCAGTAAACGACATTTCGGAGTCGGATTTTGGATGTCGTTTTTAGCGTTTTTTCAACCCGTTGCTGGTGTTACTCGCTGAAATGTTTTACAGCGGCGTTTTCAATCGCGTCATGTTCAATTGTGTGAATTCAGTTTTATCACGATTGGACTGGAAGTGTGTGTTGTGCGATACGTAAACCGATTGATATTTTGGAAAACGTCGCTGCCGGGTTTTCTTTCTCGACTTTTCGAAAACAAAAAACGACACGTTCGAGGACAGTGCGCACTGTGTAGCGAAAGAGCACTTGCTGCGCGAACAAAAGCCGAAAAAGCCTCCCCCGGCCCTCTACTGCTCTCATATCCGCGTGCAGAAGTGGCCGTGAGCGCGGATGAGTCATCGCGGCGCCAGACGAAAAGCCGATTGAAAACGTAATGAGCGCTATACTACTAGCTGCGCGTGAGGCAAAAGGGCGCCTCATCACAACGATGTTGCGCGCGGCGAAATGGGTCGTTTTCTAGCACCTTATTGCAAAATCTCCGTTTTAAACGTGTCACTCTGCTATATGTATAATAAGCCGTACTCAACCCAAACGGGGTTTTGAACGCCGCGTGGTTATCGTTTTTCATTTTATATCGTTAGCGTAAAAGTAGTTAAAAAAATAACCACGTTAAAAATCGCTCAATTTATGGTACGAAACGTTATTGTTACGTTTGGCGCGTTGGGTCGCTAATCATTTCGGTCACGGTGGAAATCGATTTTTTGCCCCGCTTAAACGAGTCTAGACGTTTGAAATCGTTCGTAAACACGCAGATCTTATTTTACATGATGATGTTACAAGCGCTTTCGAATTATTGTTATTTTTTTACGTTCCATTTTATTTGTACCGTTCTGTACGACCCCTCTAATATCAATTTTTGTTACACAGCTCGCGCCCGTAAGCGTCAACCGTGTTTCCAGTTTATTTTCTCTTTGTGTACCAACTGCTCTGTGTACGCACGTAATGAAATCTTCCATAGGTTATCGTTGAGCGGTGGAGGATTTTTTTTCTATTCCCTTCTGCGATCTTAACCGATTCGGGTCAAACACGTCAATGCCACGACGATGGCGTCGTCCGTAATTATGAAAGACCGCGCGTGCGTCGTCGTAATTCGGGGAAAAGAACACTTCCCCCCCGTCGCCTCGAACCGCTTCGGTACAAAACGTCTGATCACGTCGTTTGTGGACCAACACTTTCTCAGATCCGTTAACACGGGAAAAGTTTTTCAGTACAATCTTACACGACGGTGTTAGAGTACGTATAATCGTGTGTGTACCGAACAATAAACTGATCGACCTAACTGTTGAGCGACGACACAGAATGTCCATTTTTTCAACTTGCATATAGTATTGTGAACATGACTCGATTAGTTTTCGCAAAGGTGCCGTCAATTGGAAACTGTCAACTTTACAGTGTATTTTTGTACAGTCATACGGGCTGTATATTTTATGTTTTGATTTAAAGCAATCGTGTACCGAATTCCAGTACAAATTTGCCCCTGTACCTGATAACGTATAATTATTATTTTTAGTATATTGTTATAATTTCATCGATTGGCCTGCGTGAAATGTTCGTCATACTGTCTGTGTGTGTATACTATAGCGGTTTAAAGAGCACCCTCGAAAAGGTCCAACTAACTACCGCTACTGGACGTGCCTGGCGTTTACGTGTTAATAATAAATGATAATATTGTATCCGTAACGTTTTTCATCGTTTTCCGCTAGTTTCGGATGGTGCAGCGATGTATATATACTTAAGGTCTCTCGCCTGTGAAACCATATTACGATTCTTGCATAATGCCGTGTGTATATTATTATTGGTGGTGGTGTATCGATTACGCGGTTGAACGATCGGTGACAAATACTCACAGTTGTGTATATTATTGTTGTATAAACGAATTTTGCGCCGTATGCACAATTTGCGTCACGTCATCGCGGAAACCCTGTACTGTTTGGAGCGAGACTGTTCGATAATCGGTGTTCGAGAATCTAATCTACCTTCGCGCGTGAATTTGTTTTCGGCCTGCGCCGAAACGTGTGCGGCAGCAATACACGGTCCGTTTTTCGTCGGAAAATCGCACTAGTTTTCCATGCGACTGCCGCGTTTTTCCGGGTGCGATACGTATCGCAGCCAAGCGAATAGTTCACCCTTGGGGGAAAAAAAAATAATGTCGCGGTCGATCGAAATCAACTTGTCGAAATACGTTTGTCTGGACGATAAATGTGTCGTGTACACCTACGATCTGCATTTTGTTGCTGTAGTACTTACACCGAGTCTGCAACTATATTAGACGCAGAGGTATACATGTTTGTACGTTAACGAACGTTATTTACAACATTACACCCAACTGTCCAATGTGTGTGTGTGTGTATAGATAATACTGAACGGATTACTAACGGATTTTTCACACGTATAGTTTACAATGCACGCGTATAGTTTAGCGTGTGTTTCGCGAGTTACGTCATAGAGTCAAAATACACTATTTTGAATCGCGCAAATATTTTCCATCGTCTTTGTCGATTTTGAAATATTCTCTATGATTTGACGTATGTTCGGTACGCTCGTGAAATTGCGTGCAGAAAACATTGTTAAAGTGCACGATATTAGTAAAATTTCAGGACGTCGTCCTATATTTTACTCGAACCCAAGAAAATATATATATGTATATAAACTATATAACCTAACCCGCTATAGTATACGTTATTTTATGTACGAACACATTTCGATCAAATACTTTTTGTAGGTAAATCGAAAATACTTTTGTTTTTCATTAGCCTCGCTGTGTTCTTCTTTACTTATACGGCTCTCGGAATAATATCTCGAATCTTTGCGTTATATTTAATATATATATCTGTTTAGTTTTTTTAACTTGAACGTAAATTGACGTTTTATCAGTTTAAAGCCGTATTGCTGCGTCTGTGCATATTGTAATCGAGTCAGACAAAACGTGTGCCCACCGTAACGTTTCACTCGAGTATTTTATACGTTTATAACACTTTGTGTCGAACCAGAAAAAAAAACGCCGCAGAAAATCTAGATTGTAATACACGCATGATCGTGTTGTCAATAGACTATGGTTGAACGTTGGTCGTGCAGCTCACGAGGCGTTCTGTGTACTATATAGTGGAAAAGCGTGTTTGAATGTGTTCAGTCACTAGATTATCACTGTACTCGTAATTAACTGTCGCCTCATGAAAAATGCGGTTTGGCGTTTTACACTGGCAAAAGATTACTTTTTCGTCTCGTAAACAAGTACGAAACTGCGAAAATTCCACGTGGGGAGAAACCGTAACGTACTGCCCCCGTTGCGCTGTCCCGTTTTCTTATTCGATTTTTTCTTCCCATCCGGTTGTACGCACCTATATTGTGTCGCATACGTATATTCGTCCAGCCGTTTGTACTCGGTAATAAAATACGACGTTTCCGTGAACACTATATGCACTATACGCGCGTGCAGCTGTTGTCTGTCTGTCTCTGACGTTTTTATATTTATTTAGGTTCGACCGTACGGTGACGCCAATACTGGTGAAAAATCTCAAAACGGAGCTCGTAAAAAGAAGGGCACGCGCGGGTTCGCGGTGAACACCGGACAGCTGTACGGGATCGCCGCACACGCGTCCGCCGATTTCGATTATGATCTCAAAAACTAGCCGTGTACGACGAGTACTTTTCGTTGTTGTTGTCGCACACATTATATTGTACTACCTATGCGGTGGATAGCATAATTTATTTTTATACAATAATTCATCGATTTCGCGTGTCGCCGCACAACAATACGATCGTTATGCTCAGTGTTCTTCTCCGAATCGCGGTCGTGACGCACTTGGGTAGCACTAGACTTTTGGCGAGTTCTAACGCCGTTATATTTACGAAACGTTTCGAAAAATGTTCGACAAACGTGGGGGGCGTGACTGGCGGTGAAATTAAAAAAAATTTGATTTCTCGTCGTGTTCGAAGACATTTCAAGAGTATTAAAATCCGCTCATTCCTCGAATTTATAAATGGTTCAATAGAAGATTATACGATTTCGCGCGATCGTAACTCATTTATATACAGTTACACACACGAGTACGGTGAAGATTGTATACGAAGAGGATCGTCGTGTGATACGTTTTCAATCGTTCGAACCATACGCGCACGGTTCGCACGAGTTTATAAAAATTCGGTCGATTTTTCGATACAATTTTTTTCGGTTTTTTCGTCTTACCGAACAAACATTGTTCAGAGCGATCGTCCGAACGAGCGTGGTGCGGTGTTCGTTTCGTGTCGTACAAAGAGATATATAGAAAAAAGCGCCGACGACGCCGAACCGACGCGTAAAATGTTTTCGAGGAAACCGGTTTGCTGTGCACGACCGTCGAATGTAGCGTAATATATTATACTGCAGCGTTATTACCGACGGCAATTGTAATAAAAAATAAATAAATGAAAAATAATAACAATAGTAAAATAGTAATAAAACACGTCGTTTTGAATACAACGGTCTTCGGCTCGGTCCCGCCTCTCGCCTCCCTCGACGTATATATATGCGCGTAATATTGCGTTATTTTTTACCTTTGATGTGTGCCCTCTTTCACAGCGTTGGCGCACGCCGTCAAAGAATGCTGTCTTTGGGATTTATTGCGATTCTCGAAATCCCCGCGGGCGAGAAAAAAGCAAACGTCTCCTTTCGATGACCGATTTTTATTCCTTCGATTCCAACGTTAGTGTGATAGCAACGACCCATCGTTTCTTGCGTTACGACCATCGCCTACCGATTCATTTCGCCTATACTCTTCCACGTCGGTTTGCTCTCAGATGATAACCTTTCTAAGACCAGTAATTCTATCAGTCCGACTTATCTTTTCCGTCCTCCTGTTGCTCTTGTAGCTCCACGTTTCGAACGCCTTCAATACCGTTCTCATTTCTTCTCTCGCGAAATAGCGTCCTCGCGTCCGTATAACGATATAATGCACCGAATGTACGTTTCTATAGTGAATTCTTTCTGATATCCCATGCTTTTCGGAGTAAAAAGACTTCATTCAAGGCCACCTGAGCTTGGCATATTCGCTTCAAAATTTTGCGCGTTTCCTCCCATCTGAGCTTATCGTGCTATACCCAAGTATACGAGATCTTCTACTACTCGTTCTATAGTTTCTCATCGTCCTTTAATTCTGTCAGTGCACCCCCGAAATTCTCAACCGTTTCGCGTATCCTAAAACGCGTTGCGTAAATTTACTACTCGCGTACTACTTGAAAATCTAAAGGAACAATACTACCCTGAACGGGGCTTTGACTGTGAGCACGTTTCGTTGAAAATAACATTGTGAAACGCAGGATCAACGGAGACAGCTGCAGCTCTTTAATGAGGCGAAACCTTCGCGCGAAAATCTCTACAAAATGCAAACCGATGTCGTATCAAATACGTATTATTTTAATTTAGGCCTTTGGTGTAACACGTCATTATGCTCTACACTATAAGCTCAAGAGTTATTTCACCATGACAGATTTTAGTCTTCCTAAAGTTTCAAACAACGGATTATAATTATTATGTCTGTGTTCTAACGCTGGTCGCCGACAGAGTTCCATTTAGTTTAGATAACTAATCCTAGGTGTAATTTATTAATTTTTCGTAAGTTTGTTGCGTTTTAAACTCCATATTTTCTATACTAATTGTTCAAAGTTTGATGCGTTTTAATCTTTCCGGTGTATATTATACAGTGTTCGCGGGCAACCGACGGAAAGTTATAGAACGCGTGCACGTCTCTCAGTTGAAAATGTTATTAATTTTTTTTTATTTTTTATATCAATCCGCTATGTTCGACAAAGCATATACCTACGTATGAGCTATGCAAATCGAAACCGCTGCGTCCATAGGACCCGCATCTGCCGAAAAATTCATTTCTGTGCGTTTTTGCTGTAAAGTGGAGTTATTTTTTTACTGGCTGTGCGATAGCCCGCGCAATATGCTAAACGCGCGCAGATGCTTATGAAGGCTTGTAATAATTAACATATGCGACGACAGTTGGAAATAAAAATGGTAACGAACGTTTGCTTGTAAATTATCCGCGTTTACGAAATTGATACGTTATAATTTATAATATTCGGGAGGACAGGTATAATAACCGTTATAATTCACAATGTTGGGCAAGCTGATGAAAAAAATTAACCGCGATAAGTTAAGTTAGTTCAATTAAATTGCCTTCAGCTAAAAGTTTACAACGGAAAAGACAAGTTGGAAGTCGAGATAGAAAATGAAACAAACTTAACTATGAGTTAAAAAAAGTTTTTTTTTTTTTGCTAAAATATTTACAAGTCATGAAACCTATAGTGTAGTATATCAGCTATAGTATTTTCAACTTGCCTAAATAGTTTGAAAAATAAATGATCGAAATAAAAAAAACGTCAATGAATTAGTAGTTTTGGTTGTTGATAATGAAAACGAATCAGTCTATTACAGTTTTTAACTGAATAAGTTAAAAACAAAAATAAATAATTAACCAGTCGAGTCAAAAAGTTGAAAAAATTATTTTATTCAACAATCGACGGCGTCTACAACGGCACCAGTTCATATTAATCATACACGTTTTATATAATATAACATAATATTTGTTGAAGGATAAAGAATTTAAAAACTTGTTCGATACGCCCAAAAAAAAAAAAAAATTCCAATAATAAAGTACCTTTTGTGTACTTTTTCATTTATAAAAATTACAAATTTATATCGTATTGTGTTTTATGCGTACGTATATAAAGTGAATTCTGTTTTTTTTTTTATATATATACTGCGTATTATATTGTATACAATAACCCTTTCAGCTCAGTTCTAACAAGGTTTCGTGTTACGGGGATGATTTATATATTATATATACGCACATTAAAAGTAAAAAAACACATTGTAATAAAACCGCGCGCGTGGGTCGTGTTATTGTGGCTAACATATTTCGTTGTACATATGGTATACTATTGTGGTTGGTTTTATAATACATTACGGGAACATGACAGGTGTATTTACGTCTCACCACTGTAAATTAAATTTATCGATTGATTGATTGATTTTCTTAAAAATGAAACAATGTTTAAAAAAAAATCGACGCTCTAATTTGATTTTCGCTTGTCCGATTGAATCCGTCGATTGCCATAGCGCATATTTTATTTTGAACAAAAATCTACGTATACAAATACTTAGTATGGTCTTTTTGTCGAGTGTTTGACTTTTTGTAAACTATCGTGTACACATATTATTCGTTCTAACACGTCGGCGTCGGCGTGTGTATGCCGCAGGTATAATAGCGTCGACCGACCCACGGACTTTTTATCAACAATTTGTACTTCATCACGACCCAGCGAATTTAATCGGGTTCTCATTTCGTTCGAGAGTGAAAATGTCCATATTTATTCTGCCAGACAAAATACTTGACCAGCTACTGCAGTGAACAGTTCGATTTTAATTCTGTAAAAAGATATTAACCAACTGTAATCGACTTCTTTTTTTTGTTCAGATTATATTGGAATTCGATTTTTGAAAATTTCGTCAAAGTTCGAATTCATTCGACTTCCGAAACCCCCTTATTTCGTGTACGCGTTGCGATAAACGATTTTAAAAAAAATAAAAAGTCGAGAAAACGTGTGGTGCGCTACATGTATAAATTAATATTCGCTTCTTAAAAATGAGACCCGGCTGCTTTGAACTGTCGTGAATCCGTTTTAATCCGTTTTAATCCGTACAGGATATACATGTACAGGTGCGTCATTGACGTTCGTCCTGTGCATTTTTCGTCACTGCTCTGAAAAGTGATTGTTTTCGAAGTGTTCAAAACCGTGTTTGGTTCGGTCGCCTGCGAAAACGTTTGTCCCTAAGCCCGTTCGTATTGTGTCGGTGAAAATAACGCTTTTTTTTTTTAAGATCGCGCAAAATACACTCTTGCATTGGTGACAACCGTGCAGTTTCAAAGCTGCGCTTACGACACTTATATTTTTCTTTTTTGTCCCGCAGATTCGTTCGTCAACAGCCAAGAATGGACGCTGTCCCGATCGGTGCCGGACCTGCGGCTGGGCATCGTCGGTTCGCTGTCGTCCGGCAAGTCGGCGCTGGTGCACAGGTACCTGACGGGCTCGTACATGCAGGAAGAGAGCCCGGAAGGCGGTCGCTTCAAGAAAGAGATTTCCGTGGACGGCCACAGCCACCTGTTGTTGATCAGAGACGAGGGCGGATCGCCGGAGCTACAGGTCAGTAGTCGGACTGCACTGTTGACCAGAATATATTGTTGTTGACTTTGAAGCAAAACACCTGGGCTGTGGTTGTGTTTCTTTTTTTGTTTTCTCGAAATTTGACGTTTGTCGCGGTACGTGCAGCGTATTGAACGTGCTGTACGTTTTTTATAAGAAATTTTCAAAAACGAGACTTCAAGTCTAAGCGAATCTTCGCGATTACGTTTTACACGTACAACACAAAATCCGTATTATCTGAAGAAGCACACAAAGTTATTTTTCTCTTCGTGTACTACTACCCACGTGAATCGACAGTTCCATATTATAGCGAGTTTAAAGAAAAAAACGTTCAGACTTACTTAAACCGCATTAAACTGCCGCTCGAGCGCGGCTCAACGACTATAACAGTTATCGATTTGACGAAATTTGGTTGTTCGTGATAAATAACGGTTAGAATGTTTAGAACTTGGGCGTTTCATAACGAAAAAGTTTAACGTATTTTTCTCTCGCTGACCGCGATCGGCTGCGTTTATTTTAATACGTATTGAATTCCGTGTACGGTATGATGCGAAACACGAAACAGCTGACCGCACTGTTCTCTTTATAGATCGATGACCACTCAAATAAACAAAATCATCCGTATTATTTCGATCTGAGTGTCAAATT
The DNA here is from genome assembly GCA_017140985.1 of Hormaphis cornu. Lineage (NCBI taxonomy): Eukaryota > Metazoa > Arthropoda > Insecta > Hemiptera > Hormaphididae > Hormaphis > Hormaphis cornu. The sequence goes on along the minus strand of CM029362.1, from coordinate 2,171,502 downwards.
TTTTTATTTTTATATAACATTACGATTCGAGTTCGAGATAAATTACTAAAGCTGTTTAGATATGAGCCCTGTAACACTGTTTTCCGAAAAAATTCTTGATTTCGTCCGTCTGAGAATGCGTTCGCGTAAAATATATTGCCAACAACCCCGAAATCGTTAATCTACTCCGCGGTTACACCGGGTCGCAGCGAGCGCAGATTACACATGGAGGGGAAATCCGGCAGCGATTAAACTCGACCACGAGACGCTCGGGTCGACCTTTGCGAAAGGTTGGTCGTAAATATCGATTGAAGTTCTGACGGAAAAGAGAATGTATATCGAAAACAAAACTACGTATCGTACGGTATCTACGTATCGTTTGGGAAAAAAAATATTACGTTTACAATATTATAATATCCGTTTACGGCCGTATAGTTGAAATAACAACGCTGCGGTGTAAAAAAAAAAAAATATTATTTACAGCGAGTCTATCGAAGTTTAGTTTTTTATTTTCCAATTATCGTTGATATACCTAACATATATTATGCTGTTGAACGCTAGAGATGATGTAATGAAATTAATTGTTTAACACGTGCGGTCCATGTTATTTGGACGAACAAACTTTTATTAAACACGTACGGTTAGTTTATTGTTACTTGATAAAACGCGAAGGAAAAAATTACACTAAACACAATCTTTTTCACAGTTGTTCATGCCGTATCAACAGCAATACGGCTTTATACGAAATAAAATTGCGTGTTTATTGACGTTACTTTTAGGAGAATTTCGACTGGGTACGTTCTTACGAATTCCGACCTTAAAAAAATATAATATACATTTTATCAAAAACCAAGTTACCTATTTATTTTGTACGAATGTATATTTCACATCACTGTCTGGATCCAAATTGTATTTATCAATTGACGTATATTATTTGTTATTACCTGTCAAAGTTTGAAATTTTACACTGCCAACGTCGTCTTGAACGCTTACGGTCCACGAGCCGAGTAAAAAGTTTTTTTCGTCTATTTTGAACGAATGACGTCCGGTATTAAGTTTACGGAGCAGTTTCGTTTTCCGTTCAAACGTTTTCGTAAACGATTTTTACCCAAAAAACTTTCCAAGAACCACGAGTGCCGCGACGAACGCGATTATCCACGGTAAAAGGATGTTTTCGGGCGAAAAAATTTCTAGGTTCCATCTACATCAAAAGCCGTCGACCGCGTTTCAGGAATATTGTCATCGCGCGACGTCCTCGCGAATTAACTTCAGTTCTCTCGAACTCCCACAGTTCGCTGCATAGCAATTACTATCGTCGTGCCGCTTGACGACGACGGGTCGTAAAACCCGTATATCTCGTCGTGCACAACGTAATTTATTAAAAAAGATAACGACGCGCCGTACAATAGAAGAGTCCCTTTCGCCGACTTTGACGTCGAGTACACTTTGCGCTCGAACCGCGATCCCGAGGGGCGACGAGAGATAAAAATCGTTTACACGGGGGTGCAGCGTATAGACGAGATATAGTATTTTACGTATAGTGTTTCTTAAACTTTTTGAGAAACGACAAAGAATAAAACATTTTTAACCCCTGTGAAAATCATCGTCAAAAAAGTAGGGTACACGAAAAGTTGGTACACTATATAAGACATATATCAGGTATTATTTATCGTATACAAACATCTTTGTAGCCGCCGCTAATTTTCAGTAGCCAATTTTGAAAAAAAATGTACATTCGAGTTTCGCGGGATTACCCTTAAGCGATCCGTCCGGGGAACGCCAGGTTTCAAAAACAGTTTAAGAAACACTGATATAGAGAACCACCCCTGTCATCTAAACAGCGACGAGCTTTACTAACGGTTTAATGTTATTAGAAACTCTGTTCTTAGTGGGCGTGTAAACTTTATTTTTCCCCGTCTTCAATGTAATCGAAATTTGTTTTCAAAATTTCAGCGTGCTTGCTGTACAGCAATTTACATTTATCCGTATTTGCTTTTTTCACAATTCGTGTTGTACAAATCGGTCGGCGTATTATGTTTTACGAATTTCGTTATTGTGCGACTATCGCGATCGACCCGAATACAACAACACCCCAAAATGATGTCGCAAAGTGTTTTCTCGATCTTCGTCTTGTACGTGGAACGTAATATACGGCGTAATATTCTCGAGACCGTGACGACGGAAAACTTTCCGAACCAACTCTGCTGCGCGTGTAGTTACTAATTTATTTTATTTTTTTTTTTTTTTCGACAAAAGTCTACGACATATTTATGCGGCGTAACGACGCGTTGGCATTCGTCTATTGAAAATTCAAAACTGTCAAAAAACTAATGGTAAAATATTCACGCACGCCCGTGATCGGAATAATTTATAAACCGCAGCGAGGTTGTGTGTCAAAATTTATACGCGCTTCGCATGTCCACCGTGAAAAATCTTAATTTTGTTTTGTTGGAATTCTTCGGTTTTCGCAATTTACTGCGGACAAAATTGCGAAATCCCCTACGAATTGATTTCCACGCGTAATACAATATAACGTGCGTATGTTATCACGTAGAAACGAGTAGAAAATGTTTTTGGCTGCAGTTTGTATTGTGAAAAATTCAACTTCTTCGTTTAAACGTGTACACTTCCAAACAATTCCGCCATAATGAGCAAAATATTCATATTGTTACAACTTGCACGTATACACTTGTTTATTAGCGTTAATTACATACTGTATAATATACCTTTTAATATTTCTATAGTTTGTTCAAAGTAATACACACTCAGTAGTATATACAGTTACGTACTTAAGGTTCTCTTTAATAAATAACGTAATTAATCAATGTTATTAACTTTCGCTTTCGTTCACAGCGATTTTGTGTACGACTAGTGCGAACAGCTCGAGAATTAAATTTCAATGAATTGTTTTTTATGTTTTTTTTTTTAATAAATAATCTTAGAAAATATTAATGACACGAATTTTTTTATTTATTTTTTATCCATTCGAAAGACCTTAATCGTGACCTTGATGTATGTTTATCAATTTAAAATCGAAATGATTTATCATAAAATTATGATTATTAAATATTTTATAACATAAAATAATTACTTATTAATTATTAAAGAGCTTTTGTACACTGTTGAACACATAATATTACGATATTTGTATATTATGTCATTTCTTAATCTACTACTAATCTAAAAACTATAAGCGTCTTTATGTTTATTTAGTTTACATAATAATTAATATTAAAAAAATTTTTTTTTTTTTTTGTCAAAGTTTTTATTATATAACTAGCAGAAACAAATTGTATTTTAATTAATCTTTATGATAGTTTTATTGAAGGAAAAATTTATTAAAATCAATTTTTACGTCGTGCTATTGACTGGAACTTTTTTCCTGTGCGATAAATGAGCCGTATCACGCGCCTCTCAACTCATTTGACATTCTGTCACGTTATTTGAGTGCAAATGATTAATGATATTTTACAGACTTGGCGGTAAGTATACACCGCTTTTTCCGTACTCGATCTCTCTCTCTCTCTTTCTATATATACGCATAAAAATACTTGATAATATTATATTTTAAATAACATTCAAATAACAAATGCCATTGATCGTATTTTATCCTGTTAAATTTTCATTTACACCTTTCACTTTATCTCCACGCCCGTTTTTTTAGGGTCTGCATCATTTGACCTCTCATGATATGATTTTTACATCTTCATACGAACATACTCACAACCGCAAACACATATTGCACTCATAAGTAGTACGATCAAACGATTTCATACTGTATATATAGGTACTTTCTAATGTGCGAATCCAAATTCTGCATAAATATATCGGTACGAAGTGATGAAAACTTATTATTATTTACGACGTTTAAGTGATTCGCTGAGGTGAAATCTAGAATGTTCCAAATTATTTTATTCGCCCCAAAAAAATAAAATAAACCGAAATTTGAATCGTACGCTATTTCTATACGCGTATTTCATACTATGCTATACCTGCAAATGAAATATCTGCAATGTTTGCTAACTGTTACAACGTACCGGTGCGTATGAATTTTCGAGGATTATTTCGTCAACATGTTTCCAGCCCGATGATTCTTTTATACTCTCGCATGTAACTGTTATTTTTTTCAACAAAACTAACTATGTACGGCTGAGGTGATATATTAAATAAACTGTCATGGGGAGATTTTTTTTTTCTTCAAAAGTATTGATTAAGAAGTGTCGCGGGTAACTGTGTATGCAGTGACACGGTTTTTAAATTTGAATTCATTTTTACAAGAGTTTCAAACTGTCGAAACGACTGAAATCGCTCTTTGCTTTTCTAACAGGCAAAATGGACGGTTGCGCCCACGCGTTCTTTGTGCAATCAAACATTGACTTGATTATAGAGGGTGTACTCTGTGGTACGCATGTAATTTATTATAAATAATATTCGTAGCGTGTAAGAGGAATATTTTTTTTCTGCTTTTTTTTCAGTATGTCTCGTTATTTTGTCGACAAACAAGTCGTTTTCAATATGAATGGCTTTATATAACTTCCACATTAACCACGTATATTATTATCCCGTGACATATTCGATGTTTTACCACAGAACAAATTATGTGCGAGGTCTTACTATGTAGTAGTCTAGTTGTCAAGTCTTAACCGATTCAAAACATAAATTGTTCCTAGAGATAACGATTGCACGAGAATCGGTAATGTATAAACGATTATTATACATTCACGTTATTTGTTTAGAAACTTTTATCGTCGATGTACGTAAAAATGTCGATCGTTTTAGCGCGGACATTTTCTCGTGCCTTTAGCTAAACAAACTTTTCGCGTCACGGTTTTTTACGGTCTTCACGCCTTTTATTTCTGGATTTATGACATCGCGACACCGCGGCAGTAGTAAACGTTTACGTTATTTCGCATTTTATTTCATTTGTGAGCCGCAAGATGTCTCGTCGTCGACTACACCGGGTGATGAGTGAGTAATTTGCGACCGCTGCGGACGATGACGCGCGCGTGGTGTTTGTCGTCTCCGCGGCGTATTTCCGAACCCTGACCGAGCTGGGCACACGAGCAGGATCCGTAGTCAGCACTGTTAGTCGGCCCCATTCCCTAACCGATTTTAAGCGCTTTTATTTTTGCATACAACGCGTTATTATTGGTACTATTATTGTTACGTTTTGTTTTTCAACGCCAATATTTTATACAATAAAATTACTCTGGCATATTGTAGGCACGTACCTAAGTAAAATAGGCGCACAAAAAACATTTTTTAAATAAAAAAAACAACTACTACAACTTTATGAGAATGTTTACATTTGTCCGCGCGTTAAACTGACGCACAAATGATAAGTGCTATCGTATTGCTAATCGATTCAAGAATAAAATTGTATTTTTTTTCTATACGTCGAGTTTGTGTATGTAGGGTTTGGAAAAGCGCGTCTCCGCTGGCTGCAATATCGTCTCGCGCAAACTTTATTACCGTCGACGCCCGTCAGCTCGACGCGTTCGCAAGTTTTATTATTCGTCGTCGTCTCCTCTCCCGCTCGCACGACAGCATTGTGTTTACCGACAGTGCATCGCGCGGTCAATTTGGTCCCTTTTCCCGGTCGCCACAAGTCTGGAAAAGCTGAAATTGTCAGGAAATTTCCCAACGGTCATGGTAAAGTTCGGGGATTCGTGATTTTACTGGAATTAAAAAAAAAACAAATCGGGATGTTTTTCATAGTTGCTGATCGTATGCTGTTGCCTGTGGCTAGAAATTATTGTAGATATATTAATAGCGCGTTGGAAAAAAAAAAATCGTTTGTGTTATAAAATTGTGTTGACCCATCGACTACATTTTTTTTTAGGAAATTTCTAACTTTGATATCATGGGAAAATCGGGGTTAGGTTTAAAAGATTATAATTTGTGGCAACCGTGAAAACGGCCACCGCGAGAAAACGCAATTATTCCGCTGTTACGTTATTTTACTGCCAAAAGTTTCCCGAAACGACAGTGCGACAGTAAATAACGACTCCCTGGCATTCAATTGGTTCGTCCTGTCGCAAACCGGTAAGATACGTGACAGTGTTTATACGTATATCGTTTATACGTTCATCTTATTTCACACTTTAGCTGTTCTAATGGTATGCCTATCGGTTGTAAAATACATATATACATGATAAAAAGTAAACGTTTGACAATTTTATTGCGTCGTTACTGCGATATAAATTCAGCTGGTTTTAAAATGCGAAATAAATATTGGTGTGCATACCGTTTGAGTCATTTAAAGTCAACGGCGACGCGTGTTCCCCGACTTTTGAGATTTTTCGAAATTTGTGTTTTCGTATCTCGTGTAGTATAATCGTGTGGACAAATATACGTACGCGAAGAAAGGGAACAGAACTAAGGTAGTATTTAGAGTATTTTCCAAATTTGAATAATCAAAAAACCTTTGTCTGTTTTACTTTTAAATTAGCATGTATAGCCCCGCAATGTACGTACAATGTTGTTATCCTCGCTGCTCGCGTATCAAATCACAGTAATCGCAGAAAAATTAATCACAGGAATGATCAAAATCAGGAGCGTAATATGTTTTCGGAGTATATCCTTAATTTCTTATCGATTTATTATAGTACCGTTCGATTTGCACTTCAAAGAGCTAGGACATTTTCGTGTGAGCGGTGCCAAAACTCAGTGATAAGATGCGTCTTGAGTTTATTGTCGGTTTTTTAGTTACCTCCCTTTTCGTAGTTTCTGATAACAAAAAAAAAAAAAAATCCCGATTTTAATGGTTCCCAAGTATTTTGTTTTTCTTGAAAAATATTTTCTCGTTATAAACTTTTCCTGAGTATTTACGTTTCCTAAGAAAAAGTATTCCAGTTTGGATTATTCCTTACAACGAAAATTCCCGACACCGGCGCGTTTTCTGTTTTTGACCGTTTGTTAAAAATGATGTTCCACGAAAAAAAATCGTTCCTGAACTGTAACTTTCCTGTGTTGTATAGCCCTCCAAATAAATAATACATTATAAGCGTGTGATTATGACGTACATTATGTTCTCGGATTTTACGCGTGAGCGGATTTTTACAAAAAAAATTTACCGCGTTTTCGGAATCTCTGTACGTACATAATAATGATATTATGCGATTCCGTGAGAACAACTCGATCTCGTTCAATCGACAGTTCGCGATTCCCAACGCTTTATATTTTCGATTGTTATATTTTATTTCGAATTATTATTAACACGCTCGCGCGCGGGGCTTTTATATATGTATATATTACCATTCGCGGACGTATCAAAACGGTGGCCGCATAAAACACGTGAAAAATTTTGACAAGAAATGACGTAGGCACGGGATGTACGGGAAACAATTATTAGTACAGAAACCGTGTATTTTTTCCTCGGCAACAAACGTATCCAGAAAACATCAAAATCAGGAAAGTTGAATTCGGGAACAATCGAATTCCAAGAGTGTATCTCCGTTTTTGATCGATAGTTCGATTCACAGCACTTGGAAGCTAGGATATTTTCGTGCGACCGGTGCCAAAACTCTGCGATGAGACTCGAGCTACCTCCCTTTTCGGTGGTTTTCGGTAACGGACAACCCCCAATGAGTTTCTTAAGATAACATTCCGGCTATTCCTGACGTTTTTTTTCCGCCCCCGTGAATTCCCGGTTTGCTCGGTTCTTCATTTCCGACGCGTTTTCTGTTGTTAAAAAACGTTCGCTAAGAAATCGATGATCGACTCTCCTCCCGTGTTTTACGGCCATCAAAGCGCACTTCGCTTCCGCGGGCGGCGTTGAGCATTTTCGGCATTTACCGGCATTTACCGGATTCCCGCCGCCGCAGCAGCAGACGGGAGCCGCGAAACAGTGGCGACGAGGAGGTGACCCCCCTTTCACGCCACTTCGGGGGGGTGACCGCCGGCGGCCCGAACGCATCCGGTCCGTCGGTTTTCCGGTGTCGTATAATCCCACGTTTCTCGACGGACCGTTTTGTTTTTTCGGACGCCCCTCGTTTTCGCGTCGCATACTCTCGACCCTTTGTCACGATGACGCGAATTTTTCTCGTTTTCTCCGCTTTTGTCCGCCTCATATTGTGTGTATATATATGTATATACATGCGCATTATTTGTATACACTGTTCTCGCGCGCCCGAACGCGCGTTTTCGATCCGTTTTTGCGTATTAAGTTATCACTGTATAACGTTAATACTATTACGTTAATCTATTCCGCCCGGAAAAAGGTGTCGAAATCGTCTAGCGAACGCAAATTTCGTACGTATTACGGATCTTATGATCGCAGGGGTGACCGGTTTTTTTTTTGTATTACACGTGTGCATAACAGTGATGCACGTTCGAGATACTACCTAGGAAGAACTAGGGGATGATTTCCCTTGCGCCGCGCCCGTGCGTTGGCATTCGTTTTTTTTTTCTTTTAGATTGAAACGCATTGGTTTTCACCACGTGACGCGCGCGTTTTTTCATTTTTACCAATCACGACGCTCCGATTTTTGACGTCGGTACCTCTACGACGATATAGAGGAGCACTTGAGGCGTCCGTATAGCGTCCATAAAATGAAAATAAAAAGTTAAATATCACGGCGAACGTGTTTTTGACGTAGCCGATTGTGGGCCATGACTTCGACGAGATAAGCCGAACGAAAGTTTCGCGTACCGTAAAAATTGGTGAGATCACACGGGTTGATATCGAAAATCTTTGAACTAACTGTAGAACTTTGTGAGTTATAAAAAAGCCAAACGAGAAGGTTTGTTCCATCGGTTAAAACGTGTTTTTCCCAGTCTCTTCCTCGTCAGCCGATTAATTGTTCCGTGTATTCTTTATATTTAGACATTCTATCCGGGTTACGCGTGATATTTTTTAGATGAAAAACATCGTATAAACTAAACTGCGCACACTGCAGTAGCCGTCGCGAGAAAAAAAAAAAAGAGAGAGAAGAAAACAACCCCCATCATACATTCTCGCCCGTTCAAAACGGTCGGTGAAAAACGGTTTTTTATCGTCAGCGCGATTTTTCTATTTTTCGCGTCGATAAGATAAGCGTATACTAAAATTTTCGCGCAAGAGAAAAAAAGAAATTTCCAAGACACGATCGAAGGAAAATCGAACCGATCCGTTTTTTTTCCGGGAATGTTTTATCCTGCGGATGTGGTGGTGTTGGCGGTGGTGTTTATTGTGGGCGTGAAAACGGTCGGATCGATATCGCATCGATTCGGGATTAAGCTGTCCGGTACCGTATGACAGGGCTGTGCGAAGAACGTCACGTTTCTCGGCGTTTTTTTTCCTTCCCAAATGTAACGTTTTATTTGATACAAATAAACATTATGATGAACAAATAAAATTACATTATTATTCACGGGGAACCGTGAATAATAATATAATAAATAGTATAATAATGAGTGCTGCTGGAAACATTTGTGAAGTGGCTGGTTAAGAGTGAACACATTATAGAAGCCCTCGGTATGTTCACTGCATGCTTATACTTGTTTTTGCTGCCTATATTGGTGTGTACCGATTTGGCATATTAACATTTGAAAAAAAAACTCTATTTCAATGTTTTATATAAATAGCTGTTATTATGTTCTGCAGCCCAAAGGCAAATTTTCGCAGTGTACGTTACGTATTTAACGTATATATATAAAGGTTAACATTGTTAAAATCGTATTAAAACGTGTTAGGTTTGTTTTTTCTGCATAATATCATATGAACAATCATATTATAGCCGAAAACTCCGAGATGTTGCGCATTCAAAAATGTTTTGAAACCGCGTAAACCGCAATCTGCTGCAGAGATCGTACACCACGAATATTATCTATTACGTCTCTGTCTGTTGGTCTTTGTGTTTTCAAACGAATCGAAAACGATCGGCTTTGTTACAACAGTAGTAACGTGTCTCACTATTCTGAATAACATATTATCATATATATATTATTCCGACCGGTTAGGATAGGCGTCTGTCTGTAGGCGGTCGGAATGTGCTGTAGCTGTATACTCTAAGTCGATTCCGTTGCAGTGAAGTGTATTTTCTTTTTTTTCATCGTTTTTACTTTTTATTTTTTTTCATCGTTTGTTTCGTGGATAGGATATTCAATATCTTCAAAACGAGGTCCGTGCCGCATGGCTCCTCTGCCGCGCAACCGGTCCTATAACCCGATGTCCGACTCCGAACGATTTCGCCCTCGTGTTTTTACGTATAACACACGTACTATTTTATGTATAATTCACGCAATGTCTGTACGCACTTGTACGGTACATTTAAAAAAACACTCGTCAAAATATTTTTCGAAATCCTCACGCCGCCGCCATAGGTATTGTTAAAAACGCTCTTCTCGTGTTTGAAATTCGTTTTTTCAGTGACGCTTTTCGTGTCTATCAAAACCATCTGTGCTTCCGCGATATTTTCAAAACGTTTGCTTGACCATAATTCCGTTATGTTCGGCGCTCAAGATCACATCCGATATATTATCAGTAAAAACCGATACACTTTTAAACGTCTTACAACAGTTATATTCTAGATGGGGGCCATCGCAGACCCTATACCGAGTAATTATTTTTGAACCGAACTAGATTTAAATCCGCTGGAGATCGTGCGGGTCCATAGAATAAAGTCGTATCGTTTCCTAGTAACATATTACTAATTTTTCATTTTTTTCGCGAAAAAGCAACGCTGTGGCCAAGTCGCGTACAGGTCGTTTTTTTCGGCGAAAAGTGGACCGTGTATTGATTTCGGGAGAAGATAGCTTTACGCATATGTTATAAGTTTTCGAACGACTGTTTTCAAAGTGTCCGATACGCAGGCAAACTTGTGCGCGAAAATCAAGCGTAAAACTATATACATTTAACACGCTCAAGTTTTCTCGTAAATTTCAACGTACACCGTGTTTCCGGGATCTACCGGAAAATTATTTGTCTTCAAACACCGTTGCAGGTTACTGTTACACGAGTTACACGAGTGTTTTATATATACCACACGTTTACTAAACAATAGTGCGACGATACTGTCGCACAATAGACGACAAACATAATAGTTACAAATAGTTATTCTTGTTTTTTTTTTTTATAAACTGAGAAAATTGTGAAAAGTAAGTACTATCCATCCTACCGTCGCTCTATTTATAGTAATAATAACATCGGTAAAGAAAATAAAAATCGAATTGACTGTGTTTATTACGTACACTAGTGTTAAAAAATGATCCTTATAGTTTTTTGTTTTATTTTTAAGGCACGCGTTCGATTCCGTACGGTTTTGGTTCTCGGTATTGCAGTTTTGAAAACGTGGATTTGTCACCTATGAAATCCGCACTCAAATAGAACACGATTCTGTGCTATTGTATACAGTTGTTTCCAAGTTTCTTCACGATTTACTACTACTCAAGTTCTAGTAAAATGATCGTTCTGTATAATAAGTTTTGTTGATTGACACGCGTATTAGGTATAATAATACACTCGCATCTCGTTTAATCTAATCCAATCTCGCTCGCAAAAACAAGCGATACGCGTCATTTTCAAAATCATCCAGTCAATGGATGACGCGCGCCTTATTTGTAAACTGTTCGGTGTAAAATCCATGAAATTGTACAGGAATTTGATTAGTTGTTTTGAAATTAAAATTGATTTTGGAAAGAATAGACGGTCAAAAAAATTTTGTTGTTTTTAAATCCATGATATTTGTACCGTGTAAATTTCTTCGTTAACTGTCAAAAAACCAATTGTTTTGTACAGTTTATTTAACGTCAAAATCTATAAAAGAATCGTGCGTTATATCATATAACATTTTCTTCCCAGTGCCGGATTACCCATAAGGCGGAGTAGGCGCCCGCCTTGGGGCCCTACTCATTTAAGGGGCCCCGTGAAAACGAAAAACCACAATTTTTTTAAAGATTTATGTAAAAAATAATTTTGTTGGGGCCCAAAATTTTAATTGCCTAGGGGCCCACCAATGTTTAATCCGGCACTGTTTCTTCCCCTCAAAATTTGTGAAAAACGTCCACATAAAGTAGGTTAGGTTGCTACCTATAAAATATTTTTGATTATGAATATATTTATAATATTTTGACGGCAAATCCGACGTGGTCTTTGTGGCATAGTTGGGTTGCTGTACGTTGTTTCTGGGTGTATACGTCGTTATTTTATGTAAATTATGTACAAATTACTTTTGGTGCCACGCTTTGGTATGGTAAATACCATGCACGGATGCCTTGAATCATCACCGATGTTGTATTATAATAATATTTCAACCGAAGAAATTCTCGTCACGAGCTCGACGACTCCAGAATATATTATTTAACACGTCCTTTTTTTCAAAGAACGATTTTTTCGCTCTACAATTTCGTCTGTTTTACTTTTTAGTGAATTGGTTTGATGGCTGTCCTAAGCGCCCGAAAACCGTGCGTGGCTTTAACCACGTGTACAGAATACCTTAACTTCCTGTCGCGTCTTAATGTGTTAGTGTTGGATTCTTTTGATGATAAATGTCTAGTAATGAATTAAAAACAGTGAATAACGTTTTGAATAACGAAAAAACTAAAAATGTAATAATGTAAATGCACATAAGTTGAAAATTATGATTTTTCTTTAAAAAAATTCTTCGGACTCTGAAAAGGATAGTTACATTAAGTGTGTTTGTACCTCCAGGTACAGTTCCTCCCAGCGACATTAATGTAAAAACAATAAGGACGCTTTATAAATACGCCTAATTTTTAATTAAACGCTGTAAATTCGCCGATTGTAATGTTGAGAGTTCATATCGCGGCACTAAATGGTATTTTTTAGCCGCAGACAGTAAATCCAACACGGTGTAAGAGTGATCGAATCGACCTACAGATTTAAAAATTACCTACAGAAACGATTTTCTGAGAAATGTACATCAATTTTTATCGTTTGGTTTTCATTTTCATTAAAAAGTCTTTAAAATCGCCCATGAAAATCTCTACTGAAAGTTGGCAATGTTTGAATTTCGGCGCGCTGCGCAATACTGCTCTGCAGCTAGTGACGATTGCCGGCGTGTATCATTTTGCATAACTTGTACAGAAACAATAATTATTATCATTATATTGCAATAATCATCGATTTGCGTTCGAAACATACCAACAGCTGCTGTCAACATTCGTTTGATAACCTGCAGGTGCGGTGTGTTTGCGAACGTTATTCGAGTATAAATCAAATTATAGTATACAGGATAATTTTTTTTGTACGTTTTTCAACGCCTATCAACAAAACTAAACGAGAAAAACGTATACAAGCGAAAAACATTGTCCAATTTTTGTTGCGTACATACCTGTAAACTGAAAAATGTATGTTTAATTTATCAACAACACTAATAATGTATAAAGCGTTCTAGGTTTTTTTTTGAAAAGATAAAAATTTCAATGCGATCCAACTAATTTTTTTGGAACCGCTCTCGCGCGAACATAATAACTTTAATTTTTACGATCAGTATTTTAACTGTAATATCATCGATTTATAACGAGAAAAAGTGTGAGCTTATACGTCGTATAAGCTGTCCATACATTTAACGATAATCGTCGGTTAAAATTGATTTATAACGTATACGTTGTCCACGAGATTTACTATACATATAAGACTTTTTATAATACCGACGTCATATTTAATAAATTTTCGTGTGTTACCCAGAGTCATCTGCAGATGGCTAAAATATGTGTTCAAACTATTTAAAACTATTTATGCTAGCTGTCGAACAAAAATTACCCTGTACACGATTGAATAATATAAACGTGTGGTTTAAACAATAAACGTTGTTCTGAGCTCGTCATTGAACGGGTTATAGATGTATTATAGTGTACCTACTCGGTCGCATTGTGTTTTTACATAATTGTTTGCATCCATTACAATACGTATTTACATATCGCATTTTTTTCTCTCGTGTAAAATCTATTGTATGATTATTATTAACAGTTGTAATGTGCAATGTATCGACTGGCATTTTTTTATCCCGTTGAACGGTTTTTGTATTACGGTTGCGTACCTGCTGTTAAATGAAGTTTCTGTGACTTGAAAAAGTTTCGAGACTGCGGAGACGATAATAATAATAATATATTATACCGCCCACCCTACACGTGTTACAATTTGTGAACTACTGTTTCGTTTTTTTCGAGTACAAAATGAAACTTTTTCAACCGTTTTCGCGCCCTCCAGTCAAACTTTATACTGACGTATACGATTTGTCGCACACAAAAAAAAAAACTAAGTTTTCCAAAAGTTCTGACGTCCAAACATCGGCTGTAAAATCAAATTATTAGTTCCCTCCGGAATACTGGATCGTAAAACTTAAAATTCTTCGATTGTCCTTCATATAAGGACCCCGGGATGGTGCTCTTTATTTGAAGCGTTTTTTATATTTTTTTTTTGTTTCCAATAAAGTCTAGGTTCGTACGTATATGATATTACAAAAAAGATAGATTGGTATTGGGCACAAGGTCGTACTTTACTTGAAACTTGTTTGTATTTTTACTTTTTCGCGATCCAAAAACAACAAAAATTTCGCAAGCGCTCCGAAAAATATTCGAACCAATTATACAAAACTTAAACACGTTCAACTTGTTTAGTTGGTATTTGCTCCCCGAGCTCGTTCAGAATTGTAATTTTCGCGCGAGCTATCCATTGCTTTCAGAATCAATATAATTTTTTAACTACGGTTACCAAAACCGGTGGTGACCATTCCAAAGCGAAGTTCTGACCACCCGACTTTTTTTTTAGACCTGTGACCTGGTTTTCAAACAATTAAAGTAAAATACTATAACGAAAAAATACGAAAACCAATAAAATCTTCTTATTCTTTGACGAGGATGAAAATAAAATATGTTTAAAACAATTTATCTTCTTTCTTACAAAAAAAAAAAGTCTCCCGGACACTCGTTACTTTTTAGTTTAAACAACTGTAATTAGTTTGACAATTTGAAGCCGTTTTTACTTTATCTGCAATAAAATAACTCGAGAATTTAATTAAAATCCAAGTACCTACTTAGTTATTTGTACGGTTTTAATAACGAGATTAATTTTAATACTTACAATTTAACAGTACTAAATGGTAGTCGATTTATTTATTTAATAATTATTTTTCTTATTATTCGGTCGATTTATCGTAATAACTCTATTTTTCATTAAAAACCTTTACTTGTCAGCAACGAAATCGTACAGTTATTAAAGTCTTGAAGATAGTAAAATAATGTTCGTTGTTTTAAAAAAATATTCATTCTTACACAAACTGATTTTTAACGATTACAGTTAAAAACCTATTTCAAAATTGTGTTATGAAAAAATTTCATTACATAACCATTCGTGTTACTGATAAAACTGTATGTAACGTTGTATGTAGGTATCATAACGTCAAGGAGATACAATGTGTTCACTTTGTACGCGTTTTAATATTTATGTCACAACCGAGATATTTGGGACGTGTTTCGTTATAAATGTTTATTCAAAACTATTGTTCATCTGTAACTGATTTGAAAAAAATTAGAGAACGTCATCTTATTACTTGTGTTTGTGTTTCTTAATAGCGTGTAGTGGTGTTCAGCTATTCGGCCGTGTATTAAGAATGAAAAAAAAAAGTCTTAACAACAAAATATGGGGGTGTTTTTTTTTTTTTTCAAAATTTGACACCCGCACTTGTCCTAAACGTCGATATCTGTAATTATCGTTATTGTTTTGAACCACCTTCGCGTTGCTCGTGCTGCGTTTTCTCGCGCGGTGATTCCGTTAATAAATAAATAACGATTCTGTTTTTACCGTCGAATAATTCAATAACCGGATGGTGCCGCCCGTTTTATCTAAACTATACACGATCGGTGCCAAAATCTAATTACATTTTTCCGATTTAAAAGATACAAAAACACACGTACACGTCTGTTACGACGCATTTTTCGTTCCTTTTTATTTATTTCGTTTGCTTGTATCGATCTTCTTACGCGCGCATTTAATACTTCGCACGTTTACTAACGGTGCAACGTCACCGTCCCGTCGTTGTTGAACGCGAAATCGCTTCAAAATAGTAATTCATCCGTGTTGTTGACGATTACAATGCCCGTTTCACACAACCGTGCGGTGAAAACACGGCGTTTACCTCACCGTGTTCGTAAACGAGTTGTTTTCATATAAAAATTTGAAAAAAAAAATAACAATTAGTTTCGTGTTATAGACGGTGGAAATCGACGTTTTTTTTTTTTTACGACCTGGAATGCTCGGTGGTGTTTATCGCGGCGCGTGAAAAATCAATAATTCGTTGTTCGATTTCGCCGCGTCGAAACGGACGTACGTGTGTAAGATCCCGCAGTTTGTAATTATTTCCGATTCACCGAGAGCGACGGTTCGTCTAGAAAACATCATATATATGTATATATTTTATACAATATATAATACTTTCAACGGTTGTAGCTTTACTGTTTTTTTTTTTTTTGTAAATCACGTTTTTGGCTAATTTACAGTTAGTTATTATTAAAAAAAAATGAATTTTAGTATCACAATAAATTGTGTAGTGGACGGTACTTTGTGGTTATCAGAACATTTTTTTACAAATATAGCGATGGAACGCTTTGAAATTTATGATTTAACGTTCTGTACGTGTTGACAAAATGTAGAAAAAAAAAATCGGTAGTAGTTGTCGATTTGACGACATTTTGTTTTTCTCCGTATACTCTATAAATACGCGTGTATAAGCGGACTTCGACGATATATTATAGAAATTATTAAAATATAATTAATGGAAATAATTAATGGAAAATAAAACGACACGACGGATTTACCCTCGCATTTACCCACTTTCCCCCGCGTCGTGGGGAAAGTGCGACGTTTAAAGAGTTTTTTCTCTCTCTAAAAATTCTGCCACAGACTACAGTTTTTAGTAGCCGGTAACGTTTCTGACATAAATGCATTAAAATACCCACCAAAGGAATGATTGATACGTTAAGTCAAATCCTAACTCACGACGTTCTCGTATTATCGTCGTATGCGGATGTCGCGACGTTGTAAACTATATATTTTTTTATCCCTCCGAGTCGCGTTCGTATTAAACGTTCATATTTGTATTGTTGTTATTATTACACCCATGGTCGTAAAATCCTTCGGCTGCCCTTGAAAACTCCGTGACATAATAATAATACGATTTGCGTGTCATCCCCGAACCACGACCTCGACGTCCTCCGCCCGCGCGCGGCGGTATCGATCGCTTTTGACGCGATTCGGCGCGGCGACGGATTTCGCGTGTGCGCGCGCCAGACGGTCATTGCTCGCGCGACACGTTCAGCTGTCCGCCGTATGTGCGTCGTAATGTTGTCACGCGCGACTCGTGGCGCGAGAGTTCTTTCGCGTTTGAAATGTCGTGTTTTTAAGCGTACACCGTAATATTATTATTCATCGGGGACACACGTCGTTTTTTTTTCACCCTAACGGGAAAAAAGTGTTTTTTTCTTCTGTTTTTCACAAGATTCATAATACCGTTTTTACCGTTGCAGTTTACCGCTTGGGTGGACGCCGTGATATTCGTGTTCAGCCTGGAAAACGAAGCGAGCTTCAACGCCGTGTACGGGTACTACACGAAAATGGCGCACTACCGGAACTCGGCCGACGTCCCGCTGATCTTGGTCGGCACACAGGGTGAGTGAGTGCGTGGTTTATACCGTGCGCGGTTTATACCGTTATAATTGTTGTACGTGACCGGTGCGGGGGCCGTAGCCAAAAGAGGGGGGGGGGAGGGGGCGCGAATGGAGCATCCCTCTCCAAGGACTTTGATTAATTTATTTAGGAACACTGGGCATACCTACGTTTGGTAGTATCGGTTAATTACTTTTTACCAAAGTATTTTGTAACGTGATTTAACGCTATTTTATTTAATCGATTGGTTCAAAGCGAGTGTTTCTACTTTTTTATTCGTTTAGTATGATCATTGGGTGGTGTTTGGAGCCGTATGATTTTTGAAATGATGAATCTCGAACAGTAGTTAAAAAAAAAAAAACGCCATAAGCCCCCCCCGCATGTTGGGTTGGCCCCCCCCCCCCCCCCCTCGAACAGTGTGGATACGGCCCTGAACCGACACGTTACGATGTTGGTTGTTATTAAAACAAAATCGGGTTATTATTATACTATTATAGTACCTGTATCTAAAAGTACTTGCAAACGATGTGATATGTGATCGATAAGATTGATTTCGTCTTAACTTTTCGTTTGCCGCACGATTTCGATTACTGTTCAATACGATCGAAAAAATAGAGGCAATCTATTCACGACCGAGTCCTTGCGCGGGCGCAGAACAGAACTAATTTACGTTTTAACGATTTTTAAAACCTGTACGCTTTGGAAATTAGATGTTAGGCTAAAACGGAAAACAATACTCACACTTTTTTCCACAAAGAAAATATTGTCCGACGTATGGAAATGCTATACGAGATATCCCGTTCCTCTTTAAAATAGAAATTCTGTAGGTAATTCGAATAATTTTAATTTCATCCGTGTATCGTGCGTTTTTTTTTTTTTTCGGGGTGTTAGGTACATAATAAAACAGCACGAGTCTCTCGGTGACGAATTCGTATGCACGTTGTCAAACTATTTTTCTGTACCGCTATTGCTGCTATACAATACGTACGTGTTATAGAAAAAACGCTTTTTTCTTCGGATTTAAGATCTTTTTTTTTTTTTTACTGGTGGTAACCAGTAATAAACCGATAAATCGGACTACTATTTTTTGATAAAACATACACGTATAAGCGGCTTATGCGTAATATACGTACAACGACATCAGTATTTGTATATTTTATTTGTGTTTTCTTATCTCCCCCGTACGTTTATAGACGCCATAAGTGAAACGAACCCGAGGGTAATTGACGACACGAGAGCGAGGAAGCTGGCGGCAGATCTGAAAAAATGTTCGTACTACGAGACGTGCGCCACGTACGGATTGAACGTGGACCGAGTGTTCCAGGAAGGTAAGAGAAATTCGTACAAAACTCAAATCACACACGGTCGTCAAGATCACTATAGTTCGACCGTTTACTGTTGTGCGATTTAACCATTCAACTGGATTATTCGCAATATAATTACTCGTATAAAACACTGTTTAATTCGCAATTTTTTTTATAAAATATACTCATACTCGACAAAAATGTAAATGAAAAGGGATAAAAAAAAAAATTGCGAGTATGGTTCATAATTTTTCGATAAAATAGTCTTTAAATAGGCGATTTACAGTTGCGAAATTGTGTTGGTGTGCGCCAAAAGCGCAGTATAATAACTTCTTTTTACAATTATTGTTGAACACTAACGCGACGGACATAATTTGTTTTTCTTCGATAAAATTTTGACTTTGCGACTACGCGGTTGCCTAATCTATCGGCTAGCGTTAGTAAATTGCCGGCACGGAGCCACGAGTGTGTGAAAATGGTTATTAAATCGTGTGTAATACGTGCAACCGAAAATGTTGGCGACAAAAATAACACACTGTGGCGCCTAATGGCCACCACGGGTCAGGTAAAATAATTATCTTTTTTGAACATTATTGTTGGCGTATATTTACACGACCATTACAAAGTACTTAAAGTAAAGTATCCGAGTTTATAATCTCTTTACAGACTATATTATAACGTGTGTGCGTTTGTATAATTGCTATTACCTTTTACGAGCCTACAATAAAAATACTATTAATATTCGTGCAAAATACGCGTACTGTTCTAAAAACATGAACGCGACGATAATTATCATCAAATTTTTTGTCGGCCGTGCAATTAAATCTCATTAGAAACGAATAATTTTACGTATTATTTTCGTTTGATCGCACATATCGAGTAATGACCGTTTTTCTTAAAATACTACCGTATCGTTTTATCGAGGCTTACGATAGTGTGGTAAATTTAACTTAACGGCGATCGTTTGTCGTGACCGCGCGGCCGTAATTTTCCACCGGTTTAAATACGCGCGACATTTCGCCCTAAAAACACGTCTATGCAAATGTCACGTAAATCGGCTAGAGCGGAACGTTTTTCGAAAGACCGCCGCCGCATTTTGCCAGTCTGCGCATTTTATTATAATAATAATAATGCGTATGATGTTTTAACGTTGTTATTTCGGTAATTTGCTTTGATTCGCTTTGCGCACTGTTTCCGCCTGTTACGTAGTTATCGACGTAAAAAATAGGTTGTTACGTTGTTTTATACGGGCGGTAAAAGAGTAAAAATGTAACTTAGCCGGTCGCGGTTTCTGCAGACGAGCAGCAACTCGTCACTTTTTTTTTTTGTTCAGGAACGTATACGACTTGACCGAGTCGTGCTTGTTTTAAGAACGTGACACATTACTCGGCCGGTACTGAAACCGAGTAACTCGGCCGGTACTGAAACCGAGTAACTCGGCCTGTTTTACCGGTTCGGTACTGCCAGCAGTCTCGTTCAACACCTAACCGTCGTGTCTCTGTTGTTCCCGCAGCTTGCCAGAAGATCATCCAGCAGAGGCTATCGGCGTCCACCACGTGCTTGTCGGACTCGCGGTGCTCCACGCCCGCGTCCCTGTCCACGACGCCGATCTCGTCGTCCTACAATCACCACCATCACCAGCAGCAGCAGCAGCAGCAGTCGTCGCCCGCGTCCCGGGCCTTCTCGCAAGCGTCCTCGTCGCCGTCGCCGCCGGTTCACGGCTCGTCGTCGTCGCCCGCGCACCACGGGGGGACCGCGGCGTTCAAGGAATCCGTGTTCCGTTCCAATCCGTCGCCCGCGCCGAACCGCCAGCCGCTGGAACTGTCCATCGCGCTGGACAACAACAACGTGTCCGCCGCGAAGGCCGCGTTCGACGGGCCGCCCTCGGCCGTGGCCGGCTGCAAAGACCTGCCCACGCCCAGTTCCACGCCGACGACCGCCAGGAAGACCCGGAGGCGGTCCAATCTGTTCAACCCGTCCAGGAAGGAGGACAAGAACCGGTGCCTGACCACCGGCGAGCTGGGCAGCGGCCGGGCCATACCGCTCAAGCAGGGGTCCCTGTACAAGCGCAGCAGCAAAGGGCTGAACAAGGAGTGGAAGAAGAAATACGTGACGCTGTGCGACGACGGGCGTCTCACGTACCATCCGAGTCTGCACGTGAGTTGATGTTTTTGCGATTTCGCTTCGTCGGAACCGACAGGGAGTCGAAGCTAACCTAACCTCGCAGACCGCTTGGGTCCGGAAAGTACGAAGCGTCTTTGATTTCGTTGGTTTAGAAACGCACGATGAGACGAGGCCGCCGGGCAGGTAGTAGCAATATCGGTGGTAGGGCCGGAAAAAGCTTATTAAGGTTCGATTCCCCCCGGCCCGTCGGCAGATCTTTATGCGCCATTTTTTTTTTTTGTTTCGGTCAACAAATCAGAAGTGGGATAGTGTGACCACCTCGGGCACCGCGACACGTGTGGGAGGTCGTTCGTGCACACTCCCCGGTGGAGTTTGGGGGGTACTTCTGTTGGGATTCAAGTAAGCGTGGGTCGGACCGACACCGTGAACCGCCAACACGATCGGCAACGTGTCGGATGGTCGCCGAGCGTAGTTGAGAAACACACGACGATAAACGGTGGCGAGACGGATCTAGTGGTTGGTGTAGTAGGTTCGGTCCCCGGTCCGGTGGCAGATTTTCCAGCCGTTGTGCTGTCAACACAATCTGTAGCCCCGAAACCAATGATGAGCTGCCCCAGACGACGAGTCTCGATCGGTCGTCTTAATTGGTTTTCCGTTTTCCGCAGGACTACATGGAGGACGTGCACGGCAAAGAGATATCGCTGCAGTACGTCACGGTCAAGGTACCGGGTCAGCAAAAGCCCAGAGGCTCGAAGACGATTATGTCGCTGCAATCGTCGTCGAATCACCACCACCATCATCACCACCACAACGGCATATCCGAGCACCTGTCCAACATGTCGATATCGAATTTTCAGTCGAAGGACAAACGGACGGCCGACAAAGTGATGCTCACCGCGTTCGAACTGCTCAAGGAGCCTAGCTACAAAAACGGCGGTGTCGCGTGAGTGTGCTACTACAATATGCAGTCGACGTACTCGGGGCGGCACCCGTTTTAAGAGCTGAAAAGTTGTTGTGTTCCGTTCGGCAGGGGATGGATTGGGGACCGCGATTTTTTTGATTTTTTCGCTGTCGTAGGTTTCGATCGGACGTCATCCCCTTTGCCGAACGTACGGGGGGTCGTGTATGGCGCGACGGAGCACTCCGTAGACCGGAGGGTTGGATTCCGCCACGGGGTCTGCTCGAAAACACGACACAAATTTAAATCGAAATTAATTTTTTTCGAATTCGGTTCGTGTAAATTGAGAGGAGTAAAGAACGTGTGACAGTCGTTTTCAAAGTAGGTGTAGACCATTCGAATCGGTTATCGCATCGCGTTTTCAAATCAGTCGGCGGTACACGTACCGGGGACGGGCACTGAAATATAAGATTTTAAGAAAGATTCTTGTGGACGGTTTTTTCGAAACTCCCATTTGGCAATATTTTTTTTTACGTGTATTTATTTCGTTTCTTCGTAAACGGGACCCGCCGAGTTTCGTCAGAATCTTCGGAATCCTCCGAAATAAATTTGTCATAATGTGTGCGTTTTACAGTAACGGGGACGAGTCGACCGTTTCGAACACTTCGTCGTCGTTGTCCGTCAACAACGGCGAACTGAAAGCCGAAACGCCCAACGTGAAGAAGAGGCACCGGCGTATGAAGAGCAGCAACCTAAAGAACCAAGAATGTGAAGGTGAGTACCACCCACGTCTACAGACGTGTATTTTAAGAGTACCTACCCATATTGTTTTTATATAATTATACAGCTATAATCGTTTTGTTCAAATTCGTCTTTTCTGAATCGTTTTTAAATTTTAAAATTGGTTTAAACATAACATTCACTGTACAAATTTCAGCGTGTAATGATTAAAAAAGACAAGCATTTATCGCCGATTTACGAATACAAGGGCGTTAACATCGCCCTTTTAGACAAAATGTGGTCAATAAAATTAACTGTCGTTTGTACACACTACTATAAGGGAAAACAATATTTTTTGTGTTATAACATTTTAAGATCAATCGATTCACGCTTACTGTGGCGCGTGCACGGTATAAAAAATACGATTCAAACAAAAATATGTTTACTACTGAAAAAAAAAATGTTTTTTTTTAACCAGTGACTGTCTCTCGCGCGCATAGACATATATTGTGTGAAAAAACAGTGTTTACAGTGTTTTACGGTAAACCTAAGTTGATTCAGTGTAGTAAGCCTTACGCGCTTTGTTCGTTTTTTGAAATCGCAGACGCGGACGGATACGAATTTTTGATCGTTTCGTTGGACAACAAACAGTGGCAGTTCGAAGCCAACAACTCGGACGATCGGGACGAATGGGTGGCCGCCATCGAACAACAGATTCTCAACTCGTTGCAGGTATTACTCGTCTGTACACTATTATATAACCATGTGTCGTGTACAAATGTATTATGTTTAAAAAAAACATGCAAAAAGCCCACGAAAGGAGATCTCGAAACGAAACCGTCGCTAAAAATAATGCGGCTTTATCTCGACGTGACTTATCGAACTTACGGTCTGCTTTCGCAAATGCTCCTCTCGCAGTAGTGTTCTATGATCGTGTCAAAACATCCAAAATCCTACAAGCTAATTTCGTGTTCGACCGTGTAGTACGACGACAATAACGGGCGGCCAAAATTTGGTCGGTCGGTCCGGACTCGTTTAAAATCGCGTCGGCCGCGCTCACGAAAGAGTGAACGCGCGAGTTTAGGATGTCATCTTCGCAGGAGAGACTGAAACGTATTCGGTGTACGACGGAAAAAAAAACCCCAATCGTTTAAAAGTATTACGGTCGATGGATTTGAAAGATTTTACTAGGTTTGACCATTTTTTTTTTTCTGTCTCTGGTGTCATACGCGTTATTGCCGTTAAACCACTCGGGAGGGGGGGAGGGCGTCAAACCTAATGAGCAGATTTGAGATTTTATAGCGCTCAGACCAATTTTTAATCGTGAGATCTCTGAACTAAATTTTGAGTTTATTCTCGACGGTTTCACAAAAAAAAAAAAAAATTACGATATGCCGTATTATCGTCGTGTCCCGGTTCCCTGATACACGTATACATATGTACACGAGTATCCGATTAGTTGCGCGATTTTTATCTGTTCTTCTCTGCCGCCGCCAGAGCAACGAGATCAACAAGGGTTGCGCCGACGGGAAACTCGACTCGTCGTATTGCCGGCTGGAAGAGGTGCAGTACATCAAGACGCGGGTTCCCGGCAACGGCCAGTGCGCCGACTGCGGTTCGCCGAAACCCGACTGGGCCAGTCTGAACCTCGGCGTGCTCGTGTGCATCGAGTGCTCCGGCGTGCACCGAAACTTGGGCTCGCACGTGTCCAAAGTGCGTTCGCTCACCTTGGACGGATGGCCGTGAGTGTTTATATTTTTTTTATTTGTACACGCAAAAGCGATTATTATTATTATTATTCGACCGATTCAAACCGGCCGACTCTGGTAGACCGCGAGTGAGCGCGTACGTACGTCGCGAAAAAAGTACGTTCGTCTGCAAACGTCTAAGGAGCCGACAAAAAACTATGTATTTTTAAACAGGTTATTTTTGTTCTCTAGAACGCCTCATCTGAAGGTGATGATGGCGATCGGCAACGAGCTGGCGAATTCCGTGTGGGAGTCGAACGTGCGGCCCCCCGGTCGGACGAAACCGAACCCGGGTTCGAGCCGGGAGGAGAAAGAACTGTGGATACGCAGCAAATACGAGGCCAAAGAGTTCCTACCGGCGGTCAGCCCGACGGCCAACCTGTCGCAACAGCTGATCGACGCCGTTTACAGGTGCGCCGGTGTTTCTTCCACCAGATACCATAAAAGTATACACACACACACCTTTGGGACTCTGAAAAACCGACACGATTTCGTCTCAGGTTACGTTGACCGCCGCGTTTTCGATCTCTTTTTGGAAAAAACTAGAAAAAAAAACGTATATATACATTTGAAATTCGTCCTCGAGATGACACGCCGTATTACGAGTTCGAAAACGGTACCGTGCGTTTTTTTAGAATTTCTACCGCGTCGTCGGATATAAAAAACAGCCGATTCGAAATGTATTCCGATTGGGAAACGCCATAAAACGTATTTTTCAAGTAAATCGACCACTCCGCCGGTGTACAATACCTACAATTATTATTTTTTACCCGAAACTCAAAGTGGTAAACTGCTGCTACACGGCATAATAACGGGGTTAGGTTGCCCACGACGATAAGGATGCGTGATTGAAAATTTTTTTAAAAATTGCCCATTGCGAGAAAAAAAAAAAACAATAATCGAAATAAGCGATTCAAAAACGTGTGTCCTGTGTACAGGAGTTTACTGTTGCCCCGTGACGGACCACCCCTGTTGCTCCGACGTGTACAATATTCTAAACGTGTCGTTTTCCCTCAGGTGTGACATGAAAGCGCTCACGCTGGTTTTGGCCCACGCCAACCCGGACCAGGTCAACTGCGTCGTCAGCCACCGAGACTTGCGCACGCCTCTGCACCTGGCCTGCTCCATGATCAACCTGCCTATAGCTCAGCTGCTCCTATGGGTGAGTGTTGGAGATTCCGAGCGTACAACGAAGAACGTTTTTATTTCTTTTCATTTTTTTTACCGCCGTAACGTGCACGACAACGTCTTTAACTGTGGTGCTTCGATTTTTAACGTCAGTGTGTTCAACGATACAGACGACACAGATGACGGTACTCTGAGGATGGGGGGTCGTAGACTCCTCGAGAGAGCCTCTGTATGAAATCGAAAAGTTACCACCGGGAAACCGAGGGGAAAAACGTTAAAAATTACACGCGTTTTTTTTTTTTTACACAATCGATTTATATAACGTGTAGACCATCGTAACGATACCGTACGCAATAACGCGGTTCGGAACAAGCTGAAACTTTCGCGTAACACTGAAATCGCGGTAAAGGTCCGATGGAAACGTCGAAAACCGTTGTAGAACTTTGAAATTTTTAATTTTTTTTTTGTACATTTTTTCGCCCTCTCTTTTACAGCACAAAGCGAACGCCAGAGCGTTGGACCACGAGGGCCGCTCGTGTCTGCAGCACGTGAAGGCCGCGGCAAACGGTTCCGCGCAACAGTCCGCGGCCCAAGACGCCGGCACGCTGACGGAACTCCTTGTGCAGAACGGCTGTCCGGAGAACGGCACCAGCACGCTGACCAGGCCGCTGGACATCCTTCCGTCCAGCGTCATCTGATCCGTTCGCTTGTTATGATATTATTGTTATCGTGTGAGCACCACAACGCCGTGTGGTGTTGCACGTGTCGACGACACGCCGTTCCCTGTGGCCCCCCCGAGCATTGGATCGAGTTGAAAAAATAAAAACCGAAGGGGACTTAAAAAAAAATGTAGCGTCCTTCACAGCGATTCGGCCTAACCCAACAGTGTGAACGAACGGGCGCTATCGAAAAAAAATTCAAAAAGAGCTCCGTCCCCCCCTGCGTGGTGTCCCCCGTCCCCGTCCCGATTCGACCGCCGGGAGTGAACAGTGTCGTGGAAGAATCCATATCAAACCATTAATTCGTTCGTTCGACGAAAATAAAATCGGTCGCAAAATATAATTTATACGCGAAGAAACAATCTCGTTCGATCGTTTTTTATGTTTTTTTCCATTGATTTTCTCTTCTTCGCCGGATCGAACACCGCTCGTTGCGATTGTCGTACGAACAGTCCGCCGCGTACATTATCGTGTCCGTGACATTAATAATTTTATACAATTTTTACAATTTAAATAATAATAGTTTCTGCCGGACGACACACGTCGAATCGGGGACGGACAACGCACCCCATCGTAGCGATCCGTATTATTAATATTATACATAATATATAGAGTCGTTCACTACTTTATGTATTACTGTTTTTCAGCTTTTTTTTTTTTTGTTTTTCGTAGAATTGTCACATTGTAATACTACTATGTGTAAATATATATATGTATAACTACCGGTGTATATTTGTATGGTTATATTATTACAAAATGTGTTTGTACGTATAAATTATTATTACTATTAACAATACACGACTACGATATTGTAACGTTTTTTGTTGTTGTTGGATAGTTTTTAAAAAACTTTTAAAACCTTTATTATTTTTTTTTTCTCATCTACTTTCTGTTTGTATAAAAAAATATTTACAATCGTGTGTGTAGAGCAAAAAAAAAAAATACTACACGTCATAAACGCTCGACCCGGTTTTTTGACAGTACTCGATGAATAAAATACCGCCGGGGAGGACGTTTCACGATTTTATCGATAGTAACGCCGCTGGCAGTATGCGTCTT
Source organism: Hormaphis cornu (assembly GCA_017140985.1). Taxonomy (NCBI): domain Eukaryota; kingdom Metazoa; phylum Arthropoda; class Insecta; order Hemiptera; family Hormaphididae; genus Hormaphis; species Hormaphis cornu. The sequence goes on along the minus strand of CM029362.1, from coordinate 2,144,218 downwards.
TTTAACTTCTTTAACCGCCGGTTGATTTTATAACCGCGTTTACACGGTAAAATACAAGAATCAATACGGATAACAAACGAAAAATGCTAAAAAAAAAACGTTTCAACCAAAGTTCTAAGTCGATGTTTTTTTCGGAGCTTATAATATTACGTAAACTGTAAAGATCGCGCGGAGCGATATTTATTGCGTGTGAACACAAAAAGAGAACGATATCCCGTTTCACTCGGAATCTATATTCACGCTATCATATTGTTCTGTTGATCGGTACGAGTTGTTGCCGAGAAATACTTGTAAAAAAAAAGAAAAAATTGATTAACAATGTTTAAAGACCGAACAGAATATCGCAAAAAACTCGTTTTTTTTATATTTTAGTCGGGTCGGAAGAGAAAAGTAAGAGACGCACGTACTAGACCTCTGAAATATACATTCGCTTAACGTGTCGTGTTAAAATCAACTTTTTTCTGCCCTAAATAGAATTGTATCAAGAGACTTATAAATTGTCTGTCGACTACTACGATCATTATAGCGCAAAGTTGGTGAATATAATTTTATCCTTGTTAGGTAAAAGAGTCTTTGTTCTCTATACACCGTTTTCATTGCGTAACGTTAAAAAAACGTTCCAATACAAGTTCGTTTGTATCGTGTTTGAATAGCAGAGCGAAGAAATTCCCAAGTAACTTAAGGTACTTTTCAAATACTTAAAAAAAAGGATACGCGACTGTACATAATTATTCTTCTCGGACGTTCGGTTACGACGGCAATATTATAGCGACAGCGGAACAATGTTTGATGACCCTTTTGTACGGATCTTTTTGCATCGTGTATCTGATTTTCGTTGAATCCTGAAGATTGATAACGATTTCATCAAATTCAATCTAATCCATTGTTTTGTGGTGTAAAAAAAAAAAATTTCTGACGTAAAACAGTTCAGAATTGTCCTTTTTTGTAATCAGTGCCGGCGTCTTACATCTTTATGAAATCGAATCAAAAAAAAAAAAATGTTGGTCGAATGAATATGTTCTAACGTTGTACCTACGTTCTGTTGAATCGAATCAGAAAGAATTGAAGTTTAACGGAAGGCGTGCAGTGTTTACAAATTGAAAATAACCTGTCCGTTTTTTTTTTTAACTATGATTTCAAATTACTTCAAAAAGTACACACACATATATACGCATTTATTTGCACACGTTTCTTCTACACGATCGATAACGCGGATAAAATGAAAATCGTTATTCAACGAAACGCGATTTAACTACGTTTTATAAAAAAAAAAATATATCACTGCAACAGTCAATGCGAATATGGCGGCAAACTAAACAATTCGGGAACAAAATCGTCCATGCCGCCCAAAACAACGGTCGCTCCGCTGCGCAGATCCTCCGGCAGTAGAGGATCCGGTAACATGACCACTTGCATGCCAGCGTCCACGGCTCCTCGCACGCCGTTCGGGGAGTCTTCGAACACCAAACACTGGAAACAAAAAGGACGCCCGCGGTTAACGAATTAATTTTTATTTTGAAAATACACCGACGTGGGTAGCACACCTCGTTTGGACGAGGTTTGTCGGCGAATCTAGAAGCGCACGCGAGAAATATGTCTGGGGACGGTTTTCCGCGTTTCACCTCCGGATCGGATGCTCCCGTGACGACGTGATCGAAGTGTGAAAACAGCGACTGGTGCTTAAAAGTCTTAACGTCGAAACTTTTCTTACTGCTGCTGGTCGCGATTGCAATCGGCACTTTGTTCTTGTGAAGGTGTCGCACGAGTCTATCGACGCCTAAAACAGATTTGTAGATGCAATCGTTTCCACATGTTTGTTGTTTGTGTAAGGTAAAATCTGAAAGCACGACCGACCTAAAGGGTGTGTGTTTAGTACATAATTTTGTTTCAAATATGATAGGTAAAGCTACAGTTTCAAAACGTGATTAATAATTGTTTCGCCCGACACAAAGTTTACCGTTATTCTATAAAGTATAATAACATTTCAGTTGCCAGACCTTCCGAAGAGGTTGCCTCCGGTCTTGGATTCGTCAAGGAAACAAACTTCGGTTGGTCAAGCGCAAACGTTGGCTCTATAAATGCACGGATAACCTACTGTTTTAGAACTAACACAAAACGTTTTTTTACACGGGTTATACGTCGTTTTGTTAATTTTTTTGTTTTTTCCCAAGTACCATCTCCATTTTCAAACAAATACTAATTGTACGCGGCATATCATACAGTATAATTTTAGTGATCTAAATGTAACTTCAATTAAAAATGTAATGACTATATTGTCGGTACGAAAATTATAATTATAAGCATTAACTATATACATAATATGACTTTTGTTCAAAATCGTTAGATTGTCAACTGTGAAAAAAAAAAGTAAGATTAGTCCGGGATTAGTACAGGTCGCGTGGGTAGTTTGACGGGGGGTAGCGACTACGCTTTGGGTGGGTCACTACAAAGTTTAAAAGTTGTGGTTTGAACGCATCATTTAATTTCTGAAAGCAACGATTGCCTTCGAAAATACGATTCTGAGCTAGTTCAGTCGTCTAGTAGTTACGTCGTGGTAAAAACGAATTTAACGTGAAATACTCTTGTCAAATCTGCATCTTTCCTATTATTGTGTAAAAGTTTCAGCTCGGTCCGATCTTTATTTCGGATGTTGTGATCAAAAAAATCTAAGTCGATGTGGAAAAAACACGTTACCCGTAATTATTTGTTTCCCCCATTACTCCCTTAAAAATGATCGAAATAGTTTGAAAACTAGGCAGTTAACTCGTTAAACCCTTTTTAATGACGCGTATAAATTTCAAGTCGAACGGAGCACTTTTGGAAATTTGACAGTTTTCGTTTTTCCCTCAGAATAATCAACGTTTCAAATAGAGTACCATCTCGGATCAACTATCGATCTTTTGAGATATTATACGTTAAAATTGGAGCATTTTTTTTACTAGAAAAAGTGATCACAAAAATACAAAAAAAAACCTAATCCTAGTCTTTACTGACCTTTCCATAACGTGTTGTCATCCTGAACAAAGCTGTATGCAAAATTTCAGTTAGATAGAACAATGGAATGTGGGTTAAATGTTAATTACAAGATTAGAAAATAAAATAACAATATATATATGTATATAGTGTGACGCACCATTTTATCGACACTTTAAATCACAAAAATTAAAAAATTTCGGCCAATTTTCAGAATTATAACGACTGTAAAAAAAAGTCGTGACCAACGGTTTTTAAAATTTTTTAGTTACGAACAGTTATGTATGTTGTCAACATTGTATTAAATTTTCAAAACTTTTTATTGAAATTAAATGACAATAAAATTGGAAATTTTTGAATGTTTCAAAGTTCTATAGCTCAAAAATTTGTGAAATGTTTTGAAATTCACACCTGTACATTACCAACGTCGTGTAAAAATATCGAGTCTCTGCCCATTCATCATTTTGGGATTTACGACCGATTGACAAAATTGATTTTTTTCTTGCATTTTTTTCCCCGTTTTTTTCCGAAGAACTTTTTTAGGAATTTCAAAAAATAATGCGCCAAGGGCATAAAACTCTCTATACCGGAAAGTGGCACTGTTGTTGAAGACCTTCCCTAGGAGCTACACGTGATACAAACAAAAACAAAAATAAATAAAACGTATCTTTGTATAATCCCATCGCTTCCCTCGGAATCCAAAAAACGGTGTGCACAATAAAAAAATTAAAAAAAATGGCACGACCTGGCAGCACGTCCACGTCGGACAACGCTTCGTCTTCGAACGCGCGAACCATGCGCACGTACTGTTCGATGGACACCGGCAATCTCAGTTCGTCCACCACCATCCTCGCGCCGTCCAACTCGGGCGCGCCCAACACCCTGTAACGCAAGTCCGAGCCGTAGGTCTTGCCGAACTTGGCGGCCACGTGCGCCGCGGACCGCTCGTGGATCTTTTCGGTGTCTGCGGCGCAATGTAGGTATGTATAGGTAGTGTACGGTTCGAAAACGTGCGGTTTAAAAGCTAAAATTGTTTGTCGTCGTACCTAACAGCACACCGTCCATGTCGAAAATGACGTGCGTCACCGGATGCGGTGTCTTCGGGGCGGCGAACGCGCGACGGGCTGCGTTTCGGACGGCTCGAAACGTCTCGCCGGGCAACAGTCCTAATAAAAACCGTTTGCGTTAAGCCACGTTTTCGCAGAAATAACGTGACAACGAACTCACTCATGGCGGCCGCTGTGATCCGGCGGATTCGTCGTTTATCTCGAACGCCTAGAACTTTGAAGAGATTTTAAATGAAAAATTTGCGAACGCCGCCGGAAGACGTGCTCAGCCGCGGCCGCGTAGCTGATCTCCGCGCATCTCGACCGTTTATCTCGCTGGATGATAACAAGAGACGAGTTCAAAATCATGTTATCAGCTTGTAAATAATACGTGTGTACAAAAGCGTTTTGAAAGATCAAAACTTTTGAAATCCGTTGTGACCAATTGTGATCAATTATTATGTTTGATTGCGATACTGCAGCGGGAGCACAGACGTGCGTAAACGTTTTTCAATAAACCTATACTTCTGTGACAACGAGAACCAAAGCAGTCTGGTTTGGACAGCCAGTTTAATTGGACTACTCCGAGATTGCGTACAAACCCGTCGTTGTCGGTGTCTTTGGTGTTGTCGGATAAAATTCGAAAAGAAGCTACTCACCGCGTTCTCACAGAAGTCTTCTCCCAGCAGCGAGAACGCCGTATTGTTCGATTATAGATCATCGAGTGGACGACGGGTTGTTTTATCGGTAACCGTGAACGTATAATACTCGCGCGCGTAACTCGGACTACGAACGGCACCAAACAAAAATTCTCAAAAGCGTCTTGGTTGAAATCTTGGTGTGAAATTGTAGATTATACTTTTTTTAATTTTCTACGAACCGTTTTCGACAGACGTTTTATTTCGAGTGAGAAATCGTAGGCGCCTAAAACGATAAGTAACGAAATTTTTCTGGGTTTTCTGACATGAGCTGTGCTGTTTATGGGTAAACATTTTGTGCGTACGATGTTATAAAGTAGGTACGATACAATAATTACTAACTGAATGGGTGAAACGCCCCTTTTTTTTTTTTTACACAACGGTAAAAAGAACATAGCTTCAATGTCTTTCAAATTATGTGAACCTTCTTATTTTTATTGTGAACACATTTACAAATTAAGTGAAAAATGTACATTGAAATTATTATAAAATATTACGCACTATTAACAGTTTACATCTGTACAATGGGGGTATTTTCATTAATTATCGTTATTATCCCCATTATGCGGAGGATCCGGCAAAAAAACATCCCGTGTTTAAACACGGGAAGTTTTTCTGCCGGACCCTGTACAAAGTTGAAATTTTCAGTAAGAATGGAAACAATTTTTAATTTCAACGTGAAGTTCCTGTGCCATGTGCGCATAGCCATAACATTGTAAGAAAATAACTGTTATTACTTTACAATATGGCGTGACTAAACAGCAAAATAACAAAGTTGATTGTTATTTTTATCATCAACACGCAACGAATAAATGAACTCGTTACTAAACAACTGTTGCCAAGCTTCAAAATACTTATACTTTACATTAAACATTATGTACGTTATCGAAAGAGCGGTAAAAAGAGAAATAGTTAAATGATACATTTTGAGTCGCCAAAAATGCTGTTGTGCAGATTTTTAAAACATCGTTTTATTAAATTTCTATTTTCTCTTTAAGTATTATTTTTTTGTTTTAACAAGTAATTAGACTTCTGTTGTATTGTATTTTCCCCTAAACGTTTCAAGCCTGGAAGCCATGTTAGCGCCATGTAGGAATAAAAATTCAAGACGAATGATTTCAATCTTTAATCTGTTGGTTTACTAATCAGTTATTGCTTTTGTGACTCGGTCATTTAAAAAAAAAAAAAAAAAACAAGTTTACATGTTATGCAAACGCGTAAAATAAAGTTGTTGGTTGACCGTCAACATTAAAATGGCGGCAACCCAAATGATTCAGGAATAAAGTCTTCTAAACTGTCCAGCACAACAGTCGCTTGACTGCACAAGTCCTTCGGCAGGAGGGAGTCTGGTACCATAACAACTTGCATACCAGCGTCTATAGCTCCTCGTACTCCATTCGGGGAGTCTTCGAATACTAAACACTAAAACGAAAACAACTCGATTAAAATACCAAAATACATGTTAAACGAATAATGTCGTGTAGGTACTTTGTTCGGATGAGGTTTGTCAGAAAATCTAGAAGCGCACGTAAGAAATATGTCTGGCGCTGGTTTTCCATTTTTCACTTCCGGATCGGACGCGCCACTTACAATGTGGTTAAACAGGGAAAACAATGACTTGTGTTTAGAAGTTTTTACTTCAAAATTTGATCTGGCACTGCTAGTCGCGACCGCAAACGGCACGTTGTTTTTGTAAAGGTGTTGTAAAAGCCTACTTACGCCTGCAACAACGCGGTAAAATATTTTTTAAAAATAGCGCTAAAAACAAGTAATGTTGTTACATTTATTTATCGCTTTAGAAGAACGCAATTATTACTATGGTTAATTTCAATGTACGTTACCCGTGTTTTTTGTTAGCACGCGAAACAAAAAATATTAACAAATGTGTGTGTTAGTTTTTGGCGAACTTTTGAAAAATAAAATAAATAAAAAAAATAATAAGAACCTGGTAGTACGTCAACATCAGACATAACTTTACTTTTAATTTCACGAACCATGTGTATGTACTCTCCAATGGATATCGGTAAATTTAATTCGTCCACTACCATTTTGGCTCCGTCCATTTCGGGTATACCCAAAATTCTAAAACACAAATCCGGGCTGTACGTTTTGCCGAATTTGGCCACCACTTCGGAAACGGACCGCTTGTTTATTTTTTCCGTGTCTGAAACGCGATGTTACATTATTTTTTAAAAAAACCGACGCAACAATAATAATAGTGTTGTTAATCAGTACCTAAAAGCAAACCGTCCATATCAAAAATTATATGAGTCACCGGACGCATGATCGTATCGGAAGAGGAGTCGAACGAACAGATGTTGCCGAAGTTTCTTGAGGATTCCGCGGGCAATCCTAAATACGACGGGTCTTAAGTTTGTTGTTAATACGTTTTAAAATAAAAATACTTACTCATGATAGGGAAAGAAACGATAGCCGAATCGTTACGGTGATGTAAAAAAAATCACGCTTGACAAATTCTTCGATTATAAGACGGAGGAATCCGTATAGAATTAATAACGTTAATTACTATTTAATGATCGTGAAACGTCGTCTTACAAAAAGTTCGTACTACACGATGATATCGATGAAAAACACTTTATTTATCAAATAATAATAAAACACAAAGATAAGACTAGAATTGTTAACAAACAGCTGTTTAGAGCGAATAGCACTGTATATAAAACTCGTTGTTGATACATATAAAAAAAAAAAATGGCTAGCACAACTAAAATCGTTTAAAAACGAAGCGATTTTTCGTCGAATCACGGGAACGGAGGCAGCCCGAAGTGTTCGGGCTTAAAATCCAACAGCGAGGATATCACTTGTGTGGCGCGGGCGGTCTGTTCGACGGGAATGATCGCGTCTGGCACCATGACGGTTTGCATGCCCGCGTCTCTGGCGCCGGCCACGCCGTTCGGTGCGTCCTCGAACACCAAACACTGGTGAACAGACAGAACACACGCGAATAAAACAACAATGGCGTTTTGCACGACCGAAACGCTGTAACTCGCTGTAACTGTAACGTACTTTTGACGGCGGAGGGCTACCGTCGAACCGGGACGCGCACACCAGGAATACGTCGGGTGCCGGCTTGCCGCGTTTCACCTCGGGGTCGGCGCTGCCCAGCACGATGTGATGGAATTTCGAAAAAAACTCCCGGTGTTGCGCCGTTTTCACCCTGAACGTGTCCTTGCCGCTGCTCGTGGCCACGGCTATGGGCACGCTGTTCGCGTGCAGATGGTCGATCAACCGTTCGGCGCCTGAAAACGGCGAAAAATTAACGCTACGGTTATACATACCCGGTAGCGTCCCCCCGACCTGGCAACAGCGGCACGTTTTCCATTCTGACGATCTGTTTCTCGTGGAATTCCGCCAGCAGATCCGCCGGGTCCACGTCCAACCCTAGCTCGTCCACAATGATGGTCGCGGTGTTGATCGGCACCGTGCCCATCACCCTGACGCGCAGCTCTCTCGGATAGTCCTTGCCGTGGTCTCTCAACACCTCGGTGATGCTCGCCAAGTACACCTTTTCCGTGTCTGTGAAAAAAAAAACGATGAGATAAAAAACTGAGAAACGCATTCGTGCGCACAACAACGCTGACTCCGCGGACTCACCCAAGAGCAGGCCGTCCATGTCGAAGATGACGTGGGTCACGGGTTCGTACATTTCGTCTGAAACTCGAGTTTGCCGATGAAAAAACGCGATAAAAACGATCGATTTAGCGCGTGTCCGGCGACGAAAAAACTAAAAATCGCGGCAGTCCGGGCGGTAAAAAACACGAATGTTCCCGAGCGTATCACGCAGACCGAGGGTGGCGCTGTTCTCGCCGTTTGCTCCTCGTAGAGGGTCCGTGTTATCATGACACCCGTCGGACGAATGAAACACTCAAAGATAACGTCCGTTCTACGGCGACGATTTACGTAAAATAGTACTCGTCGAAACGTTTTTTATTCGTCCGCTTAGTGAAGTGCTGCTTTACAATCGTCGTTTTCAGCGTCCATAGATTGCGACGATCGAATCGTATTGTTACGTCCTGTAAAACCAAATTTAACAGTAAAAACGGTCCACGGAATAATATTGATCGGAAGATTTCCATTCGATTTTACCGTACGCACAACAGAGCGCGTAATTTCGTCGCAAAACTGCGCCGTTTTTCGACACCGTTTTCCGTTATTTTGAAACTTTTTTCCAATCGGACATCTCGTTTTACGTAACGCGGTTCGATTCTTTGGGTTACGAATTTTTCTCTGAAAATAAGTCAAATTGGTCCAATTGTCGACCATTTGGGGGAAAATCATCATCGCGATTATGGATTTTCGAAATTTTTCACTAGCGTACACCACTCGTTGTCCGCGTTTTTTTATCGAACAAAAACCAAATTTTACTTGGCTCAAAAACGTGCAAAGTCGGACCGAACTTGTATTCGGCCAGTACCGTCTATTATTTAGTTTTGGCCAGAAATCGATTATGTCAAAAAAAAAAACACGTTTGTCGTCGTGTTTAGTCAAATTTCACCCGGTTTTTTTTTTTTACTGTAATTTTTTCAAACTCGAGAGTGCCCCTCGTAGCGTACTTTCGTAAGAAGTATTCGAACGTGAAAATCGGAGCGTACGTACAGCCCCCTCGAACAAAAACATTCGCTCAGAATCTAAAAAAAAGCCACGACGGGAGGGCGGGAAATCCGTCCCCCTGCAGCAGCAGAATGTACCCGCCACGATTTGTTGTTGGGGCGAATTTTTAAAAATTCGCGTTTGGGCAATTCAGCACAATGCTTTTGGGAGACCATTTTTTTTTCCATTTTCAATACGCTGGGATGACCCGTTTTTCAAGTGGTTGGGATTCGCTAAAAGTATAATTGGAACGCATCGTTTATTTTGTATAGAGAATAACATCAATTTCAAGATCCGTATTTTACGTAACCACCATAATACGCAGATAAACGGTCGGGACGAGGAAAAAAGAAATTGGCGTTTCTGATGATTTCCCACGAAAATGTTCCTTTTTTTTTTCGCACCCCACAAAATCGGGGCTAGGTAAATTGGGGCGCCGCTTTACTACCGGCTGCCAAACCCTAGAGTGTCGTCACAGCACCAGTATCGCATTGGGGCTTATTTTGAATTTCGCGCCACACAAAACGCGCCATCTATCGGACTGGACCGAGGAAAACATCAATGTGAATATCAGACCGAGCGGAAATAACGCGTGTCGCTTTGCTCCGCTAACGGATAATATCGCGTCCAAACCTGGACGTCCAAGACCTAAAAACCTTTTGAGAATGTCTTTTGTTCGCCCTAACGCGTTGCTTTTGTCATGCGGGTAAAAAGGCGATTCGCAAAACCGCCCGTGCGTCGGTAATTTTTAAATTTTAACGCGCGCCGCCGTTTAATGACAATACAACATTTCTATACTACAACGTAACATCACGATACCGTTGATGGAATATCGTAAAATACGCGATACGTAGGACGCGCGTTTCTTTATATCTGTAGAATATTTACAAAAACCGTGTTTGACAACGGCGCGATGAGCAAATATGATAATCCGTGGACAATATGAAGAGGGAGGAGGCCAACGTGAAATTATTTTAGACTAGCGGATCTCCGCGGTACCTTCTCTTTGGACGGGATTCGAGTATCGGACGAGGAGATTTGTCTGTGATACCGATGGGAAGGAAGTTTGGAACGGAATGATCTGTAATGTTTAGTGGCCAGTTGGCCGACCGACTCGATTTTTAGGTCGGCGTGGAGCGTGGGACGGCCCCGAATTCGGATCGTACCGGTCGCAAAAGAGACATGCTCGGTGTGCGTCGGGAGATTTTTTAAAAAATGCGGCAGGCTGTCGAGGATATAATTATATTACGTTTTGTGCGACGGACGAAAAACGGGCGGCCCATCCGCCCACTACTGTCCGCACACCGCCCGGTTTTTTTTCCGTCGACGCGAAACCGGTGCGGTCACGGTTTTCGGCCGCGAGATTCCCCGCGCATCGTTATCACACTACGCGCGCACGTCGTGATATTTATGAACGCGCAAAACGTAACAGCTTGACATCATATTGTTACAAGCGCGCTGTCGTTTCGCACACGTTCCGAACGACATCGATGGTCACGCGGAAACGGCTGGCGGGCGGGCGTTTTTTTTGTAATAAAATAACACGAACCGGATCGTTTGGCGGAACGGGAAAATTTAAGGTCGAAAACAGAAAAAATAACCGGTCCACGTCTGCCACCCTGAACCGCCGCACACGTTGATTGCGAGTGATAACGCCGTCGTAGCGCAGCTGCTGCTGTTGTTGTTGTTTGCGTCCGCGCGCGCGATTCCCGGACACTCCCAGTTTCGTTTCGCGGGAGACGAGAGCGGCGCGCAGACGACGACGTGTTTCGAGACGACCCCGAGCGATTACCATGGCCAAGTCCCGGAACGGTCTGACGGCCGTGGGCCTGTCGGTGCTTGGAGCGTTCCTCGTCCTGTTGGCGTTCACCACCAAGAGCTGGGTAGTCACGGACGGCAAACTGGAACGTCCGAAGTTCGAGAGGATCGGTCAGTATGACGACGGTGACGGTACACCCGGTTTTCGCTTTACAGGTGTCCCGGTTTCGGTAACCGAAATCGTAACTTCCTTAACGCGCGTTATCTTCGCGCCAGCTTTCCTAACCGTCTTCCGGTTTTACGAACGTTTTTGACGATCGGTGGTGTAATCGATGCGCGTATTTCTGGTGACCGTGTCGTGTTACCTAACCAAAATTTCTTTCAGGTCTGTGGGTCGTTTGTTTCAAAGACTTTGAGGACACGCATCACTGGTACGACGCGAAGTTTTCGAGCTGTTGGTGGGTGTTCGAAGAGGAATACTACATCATTTACGACGTTCTGTTCAAAGGTTTGTACCGCCGACAAACGCGCGTCCACCGCGGCGTAAGTGTTTAACCGCCACCATCGATTTCCCGCAGGTTTCTATATCGCCACGCAGTTTTGGTTCTCCGCGTGCGTTCTCCTCACAGTGTTCGGGCTGTTCTACACGGCACTTTACATGTATTTCAACAGATCGGTTGAACGTTATGTGCAGGTTATGTTCACAGCCGGAGCGCTCTACGCGGTTGCAGGTAAGCTATCGGTTTCAAACCGTAACGCATTTCCTAACGATTTGTTTTCCAGCCGTGTGCGGTACAATAGCTCTGGTCATATTCGGAATGCACGGCGACAGTAGAGTGTGGATGCCGCACTGGGAACACAACGACATCGGATGGAGTTACGGGGTAGCGGTCGCCGGAACCATAGCTCTGTACGTCAGCGGTGTGTTGTACGTTATCGAGGGACGGGTGCACAAGATAAAACGGCAGAAGATGGCCGATCAAAGAGCCCATTACGACTACGATGTTGACGATCGTAAACAGTCATCTCACACCGACATATAAACTATAGCACCTTATTTTTTTATCGCGTTCCCAAAGCTTGTGCGCAAGCATCAGTTTTTGCATCGAGCACACTTTTCAAAACATAGTATAAAATATTATGTCTACCAGCGCGATTGCGCCGTAACCACATTTGTTTTAGGTGACAGCCTACCTCCTCTTAACAATAATCGCGACAACGCCCCTAGAGACTTTCAGGCAAACGAGTGCTTTTTAGTACTGTTCAGACGCGTACGAAACTAAACTAAAAACGTCAAGTATCTGGACACTACGAATCTCATTCGGTGTATTAGTTTTTGAAAACGAATTCTTATATTTCGACTTAATAATGTGCAAACAATCTAATGACACCGAATTAATTGTGTTCTGTGTTAGATTAACAACTATCCGTCCGAATAATTTTAAGAGTATTAATATTTTAGTAGCATTTGTATTGAAGTGTAAAAATATATTTTTTTAAATGTTGGAATTTTATACTATTTTTTTAATAATTATGGGACTTATTATAAAATTGTAAAATATTTTAAATGTTGTACTTTGACACTCGCATGATATCGAGATTCGTAAACTATTTTTGAGTATTCTGTCTGAAATGATCTGTGTAGCTTGCGTTATGTATGAATTGTTCTGTTCGAATGTATTTGATTGCTAAAAAGTGTAATATTGTCGCTTAAAATATGTAATTCTGTCCATTTTGTTTGTACTGTCAACGGTTAATAACATAATATGATACTAAATTGACAGATCTGATTTTTAAAATACATTATCTGTGTTTCATGTTTAATTTTTTTATTATGTTTGTATAAAAAGTTTTTTTTTAAATTATAATTTTTGCACATTTTCCCTTTATTATTTTAAGTTTTTCTGTGTCAGCTATATTTTATATTAGTTATGTAGAATTTACTAATTTTATCAAAGGTGTATGAACAATTATTTCATACTCGTTGTACCAAGCATACATATCTTTTTTTAAATTTTTATTATTGATTTTACAATTTGCACATATAACTATGATTGTTTTTACTTATACTTGTATTTGAAAACATATGATTGTCATAGAAATAGTAGCTAAACTGTACGTATCAATAATAATAATAAAAAAATAAGTTTTTCTTAATTCCAAGTGGACAAACTAGTCTTAGTGATCCGACTTAAATAAAATCAATTTTGATACTTTGTATCGAACTTCAAATTAAGACATAAACATATTATGTACGTGTTTGGCGAATGGCTGCATTGAAAGATGTTATAGCTTTACGTCGCGTATAAAATTGTAAGCAATGATTTGATAAAATTACAATTCTGAGCGAGCTCAGACACTCAGCAAATCAAATACACAATAAACCTTCTATATTAAGTTTAAGTGCTATTAAGTTTAGCTCAGTTTTTTTTTCTTTTTTTTTTTTTTTTAACAGCTATTCTAACGTTTGAACTTAATTCCAATAATGTGTACAAATTTAACAATTACAAATTAGATATCAAAGTGAGCACGCCATATGTAACGTGCCAACATCATTATCAACGGGGGTATATTAGGGTGGAGGTTATGGCTTACTGTGAAATATCTGGTTCAAAAGAAAATAATTGTGGGACCTTGAATACGATTTTTTATACACGATAATAATTTTGTTTAAAATTTAGATGATGTAAAAATATTATAGAAAAACTCCTCTAAAAGCCCCGAACACCCACTAGAGCTCTTGATTTATAATTTTGGCTAATCGGGGTGAATTCGGTTGTCGGATCATAGTGAAAATAGTTTCTATATACTGGTCATTATATTCAGCTACCCTTGGCGGGACGTAGGCAAGTATGCAGTCTTGTAAAGAATACTCTTATTTTGTACTCGGAATATGTACTTTTTTTAAGAATGTACTTAGAATACACGCAGGAGTGGACTAAAAAAGTAATCGTGATTTAGATCCATGGCTACATCATTGTATGGGTTTTTATGTACATAAAAAAGGTAACATATATTGAAAAAAAAAAAAAAAAAAACTTTAAAATTATAATATTGAAAAAATTGTTTACCTTACCCATTAGTTAGTTTATCGTAAGTTTATTAAAACTAAAACAAATGTTTTAGAGCTCGGAGAATAATGTGACTGTATAAGCAGTTTTTATTATGATTTTTATTGTTATATAAGAAGTAGTCTAGGTGAAATATTGAACGCCATACTACCAAAAACTTAAATGCACAAAATGGTTCTTCGTAAGAAACGTTTTTTTGAATATTTGATCATTTTTTGAGTTATGTTAACCAAAAACCAAAAGAAACTATTAAAAATGTTCCCCAAACGATTTGTGTAACTTTCTTATAAGCGACCTCATTTGGAGCGCTCCGATTTTTGTAGTTTTCATACCTACCATAAAATAGTTACGAATTTTACTTTTAACTTAATGTCAATGTTTTTCTGTTTATCGAATCCGAAAATGACGATTTAAAAATCGCTTTAAATGACATCAATATAGTTTTCACACATTAGGATCGGTAAGACTGAATGTAGGTAATCTACAAACGGAATTTTTTCACGTTATTAGAACGGATAAATTGAAAAGTTTGAAAAAATTGAGCCCGATGTAAAAATGCAAAAAGAAATAGTTAGCGAAATTGATGTCGGGCCAGAAGTTGTTTGGCGTAGCGATTACGCTCTGGAGTAGTGGGCCACATATTTTGGGTAGGCCAATGTGTTTTGGCTGTTCCAACTGTTATTATTTAATATCTGAAAGCCAATATGTTTTTGCTGTTCCAACTGTGTTATTATTTAATATCTGAAAGCAATGATATTACATCATGCGATTCTGAGCGAGTTCAGTCGTCCCATAGGTAAAACTAACAACTAACAACAAATATCAGCTCTCATATTAAACTGAATACGACTTTTTGATGTAGGCCAACATATTTTACCTGCAGTTCGAATTCTGAACACGCGCCATATAGGAATACATATTTGTTTCCCTTCCAAACTGTGTTAGTTTTGTAACGATTAATTTTTAAAACGAACGCGTTTCATTGCCAACTCCTGCAGGAATATTTTAAATATCAAAAAACACTTATTATTTCAAAAAGTGTAAACTTTTTTCGAAATTTTTGTCACACATTTTTTATTCTCGGGTTGAACAAAAATTAAAAAATACAAAAAAAATTATCCGTATGATAATATTTCGAATAGGTACTTCACAAGTTTGCGAATATGGACCCACGGTCAATAGGTACCTACGGTGTCTCGCGTGCCTAAACGCCACTGACGAGCCGCCACTTAAAACCCGCAGCGCAGTGTCGCAACCGCTCTCACGCGTTGTCTTCTCGTGGCCGATTCCCACGCGGACCGCGTGCGAAAATGCTTCACGAGCCGACGGACGCGACCCGGAGACCTTCGCGTTTTTTTTCTACTCGAAGAAAAAAGAAATACGCGACCTTAAATAGGTTTATAATATTCGTCCTCGTCGAAGTTACATTAAGATTGTATCGTTATTATTGTTGTTTTAATTTTTTTACGATTAAAGATATCTTTAAATCGCGTGTGTGCTGCAGACGTCCACGCAGTCCATCCCAGATACAACCGAACGGTTTCCAAACGATTTTTTTCGTCGAACATTGAGAGTACTTATACCCTACAGCTGTATCATGCGGTTTCTCGTGTATAATAACATAATATTTATACATCGAATGGTGTAATATTTCATAGTGAACGTAATATAATAAAAAAAAAAGTAAAAAGATAAAGGAAGTAAATTTTTTAATTTTAAGTATACAATACCAACGTGCTAAGTAGACGCATAAAATACTTAAAGTTTAACGCGTAATCGTTTTTAAATTGAATTTTGAATTCACAGCTGAGAAGGTCTTTACACCAATATGCGCATTGGCAATTCAGACTGTGAGGAGGATTTCTAAAAAAAATTTAGCCAGGACGAGAGATACATACTATACGGCACTATAGGTTAATTAGAACGATTTTGAGAGTGAATGTAACATTTTTAAAAAAGCACCGCATACGTTGCGTTGCCAATTCAACGTGTAACAATAATTTTCATGTTTATCCCTGTGTGTATTTAGGCTAAATAGTAGCAGTTAAAACTTTAAATGACGTTGATTTTTTTTGTTTTTCTGCTATTACGCTTTTACGGTTTTAGGCAATAGATACATATTTATAGGTTTTCTGGAATAGGTCACGTTAAATGTTCTCATAGTGAGCACACATTTTTTTATGGTGTTACGAATGAAAGCATAATAATATGTACAAGCAGGAAAACAATAGCTGGTGTCACGTCGGCTTGATTATTAAATATAATATTCTATATTAGGTACGAGAGGTATAATACTATTATTAGGTACACTCGATTCGGTCAAATATAAACGTATATAAAGTATTGTACACTTTTCGACAGAATATAGCCTGCTGTTATTTAAACGTCAGACGAGGTGTCACGATGTAGTTATTGATTGATAAAAAACAAAAACAAATTCACCGCATACAAATAATTGGCCGGTGCCATATAAGTGGCAAGGGCAGCTTTGTTTATGATTTAGGCACAGAACCGAATCCGAATTATTCTTTGATTTAGGTCGTCGTGGTGCAATCGTTTAAATGACGTCAAACGTGCAAACTATACTAATTACACCGCCGAATATATGTAGGTAGTTTTGAAATTTGAAAATGCTCGTAGATTAAATGGTATTTAAATAATAGCCCTAAAAAAACCTACTCAATATGACCAACAAAAGTGCTTGAATACGTTTATACCCTGCAAATACCTACCGTGTCAACACGGGCGAATTGGAACCGATAGAGAGTCGTCTTGGTACACCACAAATTTAATAGGTAGTTGTATAAATTTTTTTAACAATTCCACTATACATACGTCCCCAAACGTAGTTTAATAATATTTATTATTTGATTTTTTGTTAAAATTAGGATGACTTGGAATGTACTATGCATACTATAGTGTATATAGGAGTCAAGTTACTGTCGGGTTTATTTTGTTCATAAAAGTATGGTTGTTTACCATCTTTTTTTTTGTTGCACAAAAACCTTTATCGTGTACCAAGTCAGCATTACGTGAAATAACGAAATACGCGTTATTAATGTGCGTGTATTCCGAGTCACCGGAAAACACTATTTTTTAGATTTTTTTTTTTTCAGCCCAAGTTTACCTCTATGACGGTTGAATTAATTTTTTACGCCACGCGCCTATCGTCGATTTTTTTTCCGGTTTTTGGAAACAAATTTGTGGGAAGCTCGTATAACCGTTTATAATCGCTAAAAATTATTCTATTAATTATGCGGTGAATAATGATTTCGGATCGAACCGCTCGATTTCCGCGTGACATTGAAAAGTACCTATAATAAGTCACGCAGCTCTGTCGTCCGGCAAACAAGTATTTACGGATTACACGTAGGTACACTTCAGAACATGTTGTTATTGAAAGAATCGATTTTAATATTCAGACTTCGCCTAGATCTATATACAATATTGCGTTTACATAACGTGTCCAGAAAAAAATAACGCCATAAACTCGTTTTAAACCACTACAAAAAACCGATTGTACGATGCGTAAGTTCCCACAGACCCGCGCCGATGATCTCGCTCGTAATTTTACGGGCGCAATTCAATTAGCATAATATTTTTTTTCTGTTTTGTCATTACGACATTGTACTGTTACTGTTTCCAGCAGCCAACTGTTTGCGCGAGTGTAGAAAAAACAAAGAAAAAGGGATAATACTCGTAATAGGTATAACATGCGCCTATAATGCGGGTGTCACGGCCGTTTCGGAAGACGTTTTGAATACAGTTTTTAAACGAACACGATACGTGCCTACACACAAATAACGGTTCTGAGCGAGCTATAAGCTATATCTGAGCGAATAAAAATACGTGACGAACAATTGAAAAGTGCTAAATTTTCCGTTCTGGTACACGCTGCGGGCTCGTTTGAACGTTTCAACGTCATACACAGCGAAATGGGAAATTTCAACTCGAACGATTCCAGGAGGAATTGCAATGTTTACCGAAAATTTTTGAACATCGTGTAGGTTAATAAATCATGCCTGGTTAGTTGGTAATACTACAGTTTTGAGTCTCAAATATGAAAATAAACGCTATTTAAGGACACCACCCATTGCTGATTTTACAGTTGAAAACACGGCTTACGACTTTCATCCGACGGAAATGGTCCGATTTCTATTCCGAAAACACATTTCAACTTACCACTAAGTTTTCTCTAGGAAATGAATTTTTTCGTTGTTTATTTTTTTTTTTGTTTGAATACGAGGATATTCAGCTACAAAAATCTTAAAAATCTAAAAAAAATTCATTTCCTCGTAAATTTAACGCTGATCCGTTTTCAGATTTAAAAAAAAATTCATCCGCGTTCAAGTTGATGAAAGTCGCGAAACCTGCAAAATTATTGTGAAAAAAAAAAAATTGTAAATTTTCTCGTTGTTGTATAGGTACATCCTCGAAAACACTTAAAATACCTAATAGTTAGAAAACCCCGGGATCACTCTACAGGTCGGTGTATGTTTGACGGATCCACGCTTCGGGTGGGTCTTATACTGTAGTTTAGAGGTTCGAAAATGCGATTCCGAGCAAGCTCGGTTTTCTAGTAGGTTATGGTAAAAAACCAACAGTAAAAGCGGTCCGAGAATCGCGTAAAAAACGTAGGCATCGTGTCGAGAATTGAAATAACGCGTGGACGTTTCGGTTTGTACAGGATTTTAGTATTCTGTCAACTGCACAAGAACGAGACGAGAATTCTTTTGCGGTTCTACACACAGTACAGCGGTGTAGGATACGACGTTTTTGTTAAAAGACAACGATTTTTATTTATTTTTCTCCAAATAGTACCCATCTATATAGACTAAAACGAAACGTTTTTGGCCGTCGCGTCTCGCTCGGCGCGCTGATGGAGTCCGCACGTGCCACTACCACTGTACGGGGCGACCGGCGCGCCATCTGGGGGCGTTGTCTCGCGTCGTTGTTGGGACACACACCGAAGAAAACTCGGCCGTGTCGCCGCGTCGTTTTCGTCGTCCACCCCGGGGACGCGAACGTCGGCCTCGTGATATTCCGAGCTGCCGCGCCTTTTTATTTGTCTTCCGTTTGCCGCGACGAAACGACGTCGGTTCCGTGATATTTCGATCGACGGCCTTTTATTAATTATTATTTCTTCTTCGCCACACGTCCGTCCCGTCGAAGGAGATTTCTAGCAGCCACTCGCCGCACGTCCGCTCCTCGAGAATCGTCGGTTTTGGAAAGCGAAATGACGCGCTGATATTTAATCGTAATCGTCTTGTGCCGTTTTAATCGAGGATCACGTAGTACAGAGAGGTACGTACGTACGGGTTCTCTCTCTCGTGTCTTACTGCGCGTGTAACCCTTGTCGTAACAACAAACGGTAGAGATAACGTTTTGCTTTGATAATAACAATAATATGTGCGTTGTTGTCGTTTGTGCGTCCGTCGGCATGCCGCTATAACTAACCGTTTCCCACCGTCCGCTCCACGGTCGAAAAACGCGCGACTTTTGCAGAGTGCCGCCCACGCAATAACTTCATGATGCCCGGGTCCGCGGATTCCGACGAAGATTCGAGGTAATCCGGTATTACAATTATGATGTTTAAATGTCGCCGATCGTTGCCGTTGTGGGTATAACTAACCCACCTATAGGTGCGACGCGCCTAGAACAGCGTGTTGCGGGTGCGTTTTTATTGCCGGCGATAAAACGTCATGGCCGCACCCGTCGCGTTACAACGCAGCGGCCATAAATGTCGCCGTCCGTAAATAATTGACCTAACCCGTTCTCAACCCGCCCAGAGTATCGTCGTTTGACGGACATTGAAGTATTGTCGAGTGGGCACGGCAGTTTTATTACTTCGCGGTCGTTGTACATTGCTATGAAAACCAATAATACTGCCGTAATAGCCCGAAACTTTTCGAACTTTTCACCTTGTCTCTACGAACGGGGGGGTGAACTGAAACAGAAATAATCTCTGAAACCGTCTTGCGATTAATTCATAAAACTGTCGTGGCTCGGTTGAGATTGGCGGAAGTAAATCATTTATCTGAATGATTCAAACGTTTAAAGTGAAACTCGACCGATCTTAGGGTCTCACACAGTAGTAGCAGTAGCGCGTAACAAACGGTTGCGCTTAATCGCGACAATAACTACAGACTTTCATACATCAATGCTTCTCGTTGCTCGCTTTAAAACACTTAAATGTTCAATAGGTAGTTGAATATTATTTTTCTTTTTACTAATCAATATTATACTTCCGCGTAAGTACTCTGTATGTAATCACTGATCGGTATGTTTTGTGTACCACGTCCTTAGCTGGTTAGAATTAGTTTCTATCAACTCTTAAGTAAGTAGGTAGGTAGGTACCTTAATACTTTGACAAGCAACTTGATATTTTATCGAGACTTGTTTTTTTTGCAAATAGTTTACTGCCGCATTTTGTACGGTTGTTAAATCATTAAACTCGACGGTTAATTTTCTGAGTTATCGCACTTTTAATCTGACAAAACAAGTAAGGGTAGGCTTGGTACTTCTAGAAATACATACTTATAAATGTTCGTTAAACCTTGACACCTGGGAGCGGCGGGTACCGTCTCGACGAAAAAACTTTTGCTAACTAGCTAGTCACGCATGCGTAAATTAATCATTTGTGTTCAGCTTGTGCTATTTTTCGCTAAGGTTCTACAATTCAAAATGTACCCACGAGAGATTGACCGTAATCCGCAGCGCGTATAGCGCATGCTGTATACTCGCGTTCGTTGGGACGGATTTATCGTGGGAGAGAATCGGCCTTGCGGCGATCAATACGCCTAGGATTACGGTCGTTCTCTCGTGCGTTGCAATATTAAGTAGGTATATAATTAGGTACCTACAAAGGTACTTAGTACTCAATTAGTATATACCTAAATCAATTGTTTTGTATTTAGTACAATATTTTATAAAGTAAGTAATTTTTTTGTTTTGATGGCCATACTTATACAAGTACTTATCTAACCTGTTGTGCAATGTACTTTATTAACTTATATATGAGTTTTAACCCTTCCATTAAATCTTGGACTGTGTTTAGAATGTTAAACATTTAATCTGTTTCTATCCAATGATGATAAGTACAAAACTAATTAGGTAGATATTTTAACTTTTAAGATTTTGATTTGGGTAATTCTTTAATTTTATCATTATTAATTTCTTCTTTTTTAAAATATCGCGTTGAAATTGGTAGCGCAGCTACTTGCTTGCATTAATGTCTTACTAAATTCATTATTACAGGTTTTTTCCATTCAGTTTTTCTCATTGTAAAAACTTTAATTCTCTAGTAAATGAATATCAAAGTATCTACTTAATTATAAAATTATAAGAAACATTTATTTTTATGACTAAAACGTTTTGCCGTTATTAGGGGGTCCCTACCTCTATTCAGCTTTTTTTTTAACCATTAAATACAGATTGTCTTTTTAGTTGATTGACATTTTTGATGAATACATTGTACCTTACTATTTAGAAATTATATATTTTCAAAGTTTGATGTAGAAATGTTATTTTATTTTGTAGAATGAAAAAACGTAGTTTGGCTGGTAACGTAGCCATCGGCTTGTTCGTTTTGGCTTTAGTGTTTGTGATCAATGCGTTTTTTTCTAATCAATGGCTAGTCAGTGATGAAAGAATCACAGGTATTCATAAACATTTGTTTTACTTTTTGTTGATTTTGTTTTACTAATTTACTTTGTAATTAAATAGGTGCAAAATTAGAAAGTTTCGGACTATGGACTCATTGTTTTCGTTCGTTACCGGACCCCAATGATCCAGCGGAACGAAGATTTTTTGTTGGATGTCATTGGATTTTCGACCCTTTCACCAAAGGATATGATGAAATCAAAGGGTTTTTGCTTCCATGTAAATAATAAATAAAATATACATATTGAATTGGTCTTTAAAAATCCATGTTATTTTTTTTGCAGTTCACATTATGGCCACGGAATTTTTTTATGGAATCACATTTTTAGGGACAATTTTCGCTGCTATTGGATCATCAATGTTTCTTTTGTGTTGTACGCCCGAAGAAAAACGTTTTATACAAACGACTTTTGCTCTGGGAGTAACATTGATCGTGTCTGGTAAATTATACAACGTTATTATCTTGGCTTGAATGTTAATGACCTTTTTGCTACGAAAATATAATTAAAAAATTTCAATTATAACAAACACGAACAATTTTAAAATTCCATCATTTATAATTTGTTCTTTTAAAATGAAAATGACTCGAATCAAACTTTTTTACAATATACTTATTAAGTACTTCCATTTTACTTTAATTTTCAGAGTTGTTTAAAATTTAGGTGTTCCTTCTATGATTTGTTTTTCCTATGCTTTTATTTCTTATCGTAGACTAAAAAATCTATTTTTCAAGTTCAATTATTATCTTAAATTAATACACAGATAAGTCTCATTTAATTCAATTGATTGTGCCTAATGGTAATAATTTGTTATTGTATTTTTGTAGTATTGTATGTACCTACTAATTTAGCGTTTAAAAATAAACGTAACTTCTCGAATAAAAAAAAAAAAATATGATTATGTTAAAAATGTATTAGTTGTCAACAGCTTAGTTAAAGTTATTTTTGTGCAAATGTTTATACATGTATGTAATTTTTTTCTATTCAGGTGTAAGTGCGGCAATCGCAGTGTTAATATTTGCATTGTTTGCCAATCGACCAGATTGGATGCCTGGTCACGACAACAATTTCTTTGGTTGGGGGTTTGGTATGGCTATTGCGAGTTTCTTTGCTCTACTCGGATCTGGTGCGTTTTACTTGGTAGAAACAAATATCCAAGTGAAGAAAAGAAAGTACCTGAAAGAATCACAAACAAAATTTGATATGGAGACCAAAACATGATGTGTTATCTCTATTTTGTATTTAAACACTTTGTTTAAAAACAATTCTCGATCCACACGTTTGGTTTATTATTAAATATTGAAGAAATGTTTTTGTACCAAAATTAAACCTATTTAATTTAAATTAAAATGATCTGAGTTCAAATACATTTTTATAAAACTTTTAATCTCATTTTTAATACTGTTTTTGTTTAAACAAATATTTTGTATTATTTTTATCTCTAATTGTAAAAAGATATGGGAATATTGTATACAATGTTGACTGTTTTACTAACTGACTCCGTCCATTTAAAACGAGTATGTATTATTGAATCAAAATTTTACACTATTTATGTACAATTATGTTTGTACACTTTATTTTTATCTTCTTTACTTAGTTACGGTATTATTTATTTATTGTACACTTGCCTAAGAATAATTCATTAGATTTATTTCGCGTATGTCTAACTAGAATCCTCCGAAAAACAAGTTTGTTAGCTTATCTAAACACAATTATTGTTGAACCATTTAGTTTGTAAGAACATCTTGTGCTGTTACAGTTACAAAACTCATCACTGTAAGGGATGAACACCATTAATTTCCATTTTTCTTAAGCTTTGTACTCTCTTGATACTTAAGTTAAACTTTTTTTTTTTTTTAATTAATTCATTAGCACGTTATATATCTGTATTGAGTTATTTTGATTAATATTGTTTGCACACTGATAAGTGAATAGTAATAAAATAATTGGCCTTTCTCTGCGACATTGAATAATATTCGTTATTCAATACAGTAATAATATGGTTGTTGAATAGTTTGAAAATTTAAAAACAAAATTTATACATTGGACATTTTTTTTACACTAACTTTTAAAAATTTTTAAAATGAGGAGTTGTAATACAAATCGATTTTATTTAAAAGAAATTTATATTTTTGTACTTTAAAATTGAATTGTTTTAAACTTTTCAGTTACGAGTTATGCTTGCTATACACTATATTGAAAATTGTACGTCATAGGTTAATTAGATGTACACGTATATTGTATATTTTGTTTCTATTACTTTCACAGCGATGTAATCATCATTAATAAATCATTTATTTTATCTTTATTGTTTGTTGTCTTATTCATTATTATTGTTATGTTATTTAGAAAACATGTTTTGGGAACTGCGTTCTGTTGCACGAGTCCATTTTGTTCAAAGATATTTGATAATTAAATGAGATTAATTACAGACTTCTGGTGACAGTAAAACAAAAATAAAATTGATAATGTGTGTATATATATTATATTACAGGTCATAACGTAATACAGCATACAAAAATTTTAAAAAGATTCGTTCAAAAGCGCCAAAAAAATATTATGTATTTTTATATTGTATCAATTTTTTAACTACTCGATCGCTTGATGTTATTGTGCCTCGTATAAATTATGATTGACATACCGTAACTTATTTCAAGACTAGAAGAAATAACTGATATGTATACTGTATTAATAATTTTGTGTATTACCACAGTATTGTGAGTGTCAATAGTTACTAAAAAATGGCCTTGAACTATTTTCCACGTTGTTGGGTTTCGTGTAATTTTTCTGTTATTGTTTTTAAACAATAACCGTCGACGGTGGTTTTATTCTTCGCTATAAAGTAATTACGTTTTTCAGCTTAGATTAATTTTTACGTTCATGTCAATTCAGTACAATCTTCTTAGCGATTCCATATCATTTTTCACAGTTACTTTTTTATTTTTGTTGTTTTGAGTGTTTGACCATTTTTATTTTACACCATTGGTATATATGAAGTTAAAATGTCATTAAAATTCTAATGTTATCAAAACATTCAATAGTTTTTGAGCTAAATACAGAAGTTTATAAAGTTTTTAATATCCGTTTTGTAGGTATTTTATTCAAAATATCGCATAGATTTGTGAATGAAGATTCGAAACTTATGTGCCAAAAAATATCTTTTGTTTTAACGTGTGGTTCAAATATTTCGATAGGACTAAATATTTTTTTATCCATTTTTATACGTACTGCACCGCTTTAGTAGGTACCTACCTATTTCAGTATTTTCTGTTTCTCATTTTTCAACTGTTTTTTTTTTTGGTATACATTCCTCCAAAAGTTATCAAAACAAACCAATACAAATATAATATGTTTCCTGATTCTCAGTAGGAAAGTTCTTTCTGAGCCATTTAATGCGTTAAAATAAATTACAAAAATCATAAAAAAGTGATTGCTAAGCAAGAGATACAGTCCATCTGGAAATTCTAGAATTCCCGGTGGGCCAATCTACCCGTGTGCTCACTAATACATCAATAACGCTAAAGTAGTAAAATTGTATTATTTTTAAGTGTTCGATTTGAAATTTATAAAGTGTTTAGTGATGGAAAAAAAAAAAAATTATGATTATTAATAAAAGTGATTCAGTTTTATTAATTTAATTAATTTTTTTTCATGTTTTAGGATCAATATTGTTGTTGATTATTTTTAAGAGTATGCAGCAAACAATTAGTTTATCAAAATTACCGTTTTGTTTAATAATTCAAGTATAAAATATAATTAATAAATATACGTAAGATATAAAATGTTATTTTGTATTTTAAAATTGTATTTCAAGTACAGTCTTTTTAAAATGTGTCCGTCCACTGGATCGGTACGACTAGCAGCGGCGGTTTCATGAAACCCGATACTCGACGACCGGAAAAGTGTACATTTTCCAGAGGTTTACACTGTACATTACCTTTGGAGGTCTGGTAAAAAATAACTTTACAAAAATTGTAATAATTAATTTGCAGTCACAACTAAAGACCACCTGCACGATGCTTAGGGCAGTTCGCTTGTCCTAATAGTTACTGCAAAAGCTATTTACAAAACCTAGTACATTTAAGTACCTAAAATGAAAGAAAAAAAGATTCAGGCGGACAAAATATGCTCCCATCGCCTCTTTCGCCCCGAATGTGTAGTTTAAAATAAATAACGATGACAGATTTGAATTCAGAATGAGTATCTTTGAATCCCATTAGTATATTTTTTAATTTTTTTTTTTGTTAACTTATAAATTACTCAGTTAAAATGTAAAGAAAACAAACCGTGCTTTATAAAAATGTATTTTTAATAAATATAGCAAATATAGTCTTTAGAGCGCGTATAATTTAGTTCGAGGGGCTTGAATATAGGCAATTTAACGGCGAGATTGTTGGTGTGGTGCGTGACAAAAGCGCCATGTTAACTTCTTTACGATTTTTTAACTCTATTACGCACAGATCGCAGTGGCGTTGCTACATACGTATTAATTAAGGGCAGGGGTGGATCTGATTATTGGGCTTAATCGATAGACGTGTGTCAAAAAAAAATACCGAAACAAAAATCTAGGGAACGCAAACGTTCATAGTTAAGTTTTTGCTGGAAAAGGATTGCGAAACTGAATGCGAATGAGTAGGCGACATCGATTAAAAATGTTCCGAAGAGCTGTCTCTAGGTCTAGAAGTATTAAAAGAAATTCTCGTTCAGCAGTTAATTTAAAATCCTAAAAACTTGACCCGGGAATCCATCTTTGCGGGAATTCGCTCATGTTCAGGATTTCGCGTGGGAGTTCTGTGGGTGCGGAACCGTGCAAGACTGGAATCCCGTTTTTTTTCCCTGTTGCTGCTGTTATTGTTGTTGTTTTTTTTCTAATTTATATAGCAGATAATTTTGTACTGATTTTTATGAAACACATACATCGAAATACAACGAAACAACTAAAATTACGATTGTTTGAAGAACCTGCCTAGTTACAAATATTTGCTGGCCTCAGAGCCCAAAGGACATGTTTTGTTTTTTCAATAAAATAACTTTGTGTATGGTTGCCCGATATTTGATATTGCCCCTTGACAAATGCCGTGATAGAGGCCTCTGTTTTTGATTTGTAAATTTACGTAGAATACCTACGGGATGTCGTTGCCTTTCGATCATAACATATCATCATTATAATGCGCCGTGAAATTCGAACTCATGGTTAAAATACTGAAATTTTTGTGACAATTTGGCTTACAGTTTTTTTCTTACACGCAGCCGCTGGTACCAGCCACAGGCACCTAAACAATTTGATGTTCATCTTTAACATCAGTTTGTCACGGATATTTTGTGCATTTCGTTCTTCCTCCGGTCGTACGAACTCGGTACCTACGTACTTTTGCGTATTGGTCAGCTTGTTTTTGACACACGGAGAATATTCATCCGTCAACAGGAGTGTTCAAGAGAGGAATCAAAAACCGACCCAAGTGGACTCGATAAAATATTACATACAGTGATGGTACGGAATTTCATTTTTCTCATGCCGCGAAACAACTTTCTAATCGTTTTCCATTCTCTTATCGTCGCGTCATAAAATTTATGTTGATTTTATTCAAAAGTTCGAAAAAAACATCACAGGTATCTCTATTTAGTGGTCGGGGTACGAAAGAATAAAACGTAACCTGTCTACAGCTAACAAACGGCCGGAAAAAATAGTGTGCAAAAAATTAAGTTAAAATTACCGATTTCAAATTTTTTTTTGTTGAAAAACATTTAACCTACGTAATCACCTGCCGCGTACGTCGTGGTAATCAAATCCTTTGTAACGCGTATTTAAGTGTCAAACTTAAAGGTCTTACGAAATAAAAAACGTTGGAAAATGTCCAAGTTAAATTTCATACGCATCATCGCAAGACAAGGCGCTGTTTTCGCGTACGTTTCGTGTACCTATTTGTATGAAATTTTTCCCATACCGAGTCATCTCGAATAATTTTTAAAAATATAATCCGTACGTAGGTATTGCGAACTTTTTGTGGATAACATACTTGCAATAAGTGCGTTCGACGGCGTTTTTTTTTTTACAAAGAACAACTATTCTTTCTTTTTTATAGTACTACACAAATTTACACAGTATGTTCTACAGTTAATGAATTCGGCAGTGCGAAAACGCGTTTCTCGTTTGTCTGCACTATTGTCGCACCTCGAGTGTTCTTAAAAAAAAAAAACGTCGCGGCGGTTCGGGAAATATTTTGAAAAATTCTCCGTTTCACACTCCGACGACGACGACGACACGCCGCGTTTTTCTTTTCGTTCACAACTATTTTCCGCGTGTCGCCCGGATAACAAAACCGCGAGTTTCGGTCGTGTACGAGTTATAACTCGTTCGACGCGACTGGCGAAACAAATCTTAACAATATACAGGTATACTATAGTTGCCTCCCAAAACATACGAATCGTAGTTCATAAAGTTAAAAACAAACGACTACGGGTTCGGGGGGTGCGAATTGCTTTTTTACTCGTACGATAAAAGTAACGCGTTCGGGCGAATGAAAAACATAAAAATTCTCAAAACGTTTTTCAGGTCTCAGACGTAAAGTGTCCGGGTTTGGACGCAATCATCCGTCAGCAGAGCAAATCGACGGATTTTCGCAGGAAAAATCCTGCGGTGTTTCTGCTAAATTTGTAGTTTAAAACAAACTACAACGGCCCGAGCGCGTTGCAATTTTTTTTACACATTTAACACTTGCCCGTTAGGTGGCGACTAGACTCTTTTCGTCTACGATAAAGATTAGGGTAAAATTATTGACATTTTTTTTTACTTCCGCATAGTGGTGCATGATATCGTGTTGTTTTACGTACCTCGCCCGTTCGGTCGCACGTCCATCTCGCACGTTTCGCACGCGTACGGACCGTTTATTTTCCCGTTCCCTCCGCCCGTCGAATCGTTTAAACGTTTTTTCTAAAATTTTTTTTGTTTTTAGTTTTCCGAGATTTCGTAAAACGAAACGGTTTCGATCGAACAATGTAACGCGAACAAACGCGATACGTATTGTATACGTGACTCGTAGTGCGATCGTGGACTGCGCGCGGAACGGTCTGCAGAGCAATATCGTCGCAACAGTAATAGGCATCGATTCAAAAACGGGTATGGTTTGATATGTTTTTTTTTTTTTTTTTGGGAGAAACGAGAAGAATAATAAATAATTGATTTAATTTTTTTTAAACGGCGGAAACGGTGTGCGACGAAAATGCAGTGGAACCGGTTTGGCGAGCGCATCGATGTTGTCAAAAAAAGTTCGAGTTAAGTACGTGTGGTCGTCGTCGACGCGCACGGACACATATTATAGTAAGTCGATTTTTTTGTCGGTGAACGTCGTCGCTGCGTATATTATTACGATTATTCGTCGCCGTACACCGATGTGTTCGCATATTAACAAACGCAGATGGGTCAACGACTTTAAATGGACAATGGGGACATTTTTACGTCGTGTTTTATGTAGATTTTTTTTTTTTTCCGTCAACGACTTCTCGCGGGGTCATTATATGGACTCGGGCGGTCGAAACTTTTTTTTTTCTTTTTTTTTCGAGATTTTTCCTACTTTTTGAGTTGAACCCCAAAAACAATAATCGGGAATTTCGGAGAACTTTGCGGCGAAAAAGTTTTTCAAGACCCGCGACGAAGCTCTCGTACAGAGGGAACGCTCCGATTTTCAAATTCAATACCCCTATAGTCGCGGGCACGAAAAATGAGCGTTGTCGACCACCGTTGTAGCCATTGGTTCTCAACTTTGTCACGCTGCCGTTACGTATCGTATTCACGGGCACGAATCAGTATGATGATTTGAGAACCACTTTAGAAAAATAGCCGCTTGGCGCGTGACGATCATTTTTCGTGCCCCCGACCACAGTCTGTGTAATAACTCCGGCGCTGTATACTTTTGTTCTTTTCGACATTTTGTGTTTTACCAGCATTTTTCGATTATTTTCCGGGTCGTGTGCCGAAGACGAGGCGTCAGAACGAGGCTATATATAATACCTTTTAAACTACACCGTTATGAAAAGTTATTCCATGTCGTTTTCAAATTTTTATATGGGTAGTAAATTAATTTAATACGTTATAAAAGATCGAAAGAAGTTTTTTTCTAGGTACCTATTTTTTGTTAAATATCGTTTTTAACTGAGCTCGCTTAGAATCGTTTTTTTTTTTGTAAGGCAATGATTTACCATTGCTTTCAGATATTAATTAATACGTCTGAACGTCGACTTTCAAACAAGCGACCCACTCAAAGTGTGGTCACACTATTCCGTCAAACTATACGTAGAATGATCCCGGATTTTTTTCAATAGAGCCACTAACAGTTTTTTTTTTTCGCACGATCATTAATTGACAGAATTGTGTACGTTTCGTGATTTCCAGGGTAGTTGAACAAAACTTTTCAAAAACTATTTCCTCATACGTTATAACGTTATTGTTTACGTGTGTCGCACTTACGACCGATAACTTATCCGCGCCATAACGTATAATCGCGCACATTTGGCGTAATGACGGATACGGACCTACGTTATTAAAAGTTGTTGTATTATATATATATTATGTTCTCGTTAAAAGTTTCTCGTTAAAAGTCGAGCGAACTGTACACAGTTTTTTCCTCGTAATTTCAGCCCCGAAGGATTTCGCGTTTTCCGACGTTGACGGCGGTATTTTTTTAAACAACTGAAATACATTAAAAATCGTCGCTACGGGTTTTTGAAATTTTTTTTAATACCGTACGTTTGTACACGTTTGAAACGTCGCGTTGAATTTTCCAAACCTTTCGTGGAAAATCACAATTTTTTATCGAACGACGAAAATGTTCAAAGTATAACCCGACCGATACAAAACCGCACGTATACGTTGTTTAAATGTTATAAAGTACATTGGGTGCGAGAAAATCGCTACGATATCGCTACGACGAAACTCGATTTGCGACGATTTGTATTTTAACAGCGACGCTTTTTCAGCAATCACGTGGAGAAACCAATACGTTTCACTCGGAATCTAAAAAAAATAAAAAATTTACTACATCGTCGCAAACGAACTTCTCGTCTTTGAAACGGGCCGGAGTTTTCCCCCCGTGTTCGGAGTTTCGACTCCGCTATTTGTGAACTGGAAGAAAGAATTTGCAGAACCGGCAGTCGTATGATTGCTTCGGTGCTCTATGTTTTAGGTATTTTCTTTTCAGAAACGTGACTCGTTCTACACTATTTGTATAATAGTTGACACTACGCGCAACGTTACGCGGAATCGTGTATAGTGAGCGCGTGGGAACCGGCAACGGGTGGGCCGCGCGCGTGTGTGTGTGTTTGTAATATTGTATACAATGCGCGACCCTTTTGGCTTGGCGCGGAAAAACGGACGACTTGTCGCCGTGGGAATCGCGGGACACGTGTCGCGAGGTATTTAATCAACCGCGCGTCATCAATAATACGTATATAGTACGCATAGGTAGAAAGCGTATTTTTTGCAAACACCGAGAGCGGTCTGAAAGGACTCTTTTATGTTTGCCCGAAAAAAAAACGTAATGGAAAATCCGTTGCCATTTCGCATTATTGGATTCCGAGCGTTACCGCTATTGTAGGTGAACATTTTTTACGACGATGTTTCTTTTTGTTTCCCCGCGTTTTCATGGGTACGCGAGGAACGCTCCGATTTTCGCTGTAACGAGAACGGGTTTTTCGACTGTGTACTTTGAGGGGTGTCGAATTTGAGAGTCGTTGTCACAACGAAAAAATCGGGCTGACGTTTAAAAACTATGCGTTTTTTGACAAAATCGATCCAGTTTTTTTTGGCCATCGCTTTCCAAACACGTGACGGACGGAACCAGCTGAAACTTTTACAACGTTATCGGGCAAAATGCGCGAGTCCGGTCCAAGTCTCGAGTGATTTCGAATGCGTTTTTGAGCTGATATCGTAGAAAATATTCGCCGTTTTCTTTGCGGTTTTCGTTCGATGAAAATTCGAATTTACGACAATAAGTCTTGAAATCCGAATATTTTTTTTTTTTGGCCGTTTAAAGTTGGAAATCGGTCGAAAATTGGTCGTACCTTTGACTTATTCCGCGACCAACACGAATTCGTTATTCAAGAATCGAGGTATGTACGCGAAACAAAATTTTTTCGATAAGAATTCCGCCCAGCAGAACAAGAAAAAAGTGTTGAAAAACCGTGCGATTTGGTTACGACAGTGAAGTCGCGCGCACTGTTTTCCGATTGACACTAAAATCGTGTCAACTCCTCGAATAAAACGGTTCGAAATTTTCACACGTTGTTCGAATCGATACGTCTCTGTACGTGGGTTTTCGGACCGTTTTTATTGTTGAATTTGGTTTTTTACCAGGACGTGTCCACCCAGAATCGCATTTTCGAAGGCAACGATTGCTCAGATATTAAATAACGCGTTCGGAGCACAACTTCCGGCCAAACCGTAACCGCTACTCCATCGAACCTACCCCCGCGACCTTTTTTTCCACCCCCCCGGCGTCTTATTTTTATCGCCTTATTTCCCACCCCCCTAACACGGTACAACCCGGCTAAATAATTTGTTATTAAATATCGTACGCGTAATTAATATACACGACGAACAAAACGCTTTTGTTTTCGTCGTCGTTTTTATAATTTACGATCCGAAAAACGAAAAATCACCGCGCGACAATGCGAAAAAAAAACGACGGCCGCTTGTTTTTTTCGAACTGAACTCGCGGTCCGATCGTGTCGAAATGTTTGCGTCACCTGAACATAATTTATTTTACTACCGAACGTTGATTAATTATTAGTCGCGCGACCGCCCGCCGGCTGTATTGTACGAATACAAGATTAAGTGTTTACAGCGGCTTCAAAGAAACATTCAGGCGTGTAAATAGACTTTAAAAAAACAACGAGACCTTATCGTTTCCTTCCGGCGCGGCTGATGTACCGCAGTCGCTTTGGAAATAAAAATCCAAAAAAAAAAAATAAATTTTTTTATAGTACTCGGCATCCGGATGCAACGTTATGGTCAAAAAGTTTCGATTAATGCGCCCATCAGATCCGCGTAAATATATTTTCCGAAAAATCCTCAGGTTTCGAATGATCCGCGGCGGGTTAGGTTTGGCAGCACAGCACACACCGATCGAAAAACCTTCGGATCCACCCTACGCGAAACGAAAAAACACATCGTTGCAATACACTCTTCGCTGAATCTAAAAACCTCGAAAATTCCTTTTTTTGACTTTTTCCTACGAGGAAACTAAATAAATTAACGGAATACGCGTTTTTTACAAACATCCGTTTGCGTTGGCGCGCCCCCGTAAATGTTATCAATAACGCGAAACAATTTTTTTACATTTATGATCGCAATAAAATGTTGGCGTTTTCCGACATCGTTCTGCGGAAAGTGGCGCGTTCAAATATTTACGAGACGCTTTCCAACTTTGCGTCCGCTTTTCATTATTTAACGTCCCGGATCGGTTTAACCTCGTACGTATATGTGTCCAGAGACGACTCTCGCATGAACAACACAAAAAAAAAAGATCGGTATTGTTCCACGCGAAATAAAACTATTTTCACAGTGTTAGATGGGCCGCCGAATGCGCAGGTACTTAAAAAAACTTATCTCGCCGTAGGTTTTGAAACGTCTCGATATCCGGTATTGAGCACGATGTTCGGCAAAAACTCCAGAACGGATCGTTTTGCCTACTTCTCCGACAGTTTTTAACAGCCGGTATCTCGAATTCTCACCAGACGTTCTCGTATAATCCTTCAACAACTATTCGCGACTTCGATCGTCTACGTAAAGATTTTTATTCAAATTTAGTTTTTGAATTTGAATTTTTAACCGTCAGCATAGGTATCTCGCGCGTTTTTGATCGATTTGCCGGAATGATCCATTAACGTCATGATTGTAACCGTGTAGCGATAACGGTATAATAGAAAAAAATGGTACTTCGCTTTGATCTTTCTGAACTCCTTCGATGTTAATTGGTAGCTTAAAAAAATAATTACCCGACTAAAATTTGTTGTTTCGCTCCCATATACGGGGAGGCACTCGCTTTACTGTAGAATGAGAAATCACGATACGTATTATTATTATTGCCCATTGGCTTTGAATTACTGCCCTAAAATATTTATCGGTTTTACAATGTTTCCGAAAGCATTTTATTCGTCACTCAGGCACACGCCGGTACAACAGTGGAAACTTTTATTCAATTTTTCTCCAAACAAACGCGTTTACGACGAAAGAATTAAAACTGAGATAAATCGTTATAGTTTTACACGTTGATTTCTCAACGAATTGACTACGAGTAGGTTTTTTTTCGTAAAAATGAAATTTAGTTTTATATTTCGACTCTCGGATAAATTTCACCAGTATACTTTGTTCCAACACCAGATTTAAAAATTATTACGTAGCGTAATTGAAAACTAAAGAAGAGCAATATTGTGGACACACTAGTCTTAGTAAATTAACAATCAATGATTTCACGTATAGATCCAAATATTTTCGTCTAGTTACACTTGTAACTTACCTGCCTACTTAATATAAATATCAATACAGGTAAGTGCGTTTATTATTATTTTCTACCGTGTATAAATTATGAATATCCTCGTATTGTACACAGATCAATTAATCTTTAATCAGTTAGTACTAGATCGCGGTGTATAGCCTCAGTATATTGTTTATGTTTGTTATCTCGACTCGGAAATGTTGATTGTTTACAAAATTAAAATAAACCGAAAATAACACTATGCAAACACATTTCGCTTGTATAAACTAAACTTTACTAATAAATTATTCTTTAGTTTTGTATCAGAATCCATCGCACGTCAACCACAAAAAAATAAGTAAATAAAATACCATAAACTGTTAACTCATTCTATTACGTTTTTGAATACTACTTACCTAACGTCGAGTGGAAAACGAAAAAAAAAAAAAACGATGCCACAAACAACGGAACGGCTCGAGGAGTATACAGCAGATCATATATGTTCAGTTCAGAAAATGTTTTAAAAGGGTTGTTAAAAGGGCGCATTTTATCGACTATAACAGTCGATATAAATGACCGAATAGGAAAAATGATTCTGAACGAAAATCACTTTACGTCGTGTAATGGTTAAACTTTAATCTCAATAACACAGAATAACATCTCAACAATAAAGAAGTTTTAGAAAAGCGCAAGTACAGGCCAGTATAGCGTTCAAAGTTTATAGTTTTCATCAAGTTGTTTCATAATATTATTTATTTTATACTGTGTTTGAACAGAGTTTGTCTGTCCAAATTTTCAAAAAATCGGCATATTTATACTTAAACTGCGTAGTTCCATTCGTTTAATTCAAATTACCGTTTTTGTTGATTTTTTTTTTTTTATGATATTCGACGATATTGCGCTAATATTTGTACATCATTGTGATTTGAGCTCGTGTTTTTTTTTTTTTCTAAAACAAACTTTTTAGCGAAGGAAATAATCAATTAGGTACAGATTACTGCAGAGAAATGTTAACAGAATGGTTTACAATAAATAAAGTATTTTTTGTTTTCATTGTTTTAATCAATTGTAACATAATGGTGCTTAAAAGTTTTTGCGCTTATCTATTATTATTATTATTATTGTACGTCCGTAAAATGTACGAGTAAATTATGTTTGTAATTTTAGAAATCATAAATAGGTACGTATTTAAAATTGTGTTTCGTAAAATAACCGATTAAAAGTCGATTCCTAATAGTTAGTGCTAATAACTGTATTTGATTTTAATATTAATTATTCATTCGTAAGCGCGACAATCAAAACTCGAGCTTCGAAATTGATAGTGAAAAAATTTCTACAGATATACTCGTATTTTAAAACGCACGAAGCAGGTGTATACAGGAGAAAGAATAAAAAAAATAAAACGTATACGAGTAGACATTACATCATTGTTTTTGTGATCCGATATTAAAGCTAATAAAACCCACTCCAGCGGAATAGCTCAAAACTGTAAGTAAGTATGACCTAGAAATTTGAAGTTTTTCAATCCAGCGAGTCGCCTGAGGGATTTATCAACTTTTGAAAACTTTTATCCGTGTCGTACACCTGCCCCGCGCAGTAGGTAATCTTGTGCTCTTTTATATTGAAACTCTACCAACAAAAACTACTATATTTATTGTTTTGTTTTTCATCTCCGCCACCACTCGCTCGTGTTTTTTTACCCCCTGGGGCGGGGCGGAAAACTTATAAGACCCGAAATTGGATTACCGCAGTGAGCGTAGCCGCCGATGACAATATATAAACCGATCTGTATACTCGGAATTGAACGTAATAATAATAATAATAATAATATGTGTATACAACTCCGTCCGTCGTCAAAACTCTCAAATCGATTGAATCGATCGAATCATCGCCAGAGTAATGCGAACTAAGCCGCGTTTTTTCGTTGCACGTCCCGAGAACCGGAAAGTTATTAGAAAAACGCGTTAGAAGACAAAAGCCACGTTTGCTCGAACCTATAGTTCACGAAAAAAAGGCCGTTTGTTCGAGACGATGTCGTTGTCGTAACCCGAGTTAATTCGTCGTTTAAACTTGGGACAATACTCGAGAGGAGAAAAATATTTCGCCAAGGGGTTTCGCGGATAAGCGATTTCATAAAATAAAAATCAAACTATACTGTTAATACGTAGTACCTATGTATAACGCTTAATTTCAACGTCTATATACGATGACATATTATGGCCACAAATATTATAATCACGTTTATTGAGCAATCGTGCGACACGTTTGGAAAAAAAACTTTTCGGTTGCACCGATTTTACTCGAGTCGCAATGGTAATAATCGATAGTTAGACACGCGAGATACACCATAGCCAAAACGAGTATATAGTCCCTCTCTGTGTTCCAATATCCTTGGTCTTTGCTGTTTGTAAAAAATTTGTTTCCGACAACCAGTGAGTTTAGCCTGTAACTTTTTTAACAACTAAAAGCGGGTTTAGCGCGTCGAGAACAAAGGAATGACGCCGAAGCACGGATAATCTTATGAATTTACTCTGCAAAGTTACTCGCACGTGGCGAGTGAAACATATTTCGTTTCCTTTTTTATTTTCGATCGTATTTTAATGCATCGTACTTTATACTATTTTCACTGCGTTGACAATGAATAAAAACGATTGAGGTTTCTACACGTATGTTTTCAACTTTTCTAAAACAAAATGTGTTTTATGAACCAATTTTTTATTTACAGTCAGTATTATTATTTATGGCTCACGGCAATCGTGCATCTGCGCTCGATGCATAACATTATAATTGTTATAAGTTGTAGAACAATACACACGTCAGACGGATGATTGTAGAAGTTTCGGTCTTGAATCATGATACGTGATCAAAATGTTTACATGTCAAAAAGTTTCTGTTCCATAACGAGATTTTAGCGCATGTAAATATAATAATTTACGACCGAATAATCTCTCGTGAGATGATATTGTTAAAAATGTATGAAATCGGTCAAATTCATATTTTTTTTTTACACGGTTTTGCCCTCCACGGCCAGTTTTGCCGATTCTCCGTGATTATTGTAACACAGAACTTACCAACATAAGTCAATAGGGCTCTCGGAGAATTTTTCAAAAAATTCAAACGCAAAAAAATTAGTCTTTTTCGCAAAAAATAAAATCGCGCACGACACACGTGCGTGTCTACCGTCTTCATCTATCAACGTAGCAAAGTCTTAAATTTTTGTTTGTCTTTTAAGACTCTAGGAAGTCGTCGTAAAATATTTTAATCCATTCAACTTCCTCTATAAGTACGCTTGGTTTAAGACTAATTTAAGACTTTTTTCGTATGTATCCGATAACAAGTGTCATAAGACTCTACACGGTTTGGTCGATTACTAAAAAAAAAAAAAATTAAAAAAAGCAGCGTTTGACGTTCATTGAGCACAGACGTGCGCACTTCAGCTATTGATAATAAGTTTCAAAAGTTATAACAGAGTGATGTCGCAGAGATATTCGCTGGATCCATTATTTTATAGTTGGATAAATATATAATATTGAGCGTAACAGTGAACCTTTAAGTTTTTCAACGTACCTAGTAAATACACAGAGCTCTAGAATAATATTTTCAAGAAGCGACTATGCGATACTCTTGAATTTGAATAAACTGCGAGTTTTAATTACGACTACGACGCAAACCTTTTCGTATCGAAGATCGCGTAACAAATATTGTGTGTTTCTGTTTGAGAATGACTTATCTGTAGACACGAATAACATAATTGAATAACTCCGTGTCACGGTTAAACGTAAAAAGTTTAAATGTTCTCTAACTGAGAGAAAAACGCTTCACACGCACATAACGACGAGTCGCTACATCACAACCCCTATGCGACTCACACTTTTCGAAAAATTTCACTCGTAGAAGTTTTAACGATTAAAGTTTCTTGACGGACACAGTACTTATGTACAGTCAACGGATGGTACACTCCGATTAACAATGTTTTATGTACGTCTTATGGCTGTATCGGTGGGCTCGAGTTTGACGGGAGTTGACTCGATGACTGTGTCGATTGTGTTTTAATTTTAATTTTTTTTTTTTAGTGTTTTTATACGGAAGATACAACCGTGATTGGTACCTACCTAAAGCGAATCGATACGCAAGATGAATATTGTAAGTCCTCTTAAAAATCTGTTACTTACGTTGTTTTTATATAAATGCGATGCGTAATGAGCCTCCGGCAGCTTCACGTGAGCGAGAACTGCGAGATCTTTTAACGCGCTCCAAGTACATACTCCGCAGAAGCTTCACTTGTGAACCTTTTCAAATTTGTCCCGGGACATTGGAAGTTACCACCGAGGTAATCATTGTAGAGAGAGAATACATCGAGACGGTACAGCTGTCATATTACATATAAGAGAAGAGATTACGAAATTTGAAAGAAAAAAATATTAAACAAGAAAAATGGTTGTACGGAGTTAAAAACGATATGGGAAACGGTTAGTCGGGGGAGGATGTGTGAAAGATCATGGCAGCAGGAGGATGAGGGTCACCGCCGACCTCAAACACCTAACGAAGGTGAAGTGAAAGAAGATGAAATAAGGTACGTAATGTTATATTGAAATTCATATTTTTGTGAAAAAAAAAAAAATCGTTTCCACGTGATACGTTCAACAAGTTGACACATAAACTGAGCGTTGTGACGTACGACTTGAAAATTAGCGTTTCTTCATACTCGAAAAACGTGGACAGTTAAAAATTTTAAATGGTTTTTATATTTAAGATAAAATAAATCGTGCACAATAATATTCCAATACAATATTTGAATGTGATTTGGTTTTTCTTACGATTTGGCTACGTTGCATAGGAAAATCAGTAATGTTAATTATACGAGTATTTAAGTAACTTTACAATACACAAAAAATACAATAATATAATGATTCATTTTAAAATTTTAACGATACAATAATGACTGTTTCCTAAAAAAAAAAAAAACGAACAATAGTTAATGCCACGAGAAACATGAAGTATTTTTAAATTTGATACAGGTATACATTTTTGTGATAGCGTTATTATTACGATATGGTATAAAGTAACTATTATAACATTGTTTTCGTAACTTTTAGATTAAAAATAATGCCGCGTCACTTGCGCGGGATTCCGATAAACTGGTTTAGATCACAAATTTACATGATTGGTGAGTGAGGGAGCCAATAATGAATATAGTTCGATTTTCACGACTTTTCACGATGTATTTATTAAAAAAATTGTGGTCGTCAACGTTATCAACGTCACCTGTATGTCGAACGTTATGCTCGT
The DNA here is from genome assembly GCA_017140985.1 of Hormaphis cornu. NCBI lineage: Eukaryota > Metazoa > Arthropoda > Insecta > Hemiptera > Hormaphididae > Hormaphis > Hormaphis cornu. Next base: position 2,104,641 of record CM029362.1, on the reverse strand, counting down.
GGGCACTGCTGATCCGCGTACTGAAATCAAACACAAATTACGTGAGAAACTTCTCTAACTCTGCAGTACTAATGTTTTTCCTAGCTACGATCCTTTCAAACGTGTCGGTGCACTATTTTTATTTTCAACAGGGGTCGGTTTACTATATACAGTCACAGAAGTTTATTTCTACACTTTTTGTACTTCTCAAAATTTATTATCCACGAAATCAATGTGTAGGTTGTGTGTTCAACAGCCGAATTGACGAAACGGTTTCTTCCGATAAATTTCAAGAGATTAATTAGGGTTAAATAAACAAAGTAGGTGCCCGCATTAAAAACAAATCTTTGCGATTAACGCTGCCCGAAATCAATTTTATGTTCAATTCAATATCAAAGATGTACACATCTCACTCGTAATTTATACGCGGCTATAGCCAATAGTGTTAAATTATCTTCCGTTTAGAATTATTTACTTAGTAAAAATGATTCGTATTAACCCATTATGTCCGAAATTTTTTTTTTTTTAAATTTAAAGTTGATTTTCATTAAAAGCTTACCCGATGTACTTAAATAATAATTGTCTATGTATTTTTTTTTTTTTTTCCGTATTGAATTCGTATCGTTTCGAACAATCAAAGAAAATCGATAGTCTATTTCGTTTTAAATATCCGTAAAAATTGAATTCACGCTAATACATATAAAAACAATAAATAAAAGCAATTTCTTTTGACTCCGACACCGTCGATGTTTATCTGTCGAACAATCGTACTCCCTCAATCAAAAATCACCGACAAAGCAAATTGAATTACCTATATCTGTTGCTGTACGCCAGTGTCAGTTTCGGTTATACGAACCGAATACGAAACTGTTTATAAATTCATTGTTTTATCGCTCGTAGTACGATATTTTCGGCTCTCAAGACGTTTGTTTTCTCGGTAAAATGGTTGAGGAGCTTTGCTCTAAGATGTTTTTGCACACACGCGCGAAAGAAATACCGTTTTGAGTTGCGAACGACGCGGTATGGGTTACGCGAACACAGAAAATAATCGCATTTTGTTAAAAATTAAGAAATAAAAAAATGAAACAGACTTTTAAAAAAAAATAAATCACTATAAAGTATACAATAATTAAACGAAAACAAACGTCATCGTTTCGTTTTCGAGTCTGTGCCGTCCAACACTTATAGAAATGCTAAAAAAAAAATGTATACAAATATTATAAACACTTTTGGCGCGTGATGGAAAAAACACGTTCGTTGAAAATATCGGTAGCTATAATTAAATGTATTACTTAATTTGTCCGTTCCTCATAGCAGTACGTTTGGACGGCAAAAAAAAAGTGAACAAATTTTTTTTCTTCTGTTTCTCATTTAACCATCGTATACTTTTTTGTTTTTAGATTCGTTTTTACAATTATGTTTTTTTTTTTTTCTGCGAACGACTCAATAGGTATGCTCCGATTTTTAATGTCAGTACCTCTAACGAACTCTGACGGTGGTACTCGCGGAAGGGGTCTGAAATTTGAAAGTTCAAAATCGGAAAACGTCGTAAAACTGGAAAACCACAAGGAGAAACACCAAAATGACACGGCAAACGTGTTTTTGACGATTTAGTTTTTCGTCCACCGCGGCGGTAAACCGAAAAACTATGAACGCGCTGAAAATTGTACACGTACTACTACTACTATTCGAACGGGTGTAAAGGCCCGTTAAAACGGTTTCGAAAATTGTCCAGCCGAGTACACAACAAATGTAGAACTTTGAAATTCTCGAAAAAAGTGTGGACGCGGTGTGGACGACTGCAGCAGGGCAGTAAAATATATTGAATTTCAGTGAGGGTGGTTTTGTTTGCTGTAGATTTTTATAACATATTTGCGATTCGGGGTTTTTGATTTCGGGGAACACACTGTTTTGGACCCCGCAGAGCTCGTTCGGAATCGTTTTTGTTTTTCTTCGTCGGTTTTACATTTTCGTCGAATGCATTTTTTTTCCTCCGTCGGACCGAGGCGCTTACCCCAGAGGACCGCGTCGCGTTTGTACTCCTGGAGCGGCGGCGGTTTCGGGCGGCCCACGCTGACGACGGCCTGACACGTGACCTTCATCCGGCCGTCGCGAAAGTCCCTGGCGGACGTCGTCAGGTTCAGCTCGGACACGCTGACGAACAGGCCGTTGTGCAGTTTCTCCGTCCGGTAATCACTCGAAATCACCTGCAACGCACGGGGTGACACACGAGACAGAGTTCTCTCGTCAATAGTTATAAAACAAGAACCGTTTGCCGACAGTGTCCGGTTAATATTTATTCTCTTAACTAAAAAATTCCTCAGATTTTTCTGTAATTCGATAGTTCTTAAAAGTCCCCCGCAAAAAAAAAAAAACTCCCTAAATCTGGCAACGCTGGCGGGTCGTCTGTGTAACACTACAGTGCGTGAATTAGAGACGCGACTGCGGCGCATCTACATCGCGGCATTTTTAATTGCGCACCGTTGAATGCGCTGGGAAAGCCGCGCGAGGAAGGTGTTTCGCACTTGCAAAAACTTCAGGAAAAATGTAAATGAAAGATTTTTCAAATAACAATTATTATAATTAATAATAAAATAACGTTAGTTTGTTCGCAAAACTCGTGTCTAGAACGTTAGATTCACAACGTCGATTAAGTGTTGTAAACAATTAGTACAGCTGAAGGAGGCGTCTTGTACGGCTATTATGAAACTCGTAACGCCCGGTCTAATCGGCATTTCGTCGTTACGAATCTGACGAAATTTTTGGGGAAAAGTATTCACTTACGATTTCGTCGTTGATATACCAGTGGAGTTTCGCAGCTGGGTACGATTTACCCGACGTACAGTTAAGGCAGACGGTGTCACCGCTCTGATAGACGTCGGAACCTCCGTTGATTCTCGGTAAGTCTTTAGGTTTTGGTAAACCTGAAACCCGGAAACGAATCATGACGACAACTCAAAAACCGGAACGAAGAAACAAAAAATCACGGCGAATCCGTAACAATTAAAAACGATGAATCTGGTTTGTGTACACCTCAAATATTTGTAAGAATTATCTGCGCTCATAATTTCCGTACGTTCGTAGAATCCATACGCCTATAGGTACCATATTTGAAACAAAACAAAGTATGTAAATTAGTCAACATTTTTTTTCTTTCGTACGAAAAACGTGGCAGAAAATCGTTTAGAACATAATATTTACACTGCAAACACAAGGTATAATAATTTGTATTTTATCACTTTTTTTTTTTTTTTTAAACTCAATTTATAGTTTTCAATTCTAGTCCAGTTGAATATTATATAACATACGTGTTTTAGTCGAACGTACCATGTATTGAAATCGTTAAGATTTTATCTAGCGAAAAAATAACGTGGAAATAACGTGAAACGCGTAGATTTAGAGAATTCTACCATCGATAGTTTTTTTTTGTTTGCTCGTGTCTACTAGCTGCTACGTTGTACATTTGTAAATCACAAAATTGAAAAGAAACGTTTTAATGAAATTTAAATCTCGATTAATTAGAGGTTTTAGATTATACTATAGTTATAACGTAAATACTGTTGTTGATAAATTCTGTTAATAATTGCACGCTTTTTTAGATTGATGAAAACCCATAATAATGAAGTGACGAAAAACGGTTGAAACGAACAATTAAAAAAAACGAAATCCATTAAATTGTACTTTTGTGTTTTCTTCATTAAAACTTTTTTCTTCGCTTGTTTTCACTTTTTATTGATGTTTACAACAATGTAACACAATACTGCAGCTGAGAGACTCTACGTGATGTATTTGTGAATTATATGAAACATAAGAATCGGTAGTGAGATGATCGGTTTTGTATACAAAACAATTGACTGTTGGAACAAGAATAATTTTTTTTTTTTAAACTTTTTTTTGTAATCTTCTATTTTAATTAATTGCGTGCGCACTATTTTCGTACAACTTGTACGGTATTCGGAAAAAATATATCCGTGCGTTTTGTTCGTCGCCTTTTTTACAGACTGTGTTGTACCTATTTGATTTTCTGATTTTGTTTTTCCCTTCTCTAATCATCAAAGCTAAGACCCCAGAAAATCAAATTTACAAGCCGAAAATTACATATTGGACGTTTGGATTCCGGCAAAGGTCAACTATACGAACTGCACTACCTATGCAAAGACATCGATTTCCCGAGAGACCTTCGTTTTTTTTTTTTTGTCCGTATCGAATTTAGAGCACCAGTTCGCGTATGTATATGAAATGTAATACGTTACTTTTTGTCGAGCAAAAAGGAAAAACCGTTTAAAAAATCCTTCTTTCGTAACTCTTGTACAATAAACGTAATGTAGCGGTACGGGAATCGAAAAGAAGTATTGAATGGTTTGAATAACGACAGTAACGCAGTACAAATTAATGTTATTGATAATGAAGATATTAAAACGTTCCAGATTGATAATGATTTTTGATAAAATATGGTATTATTGTTGAGTTTCTAAACTACTTTATTTTCATGAAATATTTAAAATGTTTGCCCACCTACGCGACAGGTTACTTTTTTCAATATTCTAAAACTCAAGTTTTTTCTTCTTTTTATAAATTACCTAGAAAAACTGTTTTCCTGAACTAGTGAGGTTCGTTGTAAACACTGTACCTACAATAATAAAATGAGTTACACCAAGTGTGCGCTGTGACGACGAAGAATTATATTTTTAATCTTATTGAATATTATCGCTAAATCGACACGGCATTTTCAGCCACCGCTTAAATTATATCTGATTTTAATTATTAAAAAAATAAAAAGTAAAATTTACGTTACGTTACTCTTGCAGATTGTTTAAGACTAAATTAAATAGTATTCTTACACACGGTTTACCCGTTGATGTACATATAACGGTTATCGCGAATTTTACAGATCAAACGGTATAGACTTCCGCAAGGCCGTCATTCGGGAAAGGCAGATCATAGTTTATTTTTTTAAAACGTTTAATGTTATCTACGTATTCTTCATTCGAGCTAAAATGACAAAAAAAAATAGAAATTCACAAGCTTACACCCACTGCAGCGGTCGACATTTTGTCGATTCGAAACCGACGATCTCTCGATCCGGTACCCCCGACCGGTCGGTCGTTCCTGATCATTACACCCCCTCATGAACGTTATTCGCCGGGGGTCGAAAACAACCTAGACAACCTAGTACGTATATGATATTTATAACCCCCTGGGTCGGTACGGTCATCCTGTATTTATACCGTAGTCGATATCCGTATTAGTAAGGAACCCCTTCGATACCGGGTGGCCATCGTCGCGATGTCCTAGAACACGACCGTACCTGTTGCGGGTTTTCCGCGCGCGCTCGAGAAGTCGAGAAGAGGCTATCGAACACCGGCTCGTCCGCCGCGAAACTGTTATGGTGTACGGGTTTGTCAGTATTAAAATATTATTTTTTCAACGTGAACCGCCGTTTCTTCGACACGCTTCACCCGAGAGACGCTTTTCTCATCGTTATTATCGTCGTGACAGTTGAAAAATGGCTTACCTCGTAGTAGCACGTCGAATGAGCTCCCCCGACACAATCATTTTAATAGCCCGTTCGAGGAGCCAGTTAAAAATATCCATCTCTCTCTTTCTGCAGCACTTACGGTGTGGCTGGTGTACACGGCCGCTATCGATAAACGCGTTCGAAACGACCGAGTGAAAACGGGCGTCGAACTGCCCAAAAAGGAAAACAGTTCCACCACGTACCTACTCGAGTTTCCCGAACGAGTTAACCTAACCCGACCCGGCGGTTGACTCGGCGAAAAATAAGTCGGTTGCGATCAATCATTTACAGCTGCGTTTGTTTGTTTACAATTTTCCGGCTAAAAGCGCGGTCCTAGGATCGAGAAACGTCACTTGTCCCGGGAGCACTCGGAAAAATAGCGTAAAATATGTACCTCGAGTACCTATGCCTAATAACGCGTTTTGTTAAACACCGTTTCCGCGATTTCGATTTGGGTGGTAGAGCCAACAGCCGAATCGAAAAACAAGAACCTAATCGCTGTTCTTCAATGTGTTTTGTAAATGAGTTTTCATGACTTCACGAATTGAACGAGCATCGTCGTAGTTTCGACATTTCACTTGTCGTTTATTTCTTTAAAAGTGTTTTCAAAAATCATAACAGACATTATAATATACGAGAGTTGGATAAGCACAACCCTTAATGGAACTGCCGAGATCATATTCGCGTTACGAAACTTAGCGCGACAGAGACCCCGATAAATAAAAAATGTTCGAGTGCAATAAACATACTGGACTGTTATAATAATACCAAGTTAGAAGGGGTACGATAAATAATTTTTTTTAAGGAACTCGTATTTTAGATCGCATACCTGTACATTTGGTAAGGCTTGGGCAAGTTTATAACTTTTTTTAACTTGTTAAACGATTGAGTTCGTCGAAAAAAAAAACCAAAGAGTTTATTTTTTAAATTGTTTTAGTGTATTAAATTAAAAAGGTAACTTAAAATAAAGATGATATTTCAAATTTTTAACTCGCGTGGTTTTCCGCTTTCGAAAAAATGTTTTTTATTTCGAAATTTTCTTTTTAGTAGTACATTTTTTTAAAAAAAACTTTTCGATGGTTACAGATTAGTTTATAAAAGAAACAATTGAAAAAAAAAAAATTAAGTTGAAAGTGAACGAATCAACGGGTTAATTAACTTGATTAAAATTAACTTCTTAACGGGTCAGCCTTGATTGTATTTTGTTGGTAAATTTAATATTAAAATGAATTTTTCAAATAAAATCAAAGAACTGTATCGTAATCGCGCGATCGAATTAAAAACGTGTTTCTTACGCGATTACCGGATAACGAGTTCACAAGGGGGTGGATAAAAAAACCAAATAAACAATATCCAATTAAAATTAAACGGGTCTTTTTACACAATATGAGCTTTCTTTAATTTTCTCGTAACTATCCTCCGTTTTACTTTGCGGGGTCTTAATGTTTTTTTTGTTTTCCCAATCACAACCCCGCGGGCAATTTTTAACGACGACAAATTACCCTTGTAATTTACGAATCGCTTACCGAGATAAAAACCACCCGCATTCCGACGAGCGAATAAACGGGGCGGCTTTACTGCTCCGTTCGTATTTTCCATCTGCGTTTGTTATTTTTATCGGCTCCATGATGATCGATGACGGAAATGAAGATCGCGGACGGTCGTTCGACGAATATCAGCGCGCGACAATGATTTTGGCGCACGACGTTAAACTTTATTCTATACGTCGTCGTAACGGTGCAGCAGTCCGATTGTCGCCCCAAAGTTTATAAAAATTCGACCAATAACGATAATTATTCGACGCATAAACACAACTGCTAAACGCGATTCTCAACGTCGTTATCGTATTTTTATAGTGTTTTATACGCGTGTGACCCAACAATGTTGTTTACGATAAAGATAAGTCATTAGTACGTGATCCCATTACAACGACTCGTTCACTATAATTCGTTTCTTTGCCACCAAACTCGAATATTTTAAATGCTTAATTTAAAACGTCACGCGCTTTGTTCGCGCGATCTTCTGAAAGTTTTGTATCGCATACGCCAATACTTTGAAACGAACGAAACGCGAATCGTCTTTTCCCGTTCGGGGCGAATGACATTGATTCACGTGACGCGGTCCACACGCGGCCGTAATATTCTTATGAGCGACACTCGGGAAGCAGAACATCAGCGTTCGCCTCTACACTTCGTAATATACATTTCAGAGGATAAAAAAACATATTTCCGCTCGTCACGATCGTGTATCGCATTGATTTTAGTTTCCCACCGATTCAGAGGAGTCGTGTAGGTATTTTCTTAATTTGCTAACACGCGCGCGGTTGAAAACGATAACATTATATAGTTCCGTCGGACGGACGGACGGAGCACGCGCCGCGAGTTCGTTTCAGGTCGATCGACAAAAGCGATTTGGCCAAAATAATACGACTTGTGTAGAACGGTATAAATAAAAAAAACCAGTGACAGTTCATATTATTTCCCGAAAAATGGAGCATTCGTCATAATGAAGTGCACAACGTCGTTTCGAAACCAATTAGCGTTAATTAAATTCGATTTAATAACGGTAAGTGGTCAGGACGACGGTGGTATCCGCGAGTTTGTGTACATCCGTTTCGCGCTAATACATTATATAATACACAGGACACGTCCCCCGTATGGTGGTGGTTTTCGTAAAAAAACAAACGTTATCCATTACTCAAAGTGGACAGACAAAACAAGTACGGGACATTAAAAAAAAATAAAACGAGATTACGCTACAAGATTTCCCGATAAATCGATCGTACGTTGTGTAATTCAACTTTGTCATACGGCACGACGCGTCAGGGAGGCACGGATAGATCAGATCGGATGCACACTACCCTAAAAAAATGATTGTTATAAAGCAGCTTTCTTCTCCCTGTACCGTCGGGGGGAACTAAAAAACCGTACAAATGCAGTCAACACTACCGAAATTGTAGTCCCGAACGGGGAAATTCGTTAAACCGTCGTCATAACACATACACATTATTATTAACCGGTTCGAGAAACTCGCCGCGAGTAAAACAATGTTTAATAGTCTACATAAAAAAATCCACGTGAAACTCGTTCGAATAATTATCATACCGATGATCGTTAAAAATCAAATTGAAAACGGTAGAATTTAGTTAGTGAGCTCGACGAGAATGTGCGTGCGTGTTGATATAAAGTTACAAAATGTCAGCACGAGTATAAATATGCTATGTAACGTGGTTGATGATGTTTTTTTAGCAGGTACACTGTGTCTAACGAACTGAGTTACGTTTTAATTGATATTTAGCAAATGCGATTATTACAGTAATAGAACACCGGTTACGGGCTACAGTTCAGATTTTATCAATGTGATTCAATAAGAATATATTGTACTATCTGAAAATGCTGAAACAATCAATTACAGTCGTTATTGCACTTACTTATGATCGCCATTTTCGACTCTGCGTGAACGGTCGTAAAGAACGGCGCTTCGGCGGAAACTTCGCACTTGTACTCGCCGTTCATCAGCAAATTAGCGTGGCGCAGCGTGACCTTTTTGCTGTCCGAGTAGGCTTGCTGGAAATCACAGTGCACGGGTAAATTAAAAAAAACGAGTGTATGCCTTGCATAGCTGAAAAATTACTTTTTTAAAGACGATAGTCATTTCATATTGAAAGTACTCGTTTTAATTCATTTTTCGACAAACAAGTTTCCACGTTTTACCAATAATAATAATAGCCGCGGATACGATTTTCAAACGTATGCCGCCGTATGCTTTCCAGTAGTCGACACCGTTGTTCAGACGGTGTCGACACCGAATTCCACGGAAAATGTAAAAACTCGAGAAAAACGTGTGAGCTCAACTCACTTTTCGATTGACCTGCGTAACAGCCGATCTCGCGTTCAGTAGTAGAACGGAATTCAGGAATATTCGATGAGGGTAAGGCCCCCAGAGGTACACGCTTCTTGTGCCCCCGTTGAATACGTCTCGGGGTGGTTTTTTTGGGGGGTATTTACCGTTTCGGTCGATCGCAGTGTTTGTGCGTTTTAAAAAATTAAGTACCGTTCGCAGGAACGCAAAAAAAATTCTTTCTGTAGTGTAAGACTGTCCGAAATTATTTTCGAAAAACGCGTGACCGGATTAAACGGTAAGTACGCGCATAATTCGTATGCTAGCGGTTTCCGAAAAGTTTATAATAAATCCGCACGAGAACTTGGCGTATCCAAAGTGGCAGATTGTGGAACGATCGGAATTTTTACTCGCGATCTTCTCGCATAATACGTTTTCGGGTCGGAACCGTACGAAAACGGAAAGGTAAACGCCCCCGTTTCTGAGTTTTTTCAAATGGAAAAACGAATTTGTTGCACCGTTCGAGCACAGGTTTATCGTTGTACGATAAGTCCCAAAAAGTGTTCCGGTAACCAATAGACGCGAACAATAGTCGATAAACGTCACAAAGATACAAATTTTTTAACGATTTACGAACAAAGTCGGTAAAAAAAAAAGAGAAGTATTTAAAATTCCAAAAATGCCGCGGATGATGTTTCAATGTCCGTTTTACAAGAAAAACCTTCTAAAAACTCGATACGTATTTTGATGTACGACAATTGTTATTGCAGACTCGATACGTTTCTGAGTAAACGATGAACGCATCACCGTAAAAAACAGCGCGGCATAAAGTGCTTGTATAGGGACGACGGAGGGATGTTTTAAAGGGGTGTATTATATTTTGCTGGCTGCATCGTGTTTGCTCGTGTTCAAGCGTAAAAAACTGTCTCCGGTCGGCGCGTAAAGTATAGTAGCGTTGTGTTTGGGGTTAGGTTGGTGTGTACGAACAAAAACGACGAAATCTTCACCGCGTGTCATCCCTAACAATCGGGAAGATGTTTTGAAATAATTTTTAACACGTTGCCGACACGTCGTCGAGACACGTATTTGCCGTTAAGAAGACCGTCATACTGTGTCGCGTTGTGTTCATCCCGAGATTTGCCCCTCGGATTTCGTTACGAGGATTTTGTGTTTTTTTTCACGTTGTCGTACTCTTTTTCGTCCCTCAAAAAAGCGCCGTTCGCGCGGTGTCACCGGCACGCGGTCACCGCGGCGTTGTTATTAATGACAACAGGTCGCGTGGGTGGTGGACCTGACCGCGATGACCGCAGCGCCTGCAGACCGCCGCCGCGGTTTCGGCGAGTCCGTCGACGTTTTATAGAGAAAAAAAACGGTAAAAGCGAATATTGTTATTATCGCACGGCCATTTCGGGAACAACACCCATGGTACGAGTATAATAGCGTGCAGCTACGCAGTGAAAGTGCGGTTTTTCGTTTTTTTTTTTCAAATTTATAAAACGACGCGCGTAATATCGTCATCGCCGACCGACACGGTGATCGTAGGTTTGATGCGGTCGATTGTTTTTATACGAAGCGTGATTTAAAAAAAAAATGAAAACTATTCACTAGCGAAACAACTTGTACAAAACAGACCTTGTCGGCGCGGCGGCCGTCTCGGAGGTAACGTGAATTTCGTTTGAATAACACCCCGTCGAGGGTTTCAGTAATGTTTTAAATGGATACGAAAAAGTTGTGCGGCGAAAAAGACGACGATCTCAAGCGGGTTTCGATCGAAACATTCCGGTCTTCCGGTTTTTCGCGAAATAACACGGCAAATTAAAACTATGGGTAACGTGCACGTTATCAGGTAAGCGTGTAATGGAACACACGCTTTGTTTATCCGTACGGTTTTGAATAGTTACGCGAAACCGATGTTTTTAAAAATCTCGCAAACGTTTCGTATTGATTTTGACAGTTTTTGAGCTGAGAGGAGGTACACCGGTTTATACTCCTAAAAGCACGTATGTTTGAGCTTTTCCACGTCAACTGCGATGTCGTGTACGGATTTCGATCGACCCGAACGTGGCGGGATTGTGGTGCATCCGATCTAGAGCGGAGGAGTATAACAATATACAGCGCCAAACAAACCCCAATCGATTTTCACGCGTTCCCGTGAAATTTGGCGTAACAGGTGTTTCGTTTTCGCGATTTGACAAATTTTTGCGTTCGTAACATTACATTTAATAATTAGGTCTTTAAATAGGATCTTTAGGGTCGTCGAGCCCGATAAAACGTAACCGGTCGTTTCGCTGACCGCGCAAAGCGAACGGTAACTGCCCGCAGCCCGACCAGCTGGGACGCGCGTCCGGAGTCGATCGGATTTCGCGACCGGGCAGAATCCGCGAGCTCGCTGTCAGAATCATCAATATTTATTGCTCATCGCGGCTCGTGTTCCTTTCGTGTTTTCGCCGCGACTACAACGCAGTATTATCACGGCTCGAAAAGTGTTGTACAACAGTACCGTTATTATCGTACCACCTAAAACACTATCCGTACTGTCGTTGGGATCGTCGATCGCCGCAAAGTGGCCGCGAACGATGCACGACGAGCCGTATCCGCAAAGGGCTGAGCCGTTCCCGATAAATAAAAAAAACGACGTTTAGAGGTATACGGACGTGACGACACCGCCGTTGTTGCCACTTGTTGGGGGCGCAAGTTTCTTCGAATTCGATAAAAAACTGTAACAACGGTGTCGCCGGCTTGGTCGATGATCGCAGTCGGAAAGTGTAGATCGGTCGAAAGCGTTTTCATAGAAAACAATGACACGTTTTCGGCGATGTTATCCAAATCGGTACGTTGAACAGAACGGGTACGACACGACGAGAAGTCGACGAATAACATTCACTCGTCCCGAATTCGCGGAGTATTTATTTAAATTCGTGTACAGCTAAAGTAAAGATCATTGCGACGTGAACTGCTGCGCGGTTCAACGTCAAATTCATTCGTCTGGTTCTCCACTTCAGTGTCTATTCCGGCGTTCGGGAACCAACGCGCAAAACCGCAGTCGGAATTTTGAAAAACGCTTCGATTTCTACGAAAATGCATATTGAACGTTACGATGTTAAGCGCTGTTTTTAAACACGTTTCGTGTTTAAAAATGTGTCGTTTTGCATTTTGTATAAACGTGGGGTTTTCTTTTTTCAATCTTACACAATAGAACGCTGTTTTAATTTATCGGTCGAGTAAAACTCGAGAAAAAAAAAATTAAAAAATGTTGACAACCGACAGTAAATTACCGTCCGCCATCCAGAGTTATTCGCGTACCTTGCATATACCGGCGGTGCTTTCGTTTGAAACTCAGGTTTCTACGGACGCAGAAAGAGATATTGTTTGATACAATCGTATACTTTTTAGGGAAACGGCAGAGCGGATTTCGTAAACGACGATCAACAAATTATTACCGTATTTTTAAAATCGTTCAAAGATGTCCGTATCGTACGCGGTGTGAGAATGATTATAAAAGAGAAAAACCAAAAGTGTTCCAGTGTGTCGTGTGAAATTCGGATTTCGTTAGATTCGTCGACATAATTTATATTCATTGCGCAGTCCTATGAAGTAAAGTGAAAAAAAAAAAGGAGAAAATGTCCGTCAGGAGCACACGAGGAGATTAAAATGAGATTAAAACTAAGCGCAGTGAAATTAACAGATCAACAGGTTCGTCGGTTACTATACAAACGTTTTTTTATTTTTCTGTAAACAACTTTTCGTATAGTAATAGTAGTGCTCCGATTTTCAAAATCAGCTTTTACAAAAGGCTTATGGACTCCGGCGGCACTTTGGTTGAAGATTTTTTTGAAATTTCGCCTACTTCTCGAGGTTCGAAAAAAAATCGTGAACTTTGAAATTTTCAGCTTCGTAACGACGCTTTCGGGTAGAAGGAGTGTGCTTCAAGCGTTGAACACTACATAAAAGTTGAGATTTTGGTTTTATTTTAATCGAATCATTTTTGCACGTTTCGATTATTTTCTGAGCTATAATACGCGTGTCAAAAACGACGAAAATGGCGCCAAATCCGGCGCCTATAGAACCTATAAAACTATCGTTATAAAATATTATTCCGTGTCGTTTTCAAACTTTTACGCACTAAATTAATATGATAGGTTATAAAAGATTGAAAAAGTTTTCGATAGGTATAATACACTTTTTTTTTTTACATACGTAGGGGAATTCGCAATCTTTTTTTTATTTTCACCCAGGACTTTTTAGATAGCTCGCTCAGAATCGTTTTTTTTTTTTTAACGCAATGATTTATCGTTGCTTTCGGACATTAAATAATACGGATAAACCGCGACTTTTAAAACCAACGACCCACCCAAAGCGTTACTGCACGTTTTTAATTTTATTTTAGTTCCCCGAGATAGTACGAAAATATTTGAAATTTTTGACTTTACACGTCCCAAGTCTTCGGTATATTTACAGGTATCCGCCACGGTAGGTGTGCGATTAAAAGTACAGAGATGATGTTGAAGTGAACAGTTTTGATCGGGTACGATATTGAAATGTGTTCCAGATAGTGTTCGAAGTTTGAAATATTTGACAAAATATTTATAAACAACCAATTAAAAAGAAATATTGGTATATCATACGTTATATTATCATTTTAAAATACCGTTCATAATGGTTAATAACAGTTGTTTTAAATTTATTTTTAATTTGTAATATTATAGTTGTTTGTTAAATCACCTGTTTGCATTATGATGGTGATTTTTTTTTCATTATTTAATATATTTTTATACGAAATTTAAAAGTTCCAAAAAAAAAAAAAATGTTGTCAACCCAAGATGGTGTTTAATTTGAAGCATTTTCTTAGTTTTATGATTCAAAATTTTTCGTAAAACTAACATAATTTTTAACTCAGAATCTCTAAACTTTAGTGCATTCTAAACGTTATGTTTCTTTTATACCTACCACAGGTTAAGAACTTTCAAAAATAAAAAAAGTTATCATCAACTTTTTTACGTTAAAATTGTTTTGTTATATTTTTTTTTTTTGGAAATAACTTTTTTTAAAAATCAATATTAATTGAAATTCATACAAATTCGTCTTTATTCGTCCAAACGATTTGAAATTTTTCAAAAAGAAATCTGTTTGTGAGTTAAATATTATTGAGCTTTGCGATTCACAATTTAATTAGGTAGTATTGAATTAAAATTTTTAATCCACCCAAATTATCGGACCGACTTTAGTGACCACCACGACTCGTATTTTTTTTTTTTTTTTAATCATAAAATATTCGAAACGCTTCAAAATTGTACGTTTCGTGAAATTCTCAGACACGCGAGTTTTGTGCATGGTGGTGATATTTGGTGCTCGCTATATTATTGAAAAAAAAACACACAAAAATCGTAGGAAAAAGTCGAAGGAACTTACGTCGACGGTGATCCCGTCCATTTTGTAACTGTGTTTGAGGTGTTTGGACGACGGGACGTAACGGTAAAACTCCTCGTTGTCCTTGTACCACGTGACCGAGTACAGTTTGTCCATTTGCATGTCGTAGTTGCAAAACAGTTCCACGGAGTCGCCCCAAAACACGTACGCCGGTACCTTGACGCCGATCATTTGAACGGATTCGCCGATATCTAAAACGGTCGGAAAAAAACCAGACCAGTAAAATATCGAGATATCGAATAAAAATATCGAGATCGAAAGACGTATACATAAGTAGAGCCTTATTCGTGATGAGATCCACTCACGCGGACGAGGCGCCTCGATAAGTATAAAAAGAAACGATTTTCGCGCGGGTATCTCGTTACGAGATGTGTATAGCGTCGTTACTATACACACATTTGCATTTCTAGCGTTTATTTAGACTGTCTGGCTGTTAGAAAAACGTTTGGTGTATCATTCTATAAAAAGTTACTCGGGAAACGATTGAAAACCCGTATTGTTATTAGAATCTAAAATAAATAAAACGTCGTGATTTTTACGCGAGAATCGCAGTCGTTGAATTTATCGTGCACTCTTTTTCTCGCCAGAAATAATAACGGATCGACACGGCGATCGTTGTTCTCTCTCGAGTTAAACTAGAGAACAATCGCGTACTTTTCGTACGCCAAAGTCAGAGAACGACGCATCACAATATCGCGTCGGCGTACACAGTTTTGACGGGAACAGCCGTACGAAATAGCCACAGGACGTCGTTTTAGTACAGAAGAACGTCCTAAGTTTACATTTTTTTTTAAAAACGTAGTTTGCTACAACGACGTACTGTTTTGAAGTATCTACAGTCGGTAGAAAGTGGTATTCGAAACCTTGGTCCTAACCTACACCGATTTTTGTTCGCGATTGTTTCAACAGGTTCATTAAAAAAACAACGGAAATACTACGACGCTTAAATGAGTTTACAACGAAAATAAAGCGATCGACTGCACGTTGCGATTAAAACGGATAACATCCGTAGTTGAATCGCAATCAAACGACGTGTTTTCAAGCACACTAAATATTTATTAATATAATATACTAAATATTACCTACCTGTCATTTTGAACAAACGCTAAACTTCGTTTAACTATAGATAATAAAATAATACGATTCGAGGGCAAATAATACGATCCTGCGTATGGTGATACCGATACCGTCCAAACCTTTCTAACGGGAAGTCTGAGCTGCTGCGTAGATAAAAACCTACGTTTTTGATTTACGCGTTTTAAATGTTTCCATCGCATTTTAGACCCGAGTAATTTAGTTTTTTCTTCTCCAAAACTGAAGCACCTTTTTCACTACAGCGTTGTGTCGTGTATATACTTTGTATTTGCGTACGTTAGCGTTAAAACAAATTCTTTTACACTACGGTTTTTTTCTATTTTAACGTTTGTTATGACGTCTCTTTTAACGACTCGTTAAAATCATAAATTGCGATTCTTAGTGCGGTTTTATCGAACTTTAAGCGGTCTGTTAGCGCTGTGCAACGTTCTCTACCGAACAGTAAGTACACGCCTACCTACTAAGTTTTTATAGAACTCGCAACGGTCACCATAAGTAGGATCATTTTTTGTCCGTGAAGTTTATTCTCACGTCTGCGGCGTACCTACGGAAAAAAAAAAGAAATGGCGAATTTGGTGGCAATTGAAATTCGGTCGGTGACAAGACGTTCATTTCGTTTTAAAACGATCTTTTAACTCTGCGCGATATTTTTGGCCGAAAAAATGTTTCGCTTTTAAGAAATTAAAATCATCAGACATCGTAATCAGATATTTCGGAACGTCGAATGATTTTTAAAAGGTACCTACGTAGTCTAAACGATAAAAAAAAATCAAATAAATGGCTCACGTAATTGGTTTATATTATTACATCGACATTTTTAGTGTACTTTTGTAACATCTGTGTTGTGCTATAGTTAAATGACGTATAAAATGTGTTAGGTACGTACTTCCGAATTCATACATCTTATACACAGTTGCCCCCGTTTTTATTACGAATTTCCACACACGACTCGTATAGCTGCGTGAAACTTTTGTTTAGATTTTGAAACTGCCGCTAAATTCGTTTAATACAAAATTTTTCTTGATTTTCAAGTCGCGATGTTTGCGCGTTTAAATTTTTACGAGCTCGTAGCTGTAAAAAACTTGATCAGTAGGTAGTAGTAGTAGTAGTGTTCTATAGTAACTCGCCATAACAAGTGTTTATTCAAGTGTTGTTTTTTAACACGACGTGTTCCTCTATTTAACACACAAATGAGTGCTTTTTTCGACGAACGTATCGTTTATTGATGAAGTAACTGTGCATATTTCTCAACGAGAGACCAACGAGTCGTGTGTATACGAATACTCGATAAATTCCTAATAACGCGAAATATCCATATTTTACGTACGCAGTTTGTTTCCATATTGTATTATTATTTTGACGAGTTTACGTGTAACACGAGACGGTTTCAATACCTTTAGCTTTTGTGTGTCGTACAGCGCCGTAAGAACTATATCTTGCGTAGTACACGACGTAATTAATTTTAATAACGTTTTGCACATTGAAAAGTTTTGATACGTTTTGCTGTTTCGGTATAAACTAAAAACTCGCGCCGCGAACAATAAAAGCGGTTGATATTATACGACAACGATTGTCGTACGACGCACATTCAACGTCTGGCGGGAAATCGTTTGTTTCTATTTCAAAAACAATTTTTTTCTTTTTGTTTATTATTAAAACAAAAAAAACGCCGTTGTAACACGCAGGTATGATCGCATTCTTCTATTCGACATTTGATTGGAAACCGAAAAATATATATCAAATACACTAGTATTTTTATAGGCGTAAAGAGCCATCGTAGATTTGGGTTCGGTTTTGGTAATTGTTGGAAAACGTGTCGTTTTGAAACGTTTCGCGCCACACCGCGTGTTAATGGTAAATTCGTTACGAACTACAAACGTTTAAAAACAATTTTTATCCGAACTTTCGGTGGTTTTCTAGACCGAAAAAAGAAAAGTTTCGAAGCACCCACGTGCGGTAATTAGGTAAAAAGTTTTCGGCGAATTCAAAGACTATACGGCTGTAGAAAAATAATTGTTCGACCCGACTCGAACTCGGTAATAAAACACCGTCCGGAGAGTAACGTTTTAAATTTTTACGAAGTGAAATTGAATACGTATTTTTTTTTATTTTTTACCGCAGCGCTACGCCGTCAATAAATAATAGCTCCGAGACGTTAATTGTTGGTTTACTTTTTGTTTTCACGCAGTCGAGACTTTTTTATAAAACGAAATTTGTATGTAAAAAAAAAAAAATAATCAGTTTGAAATCAGCTCTCTGAACGTTTTATTCTTTTAATCCCCTTATGTATACTATATTTAAAAACGCGAGTATACCATTATACATATATATATATTTATAATACGAATTTATCGTTTTTCTTCTTTGCGTGTAATCGAATACACAATCCAACTGGAAACTAGTTAAAATATCCGGACTACACTCGTTGTTTTACTCTGTCGCAAATAATGATCACAAAAAAAAAAAACCGATAAGTTTAAGCTCAGTTTTTTTTTTTTAAATTTTTCGCGCAGCATACACAATAAATTGTGTCGATGAAAATGTACCGTAAATTCACAAAAAAATTACACTCGGAGAAAATACCGTACTAATGTAATAACGGTTTTTCAAAAGTATAGTAAGTCATTGAAGTTTGGAGAATAGGGCGAGTGATTTCAGAATATTATTATTCTCATATTACTCGCACGGCAATAGAATTATAAGATCCCGTATAAAAGGTGTACCTATAATTTATTAAAGCGAATAGTTTTTTAGTTTTCAGACTGAATAATCTAAGAAACGAACGGGGAAAAAAGCTGATTGAAGCACTTGTTAATTTGTAACCACTGCACAGTTTATTTTATCCCTGCGTTTCTCTGCACAGTTCGTTTATCGAATTAATTCTATAGGAAAATGGAGCTTTGAATTTTTTTAATAACGTTATTAGTCTCGTATTCTCTGCTGCAGAATGAAGGTAATTTATAATTTTCCGATCGACAATTTCAAATTCATCGTTCGTACTACGTTTACCGTCAAGACGTGCAAAGAATACATTTTGCGGTTTCTCGAACTAGATTTATACGTGAAAATATAAATCAAAAACACAATTTTTCGTCGAAACATTTTACGATTCGTTTGCGGCTGTATACAAAACTGATTTTTTTTTTTTACATACTAATTTGCAGATAATTCAATATTTATGATCAATCATTTTATATAGTCTAAGTTGTGTTTGTTTATTTGAATTTTCGTTTTTTTTAAACCATACAAATTTGGACTCACCGCAGTGTTCTATAATTAAAAACGTTAACGCCGCCACGACGGGTGATAACATCATAGTTTGCGTGTGTTTGACAATCAACTGGGCATTTTTCATAGACATTTTTTTCATTCCATCTTATTATCTGCGAACAATTACAAAAAAGCAACGTTTAAAAATCTAATGGCAAGTATAGAGTAAAATATGAAATTACAAATTGTTCTCCCGTAATAGATTATAATGATTTTCAGCGAGGCGTTTTGTACCGTTTAAGGAACACAATAAAAATAACGAACTTTACGCGAAACATATTATTGCTCGTAAATAATGCATCGGTTTTATGTTATTCACATGTACAATAATAATAATACGTTTCGCATACAAGTACACAAAAAAAGTATTGCTGAAAATCGTCGTGTAGAATGAACGTTCGCGACCAACTACTGAAAAGCGTCGCCGTTAAAATATTTCAAAACACTTTACGTTCGCAAATCGAGTTTCGTCATACAAGTAAATGGTCACCGATTTTTGTTGTACGTATATTATACTTTATAACATTCACCGTTCAAACAAATTTGTATATGCGGTTTTATATTGGTTCTATAGTTATTATTGTCCAACAGGCAGAGGTCAAATTAATATGCTTTTGGAATCAATACGTATTTCTTTATAATACGGAATTTACGGTCGTAGCTGTCACAATCTAGAATTATTAGGTAATTATCCATTATAGAAACACATGTACACCGTTTGTAGAAATAGTTTTACTGTACTACGAAACTGAAAATAAACGATAAAAACTACGTTTCGATCGGACCATTTTTTTCTCGAATAGTTTGTTCGACTAGGCTGTTTGATACGTTTTCGCGTGCTTAATCGATTACAATAAAATTTTTTAGCCTAACGACAATCGAATTTCAACAAGATGTTTGCCAGTAGAGACAATAGTAAACGTTACAATAAGTAAGTACGTTTCGTGCACAACGGTTGTCGTAAGAAACTTTTTTTTTAGATTTCGAGTGAAAACGTACTGGTTTTCACGTGCGCGTTTTTTTTTTTTTTTTACCACTATATCTAATCACGATAACTCGGATTTTTAACGTCAGTACCTCTCTAATGACAGGTACACGGAGGCGTATTACGGTACTTTAAGGGGTCGCAGACGTTTCCAAAATTAAAAATTTACAAAAAAAAACCATGAAAATATGATTACGTCGAACCGACACCACCGCGCCGGCGGATATAGCGTAAATGACGACGACGCCGAGCGACTCTCGTTTTCGCGAGAGCCCGTCGTCGCCGGTCGAACGTCCCCGCGTTTGTTCTTCCTCTCCACGCGAACGATTTTCATCGACGGGAAGAAATATACTATACAAAAACATAATACGTGGATTTTAATACGCCATTGGCGCGGGAAACGATCATTAAGTACGGAAAACCGGGACAGAGAGAATCGTTTTTGTCGCGGGAAAAAATACGTCACTATACCGGAATCGGGAGAGTTGAGCTCGGGAAAATTTCATTTCGATCGCGCGTGCTTTAAGAGCGTGTTTTTGATAAATTTACCGGTTCGAAGCTAGAGCGCTATATAGGGGGTTCGTTTGCTGCTTTACTGTTTTTTGGCCAACTGAGAACGAACCGGCGGCGGCTGTTCTCGGGAAATCGGCGGATCGGTACACTACTTTCGTGTACGTCCGCGTTGTCCGAGCCACGTCAATACCCAATGTACAACACGTCGGAAAACAATCGAACGCGGTCAATAAAATCGATTTTTGATATCGCAGTAACATATATTGTAATATAATATAACATATAACATATATAACATATATTTTTTCGAGCGAATTCGAAAAACGTACGAATGACAACCGTGTGTGCGTTTTTAACGACTGCGTGCATCCCCTCGCGCGCACGTCGTTACACTTTACGTTTTCGCCTATTTATTCCGTTGCGCCCTGGTAACGTGACTGTGACCGTAAACACAAACGTTGCCCCCTTCGAAATATAATACAACGGTTTAACTAAAAAAAAGGCCAACGCGATACTATCCGTAATGATACGGATTATACCTTGATTTTTTAGCGTTAAACATTTCAGATTGTTATATTTGTTTTTTTGCGCCAAAAGTATAAAAGTTATCGTTTTTTTTTCAAGCGACACGCGTAAAAAACCGTTCGCTCGTTGAAAAGTGTGTGTGTTTTCGCGCTCTACCAGTAACGGTTCGTTATTTTGACGA
Source organism: Hormaphis cornu (assembly GCA_017140985.1). NCBI lineage: Eukaryota > Metazoa > Arthropoda > Insecta > Hemiptera > Hormaphididae > Hormaphis > Hormaphis cornu. Next base: position 2,083,308 of record CM029362.1, on the reverse strand, counting down.
GATAGGTTACGTTCTGATGGTGGCCACGAGTATTGAGCGCTGTTTATGAAAATCACTTTACACTCTTGAAAATGGTGTATTTTTAGTCGAAAAAAAGACAAAAAAACGAGGAGAAAACTAAAACTTGTTCGTTTCGTATTTATACGTTCCGTGATACACCTTTAGACTATACGGGCACTAGGATCGTTTAATTGTTCGGCGAAATAGTAACAATAATAACACGCGAAAGGAATCGGTTATAGGATACCTATTTCGTGACGATTCAAAGTCGGAAGATTTCGAAAAGTTATTGATTTTATGTTGCTTGTACGATCGTTTCGTAAAGACTCGTTTAAACGAAATTCGTTTGTTTTCAATACCTATTTGGCTATAACACGTCCGCTTGCCGTGTGCCGTGTGACCGACCTTACACCCGGTAGGTCATTTAATAATAATTGTTCGTATACTTCGTGTCGTCTCTACGATTAATTTCAAAGTTTTCCGCAGCAGCGTTTTCTACATCAACCGCGTATGGATTTCGTTCGGAACAAGACAACAACGGAGGAATTCTTTTAGAAAATATACTTTCACGCTATTCCGAGTCGAATTACTAAGAGCGCTAGAGGTTTTAACGACGTTGTAATAATTTTGTTCGAGTTTGGCGGTTAAAAATCAATGCATTTTCGGAAAGGTGTCTCGTTTATCGAGTTCCTCCGAGTACTAACGCCATACGTGTATCGTAACGTTAATAAACATTGTCGAATTGTTGCGTCAAGTCTTATAGAGTTCTAGTTTCCTAAATTTTTATCAATTTTACTCGTATAAAATTTTATATTGCAAAAGAAATTCATTTACGGTTTCTACGTCTCTTTACGAAACACGTCGGAGAAAAGGTGCGGGAAAAACGTATATATAAGGTGGATGTCGATACATAATATACTGTGCTGTTGCAGCAGACCGTCACCCAGAGGCTATTAACGCGCTGAAATCCAGTGGTGATTTGTACCCGCCTTAAATCGTTTTTGGCCGAAAGACTTACGGCCGTGTCGCAAAAAGAAAATGGCTCGCGATACCTCCGACGAAAATCAGCGTCGTTACCCCGTATTTTAACCGACTCCTCGACGTAATGTGTTCGTTAATTTTTTTTGTTCCTGTACTTTTTTTTCTCCGCGTTCTCAAATTGTTATCTACAAGTCGGTATGCAACTGAATTTCACGGGGAAAAAAATAGCCTAATTCAAGTCTTCTACAAGCCGACGTCTAATATTGATACGTTTCGGTGTTATTTTTTCAAAGAACGAACGTACAGCTGACAACGATTAGTAGGCAACGCATCAAAGTAAAAGATATTTTTGCACGTTTTTCCCGTAATCATTTCTTCGTATCGTTCATTCGTCGAATAGTCACTATTCATAAACTAAAAAAAAAAAAATCATTGATATAATATAGTAATCTGTGTAAGTTTATAAACAGTTTAAGAATATGACGTAATACCTAAACATAATATTATTTTTTGTTGTAAACCATCGTAAATTCAGTTTTACGACCGTTGTTGAACACGAATAAATTTGATGACAAAATAAAGTTCAATTTTATCATACTGATTTCGCGTTTTACCCAACAGTAAAAATATTTCGTTTTAAAACGGTTGAAAACTAAGCAAAACGTTCGTTGTTACAATGAGAGTTGGCGTACAAACTTTAAATCTGGACGGAAACGGCAGGAGAGTCCGAATGATTTTGACGCGTCGCGTGCTAATTTTCGGCTAAATGTTGAGAATCATTTTGCAGTTTCCATCCACCACATGAAAATACACAAGGAACGAATGTCAAATTACGAAATAATCGTCATCTCGTAAAAGCTATTTATAATAGAAATCGTTTTCATAAATAAACTGTAAAAGTTTAGTAACTGGAATTCCTCTCATTTTGAAGTCTTTTTGTTGATCAATTCGCTCGAGAACATTTCATCGGTGCGACGTTCGTCGTGGAGTGTGTGATGCACGACGATTTTTCAAAACCTATACTTAACTATAAAATTGTTCGAAATGAAATACTCGTTTCAGGTAAAACCGTTTAGTTTATGATCCGACCTGACGTTATACATTCTCCAACGGTCATTAGGCAACCTTCGTGTTTGGCCGGAATAAATTTCAGTTCGACAGTTGTTTACAAGTTTCGTAAAAACTGGTGGTTTGTTGAAAACTCGTTTTACCAACACTGTTCATTATTTTCGAATCGAAAAACGTTTCAAAACATTACCTACACTCTCGTGTTCGAAAGCTTACGAAATAGTCCGGCGGTACCCGCTACTAGTTTTGTCATTTTTCATGGCCAGCTTAGAATTCCCCAAAAACGGATTAACGACTCTGTAAGTGTTTTATGTTTGCGACGTATGAAAGTGTCGTTTGTTGTTCATGAAAATCCTTAAAAACGGGTTTTCGATGCATTAGAGATCGTATATTATTATTATTTTATTTTTTGTGAATTGCTGCCAATCGCCATTTGTCCTTAGACCAGTTAGTCTCGCTACTTTTAAACGTCGGTACCTACGTAATTATTTAAAATGATTTTATTCTTTCTAATGTTTCTATCATAGATATAACCGCGTGGACTGCACTTTCCTATCTTATTATAACGTAACATTTTTGGCTTACGTTACTTGGGTAGGTACTGTATTATTTCAACCAACAAAATATGTACTTTAATACATTTATTTTATTACAATTGATTTCGTGTTGAAGACCATTTGTAGAACTCGTGAATTCGTAAAATCAAATATGAATCAATAACACTGCGGGGCAATCGTCGTTTGAACGTTTGAACCGATTCGGGTTAGAGCGATAAAATAAGCCGTAAATACTTTCTGTTGTTTTTCATAAAATACGTAACGAAAATCTAAATTAAATTCCTCAACCACTATTTTATAATACGCAAATAAAAGGCAAATAGTTCGAGGCCTATTACTAATGTCAAAACTCTTTGTTCGTGATAATTCTTGTTAATAACCGAGAGTTGTAAACGCTCTATACGTCCTATCAGAGGAGGAATGTACGACCTTTAAATCGGAAAATAAAAGTTTAATACGAGAAATTTTAAAACGATATTGAGCTTCTCTATGTCGTCGACGAAAATCCACTTATTCGCGAGTGTCCAAATGTAAATTTCGTATCAAGCGTTTGATATAAACGATAACAACGATAAAATATACGCTTTAACACTTTACACGTGAACATCGAGTATTTGACGTTTAAACGAACGTTAAAATTATTAATTAATCATATTACAACGTCACGTAATAAATAGATTATCGGTCATGCATAGTGCAGATTTAGCGAGTACGACGGTTTTATTTTTTCGTTATCGTAATGAACGTGTACATTAAGAAATCAAAGATCAAAAATTCATTTTTTCCGTGACCTAAAAAAAGAACAAAAAAATATCTAATGGATCCACAAATACGTATGATTACGTACAGTGTAATGAAATCAGACGTTGGCTAATGACGACCCTTCTGGTGGAAAATCGCCCCGGCTAGGTTAACGTGTAAAATCGGTCGAATGATGTTTTTTTTTTTTAAGGTATCTACATCGTTCACCGAAGTTCAAACAGAGTTTCGTCTTAAATGTAATACGATGGTAATTTTGACGAATCTCATGATACGATGTAAAATAATATAATCCAGCCACGTCTGGATTGTACAACTCCATCACGTTCTGCTTAAGTAATTTCATTACGTTATTTGTCGTTTTTACGTCACAAAGCGAGATTACTACCTTTTACACTACAATAACTCAATTCACCGTTTGAAATCCCTAGCGAAATTTTAATCAAAATTACAAAACTAAATTAATCTTGTATATATAAAAAAAAAAAAATAAACACCGAAGCAGTCGTGATAAATCAACACAATCAAACGTTATATACGTGAAAAAGAAAAAAAAAATACTCGACTATAGATTTTCGATGTAGGCGTATATTTTGGATTTAAAAATCGAAAAAAAGTTACAAACAACTTTACGGTATAATGGATTTGACGATTTATTTTTTCTGTGTTTTCTTCGATAATACGCCGATTCCGATGAAAAGTTTCATTTTTAGGAATCATTTCGTCGTTTTTAGATATTATTTTCGTTATTTTAAAACTCGTTCTAATCGGTAAGAAAAAAAAAATAACGATTTTTCACTCGTGTACGTAATTTTTCCGTCGTTTAAAAGCTGAAGATAATTTGCAAAATATATTTTATCGTCGTCTCTAATTCTTTTAGCCTATCAGTTCCAGAAACAGATGACGGTATTTACTCACGTCTGACACACACACAAACCGTTTAAAAATAATCAATCCCCTGCAGTATTTTCTGCATTTTGTTGGCGACGGAAATACATTTGCGCCGCGCGTTCACCGTTTCGGGAACATCGACAACAAAATAAACGTGCCGCCGTTGTGTCATTAGAAATATCGAAATCCGTGTACAGAAAAACGTGTTGAAAATAAAACCTCTCCGAGGAGTTTTTCGTACGGTTTGTCGATTCGATATCGCATAACTCGGGGAGATCTTGTGAATATTGTTTGTACGTAAGTCTCGATAAAACGTTTTACCCACTCGACCGTTCGAGGAGGCGTTCGGCGGGAAAATCGAATGTAGCCGTCGGATACACCTGTTGGATGTAAATCGGTATCCACCTGTATCTGTGCCAGTTTTGCTGTTTTACTATCCGTTTGTGTAGGCTTAAATTAAAAATGGGAAAAGGGATTTGGAAAAAACGAATCTATTTCCATCGAAATCCGATCAATGGATCGAACTCCGTGGGAAACCGTTTGGAATTTTAACGAAATAAAAAAAAAAAATGTCATTTTTCATCTCGTCGAACCGTCGACAAATCGGACAGGTTGTTGAACACGCGTATTTTTAAACATTGTGTAACGTGTTCGATTGAAACTCCGTTTAACCGAAAATACACAAATCAACGAGTAAAATTGAACAGAGTAAACGCGATTTTCAAAATATTCCGATGATATTTTAAAATACTAGACGGGCGATATGCGCTTGTAGAGACCAAGTGTGTCCAATATGTATCGAATTAATTTATTATTTTTACACAAATACGAGTTTTGCGCTTATTTTTGTATTTTAATTTTATCGTAAACGAACATTTTCATAAACTCCGAGTAGATATTTTGTTATTCGGGTAGAAAAACAATGCGAGTGAAAATATAACGAAACGCGCGTATATTTTCTTAATTCGAAGGCGGGAAACATAAAAGCCAATAGTCCCGTTTTCGAACCGTCTAATATTAATTATCAGCGTACACAAAACAATCGATATCATTAATTTCCATAAACGTATTTTAATAATTTATTATAAAAGCGGAAAAAACGAAATATCGAGAAGGATTTTTTTTATAATACGGCGTTTCGGGCATGATCGATGTGGCGAAGGTCGTGGATTTTTCGGTCACTTATAATAATTACTGACGTAGCTGTACGTACATTCTTAAATAACGCGTTGTGTGGCAGAAGTGTAAATATTTTTTTTTCGTATTAAAATATTATAATACCCGTGAAATCTGTTGAACATTTTTTTAATAACTTTAATGCTTCAATTGTACATACCTACTCGTGCATATTTAGTGCCTCTACTAATAGTGTACCCACATAGTGTATTATTGATTTTCTGATGAACGACAAATTTCTGTTGATACGCGTACGTTTTCTAAGAACAAACGGATCAGACGGGTATTTTTTTTATTATTATTATTTTGAAACAGCGCGTGTTTATTTTTTACTCGAGGCACCGCGCGGTATACACGGGTATAAGTGTCGCGAAAAAACAGTTTTAAAACTATTTTCATTTTTTTAAATACGTCGTGTTTAATCGTTCTACCCGAAAACCTGCTCACGCACGGAGTCGCGGGTAATTTATGAACCATTACGGTATATTATTCATCGTGTGCGCCGAAAACGTTGACGTTCTTTGCATGTTGAGCAGACCGCCTAACTCGTTCTGGTCGAAGCGCGTTAATGGAAATTTTAGGTCAGCCGGCCGGATCGCGAAAACTGAAGCTATGAAAAACTACGTTACAATAACAGTTTCGATTAAAACCGATTTGGTCACAACGATAATGACTTTTGTAGTTGAATTTGACGTGCCCACGACGAACGGGTGTTTTTGTCGAAATCTCAATGCAATTAAAAAAAAAAAGCTAAACAAAGGGGCTGAAACAAAACAGTTTTTAAGTGTTTTGTGTTCTGGATGATTGAGCAAATAACTCAGAAAACAGACACTCAACAAAACGGATAATTAATAATACATCAGTATAGTGACTGTTGTTTGAATTTTCACAGAGAATTTCGTCGAAGACAGTTTTCGATTCAATAAAAACACATACGTTTGAAAGAGAACTCATTCGAAAGGCGCAGAGAATCAACTTACGATTCTTATCTTACTTATTCTATTAATTTATTAATGCTGTATTTGCGTGAAAAAATTATGATTCACCAAGTACAATTTAGTAATTACTTTTTCTTCATCATTGAACCAACTTCTTTATCAATGAAGATTAATTAATATTTGACCAACCTGAAGAATCGTATCATAAAAGAAATATTACGAAAGTACAACAAAAATACGGGATATTTCGTGCAAACGGTATTTTTCAGTTTTTGATATTTTTGATGTGTTTACAGTAAAACACCAATAATTCTTTTTTTTTTATCTAAGTCATATTTATCGTGTGCATACTTAAACAGGCATTAAGACTTAACGCTAAAACAGAAAGTATTGATTACGAAAAAAAAACATGGTAATATAACTTTAAAAAATGTGCAGTGATACAAACGTAACAATATTGCTTATAGTTTTTGAACCAGTAACGTCTATAAGAAATCAAAAAACATTTTGAAAACCGATACAATTTATAGCTAACGAATACTTCTCAATTAAATACATATTGTAGAATGAAATTTTCAATTGCTTATGTAAACTAAAATGGCTAATTTAAATCCATAAAGGCCGATGTAAAATCTAAAACTGAATCAGTGAATCATAGGACTATTGACCGTAGAAAAGTGTATGCCATAGGTAGTTAATTATGTACACTCGAAAACTAAGAAATATTTTTCAATGGTAATTGAAAAAGTTAAAACATATTAACGCAAAAATGAAAAAAAAAAAAATTGTATAAATAACTTCTTTTTAATTCTTTGTGATTTTTCAATAACAATAGACAACAAACGGAACACGCAGGTTGTTTGTCACTCAATTTTTCGTTGCTGTTGTGAGGTTTTGTGCTTTTTGACAGTTTTGTGACTGCGACCATATAGAACTCGAGAATCGGAAGAAAAAAAAAAATGTCCCAAACGGTTTTAAATTAAAAGACCATTTATCAAAGTTTTTCACTAAAATACAACAAAAAGTGATTTATTTATACAAAAAATGAGTTGAGAATTATTATATTTGATGAGGTTTGGAAATCTTGTAAACACAATTACAACGATAGGAGTAGAAAGTAGAAGATTGTGTGGTAAGGTATGTTAAAAATAAAATGTTTGAACGAATCTCATTTAGAAACACGTATGGGTAAATTATATCTATTAATGAACCATTATTTTGTTTGAACTTAATGTTCACCGAAATATTCACAATGTGATAACTGCACGAAACGATTTTAAATGTATATGAGTACCCACTTATATATATATATAAATTCAAATGTATGAACGTTTTCATGATTAATTATTAAAATTCAGTAGACGACTAAAGTTTTCCTCCACATAAAATACGCGCCGAAGATATACAATTATTATTTTATTCTTTCGGTTTCTTTCGACGTCTTCTCGCAGGTTTTCCATTATTGTTGTTATTATTATTATTATTATTATTATTGCTTTTAGCTCTCACCTACTTTGAATGTGAGCCCATAAATTGCTTTAACAAATCCCGAAGACGGGTTTTGTATTAAACGCGACAAATAAACGTAATTTTTATGCGGAGGAAATGAAATATACTCTGTATTTCGGTTGTAGCTGGCAGTGGAAGATAAACAACGTCTCGCGGTGTTTTCAATTTACGTTTCGATACAATATTTTTATTATTCCGGTTAGTATTCTTTTATCGAGATTTTTAAACACGTTTTACGTTTCGCACAGATTTTTTTGATTTTTTCGTCGATTCCGAACGGAACAATAGCCTCGTGTGTTTTTTTTTTTATTCTAGTTCGATTAAATTGATTTTTGCGATTTTGAACAGTAAAATGGCACGCGACTTTGTGTTTTCGAAAACCATAAAGTCTCCGCTGTAACATATTCGATTTTAAACACCTACGCTTCGTATGTATTGACGGATTGTTCTGTACAAAAGCACAACTACATATCAGACATTGTCTCCTTACAGTTTACACCGCACTTATAGTAATTATGATTATTTATTTTTTCAGTTAAATATTAGTTAATGCCTACCAAACATCGAGCAATAAAAATAAATAATTAAAAAACACACGAAGTCGACTTCTCGCACGTGCGTTGTAACGCACATGGACTCGACATTCGGTCAGTCGGCGCAAAAGACAAAACAAAAAAAAAACTGAGCGATGGGATCTCGCGGGGGAAACGTAGTTTTCCACCCTGTTTTGCGTTTCGGTATTATCGCCGTTTTATTTTCGTTCGTAATATTCCTATCATTATTTTAGGCCGTTTGCCTCCAAAAATCGATTTCCGTTCTCCTCCGATAAATGGTCAATACCGTTTCCCTACACGGAATTATGTTTTAGGAAACCAAAACTTATAAATGTACATATAAAAAAAAAAAAGGTATACTGTTGTTGAGTTTATTTTAAAAAATAATTACCGATAAACACTAAATTATAAAATTTAAAAAAAAATCGTCATTATTAAAATATTATCGTACATAGTCAGAACGAAAATGTTTTTGTAGTCGTAAAAATTGAGTTTATTTATAATGAATAGTCGTTACTACTAGGTAGTAAATAGTAAATCATAAAATGTCGAGAGAAAAAAAAATATGATCAAAACCGTTATTAATATACTTACATATTGTACGTAAATTAAATTTTTTTGTAGTCTTACGCCGTTCTTTCAACGAATGAATGCCTAAAAAATAAAAATTTTAAAATTATAAAAATGTTTAACTGTTCGTCGTTCATATTTTAGCTTTTTTCTACTATTTAAAAACTTTGAAAATGGTTAAATGTCCGTAATCAAGAAAACTTCGTGAGGAACGGTTTAAGCTTTTATTGGAGGATAATGGACAATGGAGGAAAATGGTAACGCTTGGTAGAGGAAATTGGACAGTGGAGTAAAATGGAATTAGATTTTTGGAGGGAAATGGTCCAGGCCTTATTTTATCGTTCGACGAGCGCCGGTCCGTGGGGTGGGTGGAGGACGTTCAATTTACTTTTTAAAGCAAAACTCGTCCCCGAACGAAAAACTAAAAACGTTTGGGATTAAATTCGTGTATATAAATTAAATTCGTGTAATAGGTGATAGTTTTCCATGGTTTCGAGCGACCGAGGAAAACAACAAAAAGCGGCGTCGTATTTAGAGAAAAAATTTGTGTTTTTTTCATCGTGAGACGCTTACGGGGGGTTTTTTTCGTAATTTTCTTGTAAAAAAAAAATGTTTAAGTACTCACGTAACGTTTCGAATACATAGAACATACCAGAACACACTGCAAATACTACTTGAATATCAACTTGAGTTAGAATCTCGTGGTAGACGATTTACAAACGCATTAGCCCAATCATTTTATACTATCAGGTACTTATAATTTACATGAAAATTCCACGACATTTACTTTGAGACCAAATATTCTCAGCTATATTCCGTTTTGTCTTTCCTCGACATTTGTCGAATGAATTCTGACGAGTTTCAGAAGTTTTTAAGTGCTGAATATTTGATTTTTCGCCGCATAACGTTGACACGTTTCAAAGTATTTGTCTGTCTAATTACTCGTATGCTGCTTATAAATATCACGGGTACGAATTGCAGAATAACGGTTTTGTGAAATCCTCTGGACCGTAAAATACCGAAAAAATAAACATTTCTTTAGAATTTAAAAAAAAAAAAAAAACTAGCTCAAAGATTATTATGGATTCTATCGAGACGAATATTAGTGTAACGGATAACGATTGAGAAATCGTCTATTACGTATTGGCTTATTTTCACGATTATTCTGCTGTAGTTGCAGTTGTGTCAAATGCGCTATGGATAGAGCTTTTGTATTTCTGTTTTGTATTTTTGTGCCCGGAATCGATTTAAAAGTCATGGAGTATTTTTAACGTTTTGACAGAATGTCGTTTTCGCAAGAGGGCTATTTATGCGTAATATAAAACGTTTCTCACGAGTACAATGTAGAACTTTGAAAATCTCCTCGCATTAGAATCGTTCGGGTCGTAAATTATCAAGGTTCAACATGTTCGAGTGTGCACAATAAGTGTTTCGGTTAAACTAATTCAATAAACGATCGGAGCGGTTCTCCCAAATTTAGTTTTCACTTCGCATATATATATTATAGTAGGAGTAAAAGTTTTCTTATTATATTAACTTTGTTTGACTTAAATTCGCTATTATACTTTAAAACTATAGACCTGAATGTTAAACAAACGAATTTAATGAATTTAATTTAACGTTTAATGACGAATGCGATAAATTATAAAGGTTTTCTAGGTGAATGAATAAAACCAAAACGATTTTTGAATATAGGTACCCACGTAAAAAGTTGGCCTCGCTGAAAAGCGAGTGAAAACAGAAAAAAACTCGGACATCAACACGATATCGTCATATCATTAATATTGTACCTCTATGTCGTTTCGTTCGATACTTTTGTCGATTACTGCACGAAGTGTCAACTTCGGCGAAAGATAAAATGAACATGAGACGAATGTGCATAATTTTTTTACCTCTTAAAGTGAAAACAGTTGTCACAATAAATATTACGATTCTTGTATTCGTGATACCCGGTTCAAAAATAAAAACATAACGTACCATTGGAAACGTGGTTAATGAGACTGTATTGATTTATTACATTATAAATGTACGTCGTGACACAAAGCGTATCGCGATATTTCGTAAAGCTAAAACTAAAATCAAACATAATACCACAACAGTTTTAAGTTCCCCTAACCGGGTGTGTTTCATTATAATTTATATAATGTATGCAAAACGAAATGTTTATAGACATGCAAAAATTGAATTAAATTATTTTGCGAATAAAGTATATAAAACGATTAAATACGTGTTTCGTGTATTATAATACACGTGTGTAATAAACTTTGTATACATACATATAAATACGCAAATAATTAGAAAAATTATATTTTTAAAAGCTTCTCTCTATCAATGAGAGGTAGAATATTTATTAAAAAAAAAAAAAATAATAATAATTTTCGTAGCGAATCAACGAGAATATTATATTTCGTTTGCAAAAATTTTTTTTTTCTCGTCACCAACTTTTGAAAAAGAACGTCAAGTTCAATGTTTTTTTGTGCGACGAGAACGGTTCCGAGTTTGACGAAATGCTCGAATGAGTTTCGTTTATCTATTTGGGAGTATAAACAACGTTCTTGGGTACAGAATGAAATACTTTTACCGTACTAAAATACTTTAGGAGACTGCCCCTAATATTATTTCCACGGTCGTCTCTTAACTCGTGTGAAAACGACGAGAAATCCGTTTTAAAGCAGACAAAAGATTCAGGTAAAAAAAAAAAAAAAAGAAAGAAAAAGAGTTAATTCGAGGTCGGGTGAGAAGTTGTTTGGCGCAGCAATTGCGCTTTTTTCACACTTTTTTGGGTAGGCCAATGTTTCGGACGTTGTGGTTTAAACTTATTTATTATAATACCCGAAAGCAACGGTAAACGATTGCGTTCGAAAAAACGATTCTGAACGAGCTCAGTTAACTATACGTCCTGGTAAGGATCAAATTTGACAAAAAACAATATCAGTTGGGTACGTCAAACTACACACTTATATACTACCCGGAATACGAATTTATCAGGTAATAGCTAGGGTGATAAATTATCACCGGACTCCAAATTTATCCCGTTTTTCTCTTTTTCGTTACGTTTAATGCGTTACGACCGTTATGTCATAAAAATCGGACTCGCCTCTCCGCGCCGGAGTTTTTGTTTTAAACTTACGCGTTTTCCAATAGAATTCTCACTAAGTACCTACGTAAAATTTTGAAAATTGTTTCGAAATCCGTAACTTTTTTGTCGTACGTCTTCATCAGATCGCTCGTTCCACACGAAAACTCGAACGATCGACGATTTTCCAATATTTTCGGCGGACGAAAATAATCAAAACGCCATCGCGAAACGTCCCACGCGAAATATCACGTTCGATGGCCGCAGATCTAAACGTTTTCGCGGATCATGATAATGTCGAAAATTTCAAGCCGTTAGAACCGGTCAGAGTTTTTGGTTTTTTCGGACGTTCAAAACAAACAGAAAAAAAAAAAGTTGCTTCCAGTCCGCTTTCCGAACGCGGCGTCTAAAACAGGCATAACCACTTGGTCGCCCCCGTTGATTTCACGAAACGCCGAGTCCTCATCCTCCTCCGTCGCGATTAATAAAATTCTATTATTCCCGTGCCGGGGACGGATTTCTCGATTGACCGCGCGAACGATTTATAACATAATTGTGAAAATGATCAGTAGTATGTCGCGGACCACATTTGACCGGCAGACGATATTCCTGCGGGAACGTCACGCGCGCCGGGAAGAGCGGAGAGTCCCGGACGTCGTTTCGCGCCCCGTCAGGCCGCGCGTGGTTTTGACGGACGGCGGCCGGGAACGTGAGCGGCAGAAAATCGGCCGGTCTCGTTTCGTCCACATTCCGTCGTCCACGCCGGTTTTTTCTTAAGAAATTTTCAACGGTTCACGCGCCGCCAAAAGGAGTGGGTCAGTTTCGTTTTTCGAGAAAATTTTCGCGATCCGCCCCGCACGAACCAACGGAAAATCGACGGGCCAGTCCGGGGAACGTGGGTCGTTCAAAATCGATCCGCAAGAAGATCACATTAGGTCTACCGGATTAAAGCTGTGTTTCACAAAAAATCGCTACTACGCTGATTGAAATTTCCAAATGTCTCTGTGGAAGTCTGTCAACAGCGTTGATCCGTACGCTTTCAATTCTATAAAGATTCGAGTTTGCCGCACGATAAACAACCGCGGTCCTCAACGATTTTCGGAAGTTTTCGACCACTTTCCGTTACCGCAGTCACTAAAGTCATTTGTTTTAGCGATCTTGCGGTGTTGTGTATCCATCATCGTCGATAGCGATTCGTTACGAAAACAACGTCCCAACGATATTAACACGTTGCGGGGGATTTGTTTTGTACGTTTTTACGTATGTTTTTTGTTTAACTCGTGAACAACGTTTTTTGTTTTTCATAAAACAATTCTCCGAGCGTCTACTAGCTTAATTCACAGCTGATTTTCGGTCCAGTCGGGATGAAAAAACTGACGAACGTGAAAAAAGACCAAACTGACAGAACTATGACGATCGACACGTAAGTTTTTTCGAAACGCAGGTTTCGGGCTAAATCTGGTAGACCCGATGCATACGGATCAAACTCACTTAACTTTGAACGTACGCTGTTTCGGTTGATTTTTTCTGGGATAAATATATAGTCATGACGAGACGGAGGATGTTTAATAGCTTCTCGTAAAATCTGGAAATTTAAATACCGCATCTTTGAAAACGCACGGATGTTAAAAATTTGGTCGAGGTAAATGTACGAACATATGTATTCGACTTTATAAACGTACGAATTGTCAAACGAATCGTTTTTCTGTTTTTTGAAAAGAAAAACTTAATCCGATTGTTTTTGTCGCGTGCCTAATGAAACAGGTCTGTTTTGATGTGGCTCTTGCACCTCTTCACCCCGACGATCAAGAAAGATGCGGTTTCGCTACGTTTAATTGACGTTCAAAAGACGATCTCATCCGAGGATAAACCAATGTGAGCCATGTGAGTTATTCCGTACGTACACAAGCGAGCCTGTTTGTTCAGACATCAAGTGACATCCCGTATGTGTACACGTATGCGAATGTACTACACGTTCAGTCCTTATGAAATATTAATCGAGAAGCTGAATCGATATACACGGCTGCTTTTGATAGATTCGAATGCGATCGGTTGTTGTGAAGTCGCCGCTGCGCATGAATAATGAAGTGTTTGAAGAGGAGAATAACTTCTCGGGTCTTTTTAATAAATTTCGAACAGCGCGTCAGCGAAAAACGGCCCTCTCCTCGTCGTCCCTCGTGCGCAAACTGCAGGAATCCGTTACAGACTACTCTTGTCGTCGTCGCACGTGTTTTGCGAAAAACGATGTTGTCCGTTTCTGCGAATTCGTTTTTCTTTTTTAGATTCCGAGTGAAACGGAGAACGTACGTCGGTTTTCACGTGATTTTTTTTTTTTACCACGGTGTAATCACTTATCTTCCAAAAATGCTCCGGTTTTAGGTAAGGTGCGCGTCAATAAAAAGTCGCCACAGTCAAAAGACCGAGCGAAAATTGAGGGGAAAAAAAGGTTGAAAACTACGGAAAACGTTTTATTGACACAATCGATTTGGATTTTTAGCCACAACAACGATCGTAATAAGTGGAAACTTTTACGTAATATTGGCAAGGTACTGGTCTGATTGATTGGTATGAAAGTTTCTGAGCTAATTAAATAGAACTTTGACGTTTTCGAAAATTTTCATTTTTTTTGCGTTCGATAAAAAATTTAATTTTCCACAAAAAGTTTTGAAAGTTCGCGACATGCAAATACACGTGCAACTAGAAAATTTTTTTTAATTTATTTATTTAAAATCGGTCGCGCCTGTTGATGAAAAAGAATTCGTAAATCACACAAATCTGTTGATTCGAAAATCACAATAAACCAAACGTTGTGACCGATTTCTTGATTCTCTCTACCGCGCCACGTGAGTCCGCCGAGGAGCTCACTCGGAATATTGTTATTTTCGTGAGCGATTTTCGATTGCTCACAGATTTGACTTCTACGCATAAGTAGTAAACCTTCCGAAACAGTGACACACCCACCAACTACCCACGCGGCCTAGAGTGATTTTTTATTTCGTCTTTAGCTCTCTACGTTCTCGAGCGCCGCGTTAGGTTGGTCTGTACATCACACGTGTAAAGAAGTAGATAAAATTTTTTAAAAAAAACTCGTCGGCGAGTCGAAATTCCTCTGGATTCCTACAGGAAGAGTTTTTCGACGCCAGTCCGCGCACAGCCCGGGGGGACACCACACGCCAGGGAACGACAATTTTCCGCCAAGCTACGGGTTTCAGCTTCTGCAACGGTACAAATAATCGGCGGTACGCGACGGTCGAATGACGGAAAACTTGGCGCGTCGATGAACGACGGGGGAAAAAAAAACGCGCCCTCGTTATTAAAACGCCACCCTTCGCGATATTGTTTTCGTCCCGGCGTTCGGGGGTGCATAAATTAATTTGCAAAATACAATACTACGCGCGCCGGCTACGCGCAGGTGTAATGCCGTCGGCAATTACGGCGGTCAAGAGTTAAAAAAACACAAAAAATTATTCTCTTTACACCAGAGTGCAATAAAAAATATTAAGTGGGTAGTTACCTACCTCTCTGTCTCTCTGTCTCTCTGCACCCCCGCAGCCGTCCCGGGTTATAGTGTATATGGCCTTTGTACGTATCTCCGCCGCGCGTAATTTAAAGTTTCGTTCAAAGAGTTACTACACGTTCGAACGCGACGGCTCGGTCGTCATCAACTCTATTCGCAACTCGTCGTTCGCAACTCGTCGTTCGCAAACTGCTGATAACCTGTGATGTTCGTTGTATCGTCCGAAAAAATGTCTAATGCGAGAATAAGGTCAAAAACGAAAAGACCGTGAAAAACGCTGTGAAAAGACCAAGGTTCTCGAGGATTCCGATTTTTTCGATCCCGCGCGTCACACGCCGAGCGACAAAGTAGCGAATGCATGTTCAATAATTTTATGTATAATCGAAACTTTCAAACTTTGGGGAGATCCGCCGTTCTGTCTGTAGCGGTGTACCGATTTCTTCGGATCGGCGCGACACTGCCAGTGGCTCCGAGGGTCGTTCACGTCTACATCATCTGCGAAGATCGAAGATCTATTTAAGACTGGAGAGCAACGATTGAACGGACTGGCTAAACGTTCACCGGGATCTGGAAGTAACCCGCCCAGTGACGCGATATCGGACGTTATGGCCAAAAAGAAGGATCGACATAACATAACACTGTAGTTGCATATTATGAATATTTCGTTCACACCTGAAAATATTTTCTGCCTGTCGACGGCGTACGTCGCCTTCGAGCCTGTTAGAGGCTGTTCATCCGCAGACGAAATAACATCATTTCACACATTCCGAGCTGCGTTCGCGCTCCGTTTTGTCGGAATGAAATATCGCGTGAAATCGACGATTGCGCAATATCCGTACGCCTGCGTTATGACGTTATAATCCCGGGAATGTTTTTTTTAATTCGACGTACTTTACGGCGGTGGTGTACACATCCCGCGAGAATAATATTACCTAGAACCGAAAAAGTCGATTTTTCCGCGGAAAAAAAAACAAGCGAACAAAAAACAAAACTTTGCGCTCATTGTTGTATTTTTTGTTTGTGCGCAGAAAAACGCGTGACAAAAAGTATTGCAATAAGGCCTACACACTGGAGCGCGCGGTCTCGTCGGAAAAAGTCGATTTTCCACGGGGCTTCAAAATGTTGTAATGACGGGCGCCGTACCGTACGAGACGCGTAATTTTCTCCGCTAACAGCGGCGGAGACGGTTTTCGCGTTTCTTCGCACTACTCTTCGCTCCCTGTCCGCAGCTCGTCCGTGCTCGAGAAACCGGACACACAAGAGGCGTCTGCCGGAAAAAACTCAGGAAAATTTTTGGAAAAAACGAACGGCACAGGCGCGGGAAGCGCACAGACGACGACGGGAATTTTTTTATTCGGGGGAAAATATCGAAAATCGCGTCAAAATCAGAAGAAAAAAAACCGACTGCAGTACCACCGAGAACTGTTTTCCGTCCGAAGAAACTGCGTCAGAGACTACGCGGGAAAGTATAAAAACTCGGGAACGATCAAACTAAAGAAACGTGCGTTTTAATAGCAAGCACGTCCCTCGTTCTCGGTCAATTTACCGTCAAAATCGTTCGATAAGCTAGGATATTTTCCCAAAACTACTCGGTAATACGACGTGCGGCGATCTTAGTTCGTTTTTAGATTCTACACTGCCGGTCGCGCGCCGTGATGAAATTCGTCTCTAACAACGACGTTACAATAGAATACGAGTTTGTTTGCGTACAACCTCTCGGAATGTTTCGCCTGTACGTGGACACGTAACGATAGTGTGTACAGTTTTGACGAGCGAACAGTATATATATTTTTTCTTCGGTCGGTTGATTCAAGACCGAAAAAAAGCGATACAAAAGTTCCGACGACATCAAAGACTGCTTCGTGACGTACGTTGTTATACCTACAGTCGTTGTTGAATCGTATTATTTTTTTAACGACATCAAAGCTGAATGGCGGAAAAAAAAAACGAATGAAAAATATGTATTTTTTTTCAACGATTAAACAAAGAGAAAAAACGAAAACGTTAGTGCGTTAGTGGTGGCGTTTAATTAACGATTTATCGAGAGGGATCAAAACTACACCGAATGCGCGTTGCGTATGTGTCTGCGTATCTTAAGAGTACGACGCTTCAAGACAAACTGGAACCGTAAGTACCAACGGAGTTGAAAGAAAATGTTTTTGGATTTTCGTTCGAATAAACTTTCTAGAGTTTTCTAACTTTTCTAGTCTACAGTTCGCATTTTTCACACACGCACCGTTTGGCTCAGCTAAACTAAACGCCGATAATATTTTGCGATGTTTAGTGAGTTCGTTCCGGAGTTGTAACAACACGAGATCGAACTTGTGTTTTACGTTACGGTTTGTTTTCATCAGATGGAAGAAACCATGCGGGTTTCAATATTACGTATAGATTCATTCGGTTTCTGATAGTGTTTGTCGTTTTTTCGTACAATGAAAAGCGATGATCGTTAGACCGTCGTCAGAGAACTGAAATAAACATTTAAATCACTCGAGTGTTTTACTCGTTCAATAGTTTACGAGATGCACGTACCTATCAACAATTCATACAGCAAGTATTTGATACTGACTTACGATATGCGGACAACGTTTTATCTTTTAAACACTACGTACGTATAACGTAGATAAAGTTTTCAGAGCACACGTTACACGATTGTGATATTGTTTTGTACGATACTTGTACGTAGTGCGATAGTAGTTTTGTTCATTGAATAACGGATATTAACGGAACTTTGAATACGAGTTGCGGGCATATGCATTTTGGCGTCATAGAGTAATAATAACTGCGATCGGTAAAAAACTGCAAAATAATCCCCGAAAAAAAAAAGGAAAAAGTTTTTGAAATGATTGTCAAACACGTTTCGTTTTGACTATCGTTTTATTGAATCATCTTCTGCGTGTTAAAAAAATACAACACACCGTGTTCCGAAGTGTAGACTACACTTAAAAAATACTTTTCGGAGGAATTTTCGCAGTTCGATCAAGTGCTAAAAATTAACATCGTTCGCGTAGCTGTAGTTCGGAACCGATTGGGAAATACAAGTGCAACGTCGCTATTGAACCGTCGTGATTTTCGACGATTATTTTCGTCGTCGACAGCCGACGGTACGACCGAGATCGTTATAATAATCATCCGGATGATACCCGCGGGAACGCTTAGACGGATTAGCGGAGATAGGAAACGAAAACAGTACGTGAGGCGGTATCGGAGGTTACTGAAACTGAAGCAGGAAAGAGTTTCGGTCATGAAAATGAACGTCGGAGGAATAAGGGATACCTCTAGAAGACCAAAAAGACCAAAGAGGAAACAACGTCGAAAGAGGTAATAATAATACGAGGGTCGTCATGATGAGGCGTGCAAAGTGGAGGAACCCTGACCCAAAATTGTTTTGGCGAAAAAGAAGAACGAGAAGATGTCGTACCTGTAGTTTTGAAGTCACGTTTTTCCGGTCGTTTTGTCTGCTGCCCCGGGATAAACGTTCGGTTTGTTCCGTCGCCGCAAACAGAGAGAGGAATCGTGAGAAATTAATGATCGTTTTCTGGGGGCGAAACCCGCGGAAAAACCACCCTAGCTGACACGACCGCGCGTCGGGGATGCGAAACACGTGACTGACCGGGCGGGTTAGATTAAACCGAGCGGACTCGTCCCCGTTTTCGCCGCGGCGGAGCGCTGGTTCCGGCGTGCGCCGCAACGGTAAAATTCCGAAACTTTTTTCCAGAAAACAGTAATTGTGTACGGTTTTCGTCGAACGATTAGAAATAATAATAAAAAAAAACGTCGTCGACCCCAACCGATCCGACTGTTGATTAAAATATTGTGTGTTTCACGCGTCTCCGACAACTTTTGTTTGGACGATTTTCAACGACGAATCGCACGAATTTTACTAATTTTTGTACCGACGTTTCGGAAAGTTCCGTGGTAAATACGATAATACACGCGATAAATGTGTTCTCTAGAGAGGAGCCAACACGTCTTGGGTGAAGTCGATTGCTTTCTCGCTTCGCTCAGAATCCAAACGAATCAATACTGTACGTTACTTACGGTTTACAAACTACTCGGAGCACACTTTTTATACTCGACCGATAAAATAAGAGTTCTTCCTGTTTCATCGTAATGTTTTATCGCTCAGTAACATTGTTCGATCACTGTATGTTTAATACTCTCGAAGTCACCCACCACGTGATATATTTGTTAGGATTTAGCCGTATTATATACGCTTGGTGTGTCCACAAAAATGCTGAAGGTATTCCAAAAAAATCCTACACGCATATCGCAATGTCTTGCATTAGATGTACCATAATAATCTCCTTCTGTGTTACACTATCTTATAGTATATCCTCAGGATACGAATACATTGATTGGACATGTGAAGAACAATATGTTGGTTAGCATGTTGTTCGTAACACATCGAAATCTCAAAGGAATATCGAAAACGTTTTTTGGTAACCTCGATGCAGGATAGATTTAAACAGCGAAACGTGTTTACTCAAAATTATTTATTCGATACTTGTGGTGAAAATCCACGTTTCGAACGCTTCGGCGAAATAATTTCGTAATCGGGTTAGAATAATTTATTACGATAATAATATTATTGTATACATACAATTTCGTTTGAATTGATATTTTACGGCGAAGCTGTAATTACGTTATTATTAATCATCACGCGTACTCACACTGTGTAATTGTATTTATCTCTATTCGTATACACAAGGCTCAATAATTTGCACGCCGGTCGGGCGATAATATTGTCGGGCTGTTTGTTTTATTACGTCGTTCGCAGCAGTAATTCGATTATTTCGTTCAGACGATTACGCGAACGTAACATTATAAAGTATGAATTCTAGTCTATGAAGCCTGGTCTATAAACAAGACGAGATCTGACGGAGACCAGAGAACCGTATTTATAGCATCGAGTGTGTGTGTTTAATCATATTACCATATTTGCTCACACACACGTGAAAATTATAATCATTTCGGTTTGACGCGTACGGTTAAAATGCGTAAAAGAATCGGTTTTTTTTAAGAAAAACGGGCTTCGATCGTTTTTTGCCCAGAGAACGATTTGTGCGCGTATTTTCGTTCCTCTTTCGAAACGTCGTACAAAACGTTGATCTTCGGAACTCGAAAAATCAAATGACACTCGAGAGTGTCAAAACTTATTTTTTCTCTCCGAAAAATTCAGTCAGTACAATATCACCGAATATAACAAATATCACCGTTTCTCCCGAGTCTTAAAGACTTACACGTTTATACGTCGTATAAAATGGATCGGATCGGTGGTAGCTTTCGAAGAAACGAATCATTTTAATTATAAAAATTTTAAAAACTGTTAAGTAACAACTAAATAACCTAACAATAATATACCATATCGTTATAATAAGTAACATTATTTTGACGAATAACACTGACAATATCAAACAAAATCAACATAAATTATTATTAACAATTTACTACTCCGTTTGGAATAACATGTTACTTTGTACAGTCTTATATTTTGTCAAACACTATTCAAAATGGTTAAACAAAAAACGGTAAGATATTTGATAAAAATTCGCAACACAATAATAGTGTTATTATTAATTTCATCAACAAGTAACATTGGATATCGGTTGTAGGTGGGCGGCGGTTGACAGTTCGTTTTCTAATTATTCATTGTTTTCTATGTGACAATAAATTATTATTAATGTTGTAATTGTACACACGCAGTCACATAGGTACGTTGGTCATAACTTTTCCGCGTACTTTTCCACCTTTTTCTTTGGGGTGGCCCTTGAAAATAAATTTTTTTTCCCTTCACTCCTTATTTCTCTTTTGATTGGTTTGTAATTTTTTCGAAGGAAATGGAAATTTTTGCGGGGACAAAGCCCTCCGATCACCGCTTTTGTCCTGCTAGGTATTCGTTTTAGTACACAAGACACGAGTTCCTGCCCGTTTCCGGTTATAACTGCGTTCGAGATCAGCGTTTTCGTCAGGTTCTATTTTTTCTCACTTCGGGTAAAATGTCTCATCGTCGACGCGTTACGACGGTATGATATCTTCCATCCTGAATCGGCGAGGTGGTTCTGACTAACTATTTTTTTTTTTTACTATTATTTCTGTGCCGACAATGTGCCTAGGCGTGTAATCCGATAGAACCTCGGTGCCAACGTCACACAAACTTGTTTGTGTTATATTTTCAAAACTCAACAGGTATAAAGAACACTCCCGAAACGGTCGCTTTCGACCGAGAAAGTTAATTAGCCTGATTGTGCGAACTTTTGTCGGACCTGAAAATACACGCAAGCCATACGATACGATAGTGTTTTAAATTTATCGCTAAAAAATAACAATGAATACACGCGTGTACACGGTATTCGAATACACACCACCGAGACTATAATGGAGACTGGCTTCGGAGTCGCCATTCATCCGTATTATCTTTCGACTATTGTACGATTTAAGGGAAACGTATAATTTTAGTCGGCCTCGTATATGTCTAATCGAAACCAACGGATTCGCGATAGTAGAAACCGAGCGAATACAAAACGTATTTACACCAAATTTTACGAATGTACAAACGACGCTTTTTAAACACGAATTTACCCGCATGAAACTGTTTTATTTATGAAAACGTCGAGGAGTTGTATACACGTTACGGACGCGTGTTGAAACATCGTATTAAAATTTCCAAATGATAGTGTTTAACTAGTCATAAATATTGAAATCCATTTTCAGAATAATACGTAACAATATTTCATTCGGCGTTTATTTTTTTCTGAGAATTTTTTTTCCATTAATCAAACGTTTCCTTAAACCCTTACGAAACGATCCCAACACGAATTGTACTCTGGACAGGTAGTTTTATGAGTTTTCTGTGGTTCAAGTTAGACTAAATTGATGAACGAAAAGTATAAAATTAATAAAAGTTTCGAGCTCCGTTCCGAATCGTTCGGAAGCGACAATTGATCGCTTTCGATTGTACAACACCTAAAGGTACAACACCTAATAATACAACACCTAAAGCACATAATATGTGATATTATCTCTCTCGACTCGTTATAAAACACTGATGTTTTCAAAGCTCAATAATTGGTCTTTGCGAACAGTCTTAAAACGCCGGTGTTCAAATAAAATGTTAATTTTGCACAAACGACTTAAAATCATTGAGAACTTGACATGGTACATTATTTTTATAGCACCGATAACTGTCATGACTAATAACTATTTATCTAGTATTGAAAATAAGCTAATCCATGCAAAAACGAGTCTGAACATTTTTTTTTTTAAACAGTTAATGCTCAGAAGTCATAATCGAAATTGGACAAAACAAGATTTCATATTATACAGTAACAGCTTCGACTTCATTTGGTCTACATTTAAAATAGAGAGAAACGAATAAAATTTAAGAGCGATCGAAAAACGTAGAATAAATCAACGAGATTTTTAGGGAAATCTTTTTCGTTTCTAGTCAACAATAACTTCTTATTTTCAATGTCTTATGCCTACAAGAAAGCGTTTCGAATACCAAGTACGTTCTTTTTGTCGAATTTCTCGCGTTTATCTCTATTACCATTTCATATATGTTGTTTTTCTTACAAGTTTATCCTGTGTTAACAATAGTAAATCCAATTTCTCTTTATATCTCACGCATAACAATTTCGGACCTTCCAGTGACAACTAAAAGCCTTCTTGAAGGTTTTAAATAACATTAAATTTACATCAATCAAAACGCTATGTATTTTTCTTTTTTTTTTTCGTGGGACGTGAAAAGATTGTCTTTTTCGTAGATCATAATACTAATGTATAAGGAATAAATAGTTTTTGGTTTATCTCGAGAAATGATTTGACAACATCGTACTATCCGATAAACAAAATCCTACGTTACTTGTATTCAAAGTTTGGTAAGTTTTTATTACAAAAAAAAATCATCTAATAGTAATTTTAACGTTTAAAACCCCGAAAAAATATTTTAGTAGAACAAAATTGTCATATTATACCGCTTAAGCATTTCGTAAAATATCAACGATCAAGAACAATTTTTGATAGAAATTATTTCTGGAAATAATTTTGATTAAAAAGAGAGGATGAAAACGTATGAAATTTATTTTACCGTCTTATTCCCACTAAAGTTACGTGAAAAATTTAATTAAATGAACATAATTTTCAGAAGATTTTAAAATTAAATTTAGAATTTTTTTTTTTAATTTGCCTAATTTTTGGGTTATACGTCAAAAACAAAAAAAAAAAATTGGGAATTCAGGAGAATTTTATGGTGAAATGTTTGAAATTTTAAGATTTGTGATGAAGTTTTCGTATGGAAAGAATGCTACGATTTTCAAAGTCAATACCTACTTCTAATGTAAGGTCTAAAAATAAACTTCGGTTTAGATTTTTTTTAAATTTTGCCAACTTTTTGAGTTTTAAACAAAAAAAAGAAAATCTAGAATTTTACTCGGAAAATTAGCAATTTTCAGGTTTGTAATGACATTTTTGGGTAGAAGGAGTGCTTCAACCGTGGTGAAATTTCGTTTTGTTTGAAGCATTTTTTGATTATTTCCCGAGTTGTGTGCCGAAAACGACGAAAATCGCAAAATCGCCAAATCCGGCGTCATAACGGCTGTATTATACCTTTTACACTGTTATATCGTTATAAAAATGTATTCTACGTCGTTTTCAAACTTTTATGTACCAAATTAATTTAATACGTTATTACGAAAGATTGAAAAAAAATATTTGTCGGAAATTTTCAAATTTTTTTTAACTTTAATACGGTTTTTACCAGGTCGTGTACTAAACGGTCTGAACTCGCTCATAACCGTATTTTCGAAATCGATCATTGCTTTCTGATATCAATCAATGCGTTTGAACCACAACTTTCGAACCGGTGACCCACCCGAAGCGCAGTCGTTACTCCGTCAAACGACCCACGCGATTCAGAGTGATCCCGGTTTTCGTAATAGTTGTCGTATATATTGGTACACTAAAATTTGTCTAATTACGCACTTAATAGGTACTTACCTAATGGGTATTCCTATTAAATTGTCTTAGTCAATGACTCGAATGGGTTGTTCGACCCGTATTAGCCATTACGAGACGTGGACATCATATAACTTGAGCGACAGAGGGTCGATAATTCCCAAACATCTTCGCGTGAAGATTCCATTAGCTTTTTACTAGCGCGTAAAAGCTATGCGACCGTTAATCATTTTAATACCACCGAAAACGTGTAAACTGTAATTACGAATTAAGATCGGATCTACTGGAACGCTGTCATAAAAAACCACGGATAAGTACGGATATTAAAAAATATTTTCACGAACGCGTGTTGTTTCTTTGAACACACTTTGTGAAATCTAATTAATAGTTATGAAAAATTACGCGTTACGACTTTTGGAGAGAGAAAATGAACAACGACATACGACACGATACGACTTCCGAAAACAAGATAACATGGACATTTATGCATTAAGGATAAAATATTATATTGTAAAAATTTACCGATTCCTGCAGTGGAATTCGTAATACGCTTTATAAATCTCAATCATTCAATACGGTCGGAGATGTGTAATAAACGTTTTAAAATTGTTTTAATGGAATCATCGTACCTTTATTCTTGAAAAAAAAAAAAAACCAACTAACTTTACAATTTTCCAAAATACTATAGTGACCGACTGCGACGAACGGTAAAGAGTAAACTCGTTTTGGTGTACACCCGTGTTTTGACAAAATCTGTTTTCATTATTTTATTTTCGCTCTGGAAATCTCGTTTTCGTAGAATATTCACCGACTGTTTATTTTATGTACGTGATATGATTTGAAAATGTGCGAACGCACATTATTCCGGCAGGGTCTTGGGCGATTGCACGTACAATTTTCACTTCAACGGCGTAATCGGGTTTTAAAGTTTCGAGAGCCGTTTTAGGGAGATTTTTCAAACATCCAGTCGTTATTAATACTGGAGCGGGTTAGCGATTTTATTTTTTCTATTAACTATTCGGTACGTTTTGCCGGAGTGTAAAAAATAACAAAAAAATAACAAACCAGCGCGGTTATTACAACGATATCGTAGGTATTCTCAAAAATATTTCACCCACCGTCGTCCACTTTGAGTACAAAAAAAAAAATGTACTAGAGTCCCTCAAGATTTTGAAACGGTATATTTACGTGCCGTAAAACAAAAAAACAAGGACGAAATCGTTGATGAGTCGACAGTATTTAATTTAGTTTGAATTATCAGTTTTATTTGTTTTTTTAAGCCGTTTTTTAACCCTTTAATCGCCACAAAGACGCCTTGAGTTTTATTAATATCCATGGGCCTTTTACCACTCGATGACCACGGTATGGCCGTCCACCAGGAGGCATTTTCGCCCACTTTGAGAAATTTGTATGGAAACATGGGGCAAAGTGGGCAATCATATGATATGAATTGATAAGAGATAAAATTGATATGTACTCATCATAGCAGTCGACATACACGATTAGTTAGTATGATGAGCACAAATTATTCTTGTAACTTTTGATTATTATAATTGTTATTTATTTGTTGTTATTATTTAAGTAAAAACTTTTATTGTTGTTTTCTTTCATTTGGTACAGGTAATATTTATTTTATTTTATTTGTAAAATTATTAAAAATAAAATATACTTAACTTTCATTTACAGAAACGCAACTTGGGTTTTTATTTTAAAACAAAGGAAATAAATAAATAGATCTATAAAGATCATTATATGTATATATAATAATAATTTGAATTAAGGATTTTTACAAACACATCCTATCCGGAATGAGAAAAAATGTTTAAAAACTGTTTATCGACGCAAGTATTCGATCGAATATAGGTAGTATTAAATAACGGGAAAAAATTATTAGAAATACTGTTTACTTATAAAATAAAAGTACCGTTTTTTATTAAAAAAAAGTACCTAATCAATGTAGGTACATTTTAGTATACTAAAAGTATACCTATTTAAGTATACTTTTACAGTATTTTAACCAAACAAGACTGAATATACAGACTATATAATATATAATCCATACGTCGTATTTCGTCTTACTCTGGCATACCTATTTATATTTAAGCAAAACACACAAATTAAAATTAACACCATCCATGTCACATTATTTAATTGATAATAGTTGTAACTTTGACAAACATAACAATATTATTTTAATAATTGTGGGAACAATCTATGGTTAATTTTTATTCTCATTACATAATAACAAATAAATTATACAAGTGGAATGCATTGTGAAAAAAAAAATAACAATTTCGGTACAAAATGTATTAACCACTCGCGTTATGTGTTGTCCAAAATCAAGCGAGACAAACTATCATTGCCAGCGTTTTTTTATAGAACTCACGAAGCCCCATTCCTCTTCTATATATTAACGAACTCGCGGTCTTATTTTTTTTTCCCGCACAACCATCCGAAGAACGTTTTCTTCCAACCGTTTCGTCGTTTCGCCGACGTAATCGGTTGGATAGCTTCTTCTTCGTCGTCCGACGATGACGGTACAAACGCACCCCATGTGTTCGAACTCTGCTGTGACAGCCCGTCCGAGGATTCGGCGTCCCACAGCTGTTCGTCTTCGCGGAGCATTAGAAGCGGTACTTCCAAGTCTCGCGTGCCCCCGCGGCACGTCGTCGACAGCGTCACGGTCATCAACCGGTCCACGCTCTCCACCGTCATCCGGTCGCAGTCCAACATCGTCGACATGAGTTCCACGGACATTGACGATGACGACGACGAAGACGCCACCCAAGACGGTTTATTGCCGTCCGGACCGGCACCGGTGTTTGCCTCGTCAATTGATCGTCCTCCGTCTGCGTCTCCCGAAACGGACGACGACGACGACGAAGACGCCACCCAAGACGGTTTTTTGCCGTCCGGTCCACCGGAGTTGGCTTCGTCAATTGATCCTCCTCCGTCTGCATCTCCCAAAACGGACGACGACGACGACGACGAGGCGATATCGAGTCCCGAAGTCGCCGACCGCGGAGCATCGTTTTCTCCGCTTTCCTGCGCGGTACAACAACAACAGCTCAACCGTCTCAAAATCGCTTTCCAGCTCTTGCGTTTCTTCCCGAGCGGCGGTTTTGCCACGTCGCTGGCCAAACTCTGCTGCACATTCGACGCCACTCCTTCGAACGGATCGCTTTCCGCAGTCGGCGTCGTCCGTATCACCACTGCTGCAGTGTCCGGTTCGTTCGTTTGCTCAACGTTTGACGGTGCGGCCGATCCGGTCGAACTCTGCCGTGACGACACCTCGTCCGAGGATTCGGCGTCCCACAGCTGTTGGTCTTCGCGGAGCATTAGAAGCGGTACTTCCGAGTCTCGCGCGCCCCCGCGGCACGTCGTCGACAGCGCCTCGGTCATCAGCCGGTCCACGCTGTCCACCGTCATCCGGTCGCGATCCAACGCCGTCGACGTGATTTCGACGGACAACGACGAGCACTCCCGCCGAGTCGTCATCGACTCGCCACGAGCGACGCGACGGAGGTGATCGCTCTTGGCGCGCGGGACAGCGACCGGTGGTGGCGGCGGTTCGACTGTCGATCCTTCGTCCGCGGCGTGAAGGGTCGTCGTCGTCGCCGTCCCCGGAGATCGCGGTTCATCGGATCCCGTCGGTTCGCGGAACCGGCCATCGGTCTGTCCGACTTTGCGGGCGTGCCGGGCGGTGATTTTTTTTCCTGTGTGGAGGCGAACCCTCTTGGTAGTGACCGCGCGCGGATTGTTGCCCCGCGCCGGGCCGTAGAAGCTCCTGGCTCGGGCCGCGAACGTGGCCACCGCGTCCAAAAACCGACAACACTCGTCCGGGTCGTCGCAGCCGCACGGTCTGAGGGAAAACGCCCAGACCGCCGCGTCCCTCATCACCAGGTCCATACCGCGGTCGCGGTCGAGCAACACCCGGCAACACGCCGGCAACTCGTCCGGCGGCGTCCGATCGCTCTGGTTCGAGCCGCAGCAGGCCGCCGACACGTACGCGCTCGCGGACGAACAGTCGCTGTCGTCCGCATCGTTGTCGTCGGGGAAGTTCATTTTGCGTTGGTTCAAAAAACGATCCATTTTTTTATAAACGAAAGTCGTCAGTGTAAACGCTTCGACATCTGCGAAGCGTCTGAAAACATTTATCGCGACGACGACAATGTTCAGATAGTATTATTATCGTTTCCACGGTTCGTCGCCAGTCAGTTACTAATGGCCAGAACCATTTCAATCGATACGTTTTCTATTATTTTTCGTTAAATACGAATAATTTTTTTAATAACGATAGTAGTCATATATATATAGTACGACGTTCTGACGCCGTTTTCGCCGTTTTCGTCGTTTTCGGCACTCGGAAATCACAATCAAAGTATCGGAAAAAACGAATAAACGCCGTAACGCCAAAATTTCGTGTGGCGTTCAGCGTAACGCGACTGGAGCACTCCTGCTAGCACGAAAACCTGTAAATTTCAAATTTTTCGACGTAAAATTCGCCAGTTATAAATAATGTAGGTACAATTTATGTTGAAAATGCAGCGTTGTAAATATTTTATGAGCATTCACACAGAGCACTTCAACATATTTGTATTATATCTCGTTACTTATTCACCTATATACCACCGTATTATTATTATGGTAGTATATTGAGAACGACATTGCGAATAGTATTTTTGCGCGCTGTAACAATTATAGCCCAACGGAGGAGAATGACAAATATTTATTTTTTACTCCGTTGCTGGTATAGGTAACATCGATCACGAAACGCGGGGTGGGCAGAAACATGACATTTTATCGTATATCGAGTGATATAAGTTTTGAACTGAAATATCAACTATTTTATCAGTAATTGAGAAAAAAAACGGTGTGTACTTTGCCCATAGTAATATCATCATTTAGCTGTTCACGTTATTCATTTTTTTTTGAATAATTCTTCTTACTCAATCCAAATTTTTTTTTTCCCTCGCGCAGTGTGTGTTTTTGACCACGTATTTCGATATTTTGATTGAAAAAAACAACCGGGATCACTCGAAAATTTTAAAGTTCCACAAAAAAAAAAAATGATCGACCGAGATTGCAGCGGCGGTAAACTCGTAAAACCCTTTTAAAAGATAATGAAAACGTCAAAAAAAGTTTCGATCACACTGCCGTCACGGATAAATTGCCTCTATAAGGTATCGTACGTTAAAACCAGAGCATTCCCAAAAAAGTGTTCACGGGGAAAAAAAACGTAAAAACAAAACACGTTCTCCGCCCAAGACGCTTTGAATCTACGTAAAAGGAGGTTTTAGCCGGAAAACGGGGACGCGAATCAACCTATTACTCGATATTAGTGTATTTGTACGAAAGCGAAAGAAAAATTCGACCAAACAACTTCTGCTACAACTTCTTCTCCGTACTCTTCGCACGTTTTCAAAAATCATATATCATTACAACCGATCGTCACGATAACGTCCATAGACTGTTGTTGTGCACAAATTTTACTAAAAAATATTACTTTTCGCGGTGTAGAGTCAAGTTGACGTCTTTCCACTTCGCCCCCGAGGTTCCCTGCACGTGGTCATCGTCCACAGCTGCTCGTCTGGTCTTGTCGTTACCGTCGTCGCGTCGGTTCGCGGCCGCGAGTACGTAACCGGATCATATTATTGTTAGTCAAAAACCGTTGTCGGTTTCGCCGTGGCCAAAAACTCTTGACGAAAACTTGGAAAAGTTCTGTCGACGAACCAGTAACAATAACAATAATAATAAGAATAGGTAGGTACTGCGGCGGGCACGTTCCAGCGAGCGTTCCTGCGGCGGGTCCTCTTGGGGACGGCGGTCGGCCGCCAATCAACGGCGTGAAATATTGCGTCGAATTATAGAAGAACGCACAGCTTACCGGGCCGAGGAACGAATATAGAGTTGTATCAATCTGGCGCGCATAAATCATAGCCGCGAGACGGGATTGCCGGAGGGATTTAAAAAACGGAAAAATAATGAATATTTAGCAAAGTGCTATACAAACGCGTGTGATTTTTTCTACGTTTTTCTTTCGCAGTCAAAAATTCGGTTGATTTGAAAACGTCGTAAAAACGCCTACGCGACGGCGCGCGATATAAACGTACCTACACAGGTAATATTGTACGTTCTCGCGCGCCGGCGTTTTTGATTGTCTGCCACGTCGGAAAACCCACACATTATCCGGTCGCGTACAAGATATATTGGTTTCGCGGCGAGTAAATAATATTTTCTACTATAGCCGTGATGTGTGTGTTCTTTCTTTCATATTCGGCGGGTTAGGGTAAATTAGGTTTTGATGAGAATACAAATCCGCGCGAGTCTTATAGCGCCGAATATAATGTGTATATACGGAAATAATATTTAAAAACGTCTGGTAAACGAATCATTCTTGTTTGATGTGTAAACCGCGCGCGAAACGTTGTTATTACGGTCGCGTTGTATTAAATAATAAATGGATGGATGATTTTCTTCTTCGTGTTTCCCGTGTTACGTACGTCACGTTATCCCGACGAAAAGCGCGTCTCGGGCGTAGTCGAGCGGACAAAAATGTTCATTGTAAAGTGTCCCGATTTTTTCGCGCAGATAAACCGCGATAATTTCTAATACTGTTGTTTTTCCCTTACAGATTTGAGATTAAAAAAATCAAACGTCTTGCATTGGTACACTATTGATTATGGTTGTTCTCCTCCAGCCATAGCCCATGTACTAAAAAAACATTTTCAAGTTTACTAACCCGGTAAATAAACGCGTTTTTTTTTTTTAAAAATAATAACATGTTTCAATTTTTTTATTTCGAGTAAAGAATGATTCTTAAAAAAAATATGTCGACTTGATTTTTGAACTTGTCTACTTAATATACCGACGGGCAGTACCAGTGTGCGTACCCGCACTTTGCTCAGACACCAACGAAAGCTCTTATTTGTCGAATTCAACATTTTTTAGAACGGACAGCTCAGAAGAGAACCTGGTAAAAAAAAACCTCGTCGAGCGCAGTATTTTCGGCGGAAAAAAAGCTGTCGTTAAATGACGATGTTTTTTTTTTTTTGCGACTGGCTTCCTTCACGATTGCATTTTGGTTC
>CM029362.1:2015054-2051269 GCA_017140985.1 Hormaphis cornu | reverse complement strand
CTACTGGAACGCTGTCATAAAAAACCACGGATAAGTACGGATATTAAAAAATATTTTCACGAACGCGTGTTGTTTCTTTGAACACACTTTGTGAAATCTAATTAATAGTTATGGACAATTACGCGTTACGACTTTTGGAGAGAAAAAATGAACAACGACATACGACACGATACGACTTCCGAAAACAAGATAACATGGACATTTATGCATTAAGGATAAAATATTATATTGTAAAAATTTATCGATTCCTGCAGTGGAATTCGTAATACGCTTTATAAATTATAAATCTCAATCGTTCAATACGGTCGGAGATGTGTAATAAACGTTTTAAAATTATTTTAATGGAATCATCGTACCTTTATTCTTGAAAAAAAAAAAAGAAAACCAACTAACTTTACAATTTTCCAAAATACTATAGTGACCGACTGCGACGAACGGTAAAGAGTAAACTCGTTTTGGTGTACACCCGTGTTTTGACAAAATCTGTTTTCATTATTTTATTTTCGCTCTGGAAATCTCGTTTTCGTAGAATATTCACCGACTGTTTATTTTATGTACGTGATATGATTTCAAAATGTGCGAACGCACATTATTCCGGCAGGGTCTTGGGCGATTGCACGTACAATTTTCACTTCAACGGCGTAATCGGGTTTTAAAGTTTCGAGAGCCGTTTTAGGGAGATTTTTCAAACATCCAGTCGTTATTAATACTGGAGCAGGTTAGCGATTTTATTTTTTCTATTAACTATTCGGTACGTTTTGCCGGAGTGTAAAAAATAACAAAAAAAACAAACCAGCGCG
This sequence comes from Hormaphis cornu, assembly GCA_017140985.1. Classification (NCBI taxonomy): domain Eukaryota; kingdom Metazoa; phylum Arthropoda; class Insecta; order Hemiptera; family Hormaphididae; genus Hormaphis; species Hormaphis cornu. Next base: position 2,050,469 of record CM029362.1, on the reverse strand, counting down.
GTTATTATAACGATATCGTAGGTAATCTCAAAAATATTTCACCCACTTTTTGTGAGCATCGTTTTCTCCGCTTTCCTGCGCGGTACAACAACAGCTCAACCGTCTCAAAATTGCTTTCCAGCTCTTGCGTTTCTTCCCGAGCGGCGGTTTTGCCACGTCGCTGGCCAAACTCTGCTGCACATTCGACGCCACTCCTTCGAACGGATCGCTTTCCGCAGTCGGCGTCGTCCGTATCACTGCAGCAGTGTCCGGTTCGTTCGTTTTTTCAACGTTTGACGGTGCGGCCGATCCGGTCGAACTCTGCTGTGACGACACCTCGTCCGAGGATTCGGCGTCCCACAGCTGTTCGTCTTCGCGGAGCATTAGAAGCGGTACTTCCGAGTCTCGCGCGCCCCCGCGGCACGTCGTCGACAGCGCCACGGTCATCAGCCGGTCCACGCTGTCCACCGTCATCCGGTCGCGATCCAACGCCGTCGACGTGATTTCGATAACGATAACGTCCATAGACTGTTGTTGTGCACAACTTTTACTAAAAAAATATACATATTACTTTTCGCGGCGAGCCTCCGACGTAGAGTCAAGTTGACGTCTGTCCACTTCGCCCCCGAGGTTCCCTGCACATGGTCATCGTCCACAGCTCGTCTGGTCTTGTTACCGTCGTCGCATCGGTTCGCGGCCGCGAGTACCTAACCGGATCAAATTATTGTTAGTCAAAAACCGTTATCGCGGTCGGTTTTGCCGTGGCCAAAAACTCTTGACAAAAACTTGGAAAAGTTCTGCCGACGAACCAGTAACAATAATAACAATAATAATAAGAATAGGTAGGTACTGCGGCGGGCACGTTCCAGCAAGCGTTCCTGCGGCGGGTCCTCTTGGGGACGGCGGTCGGCCGCCAATCAACGGCGTGAAATATTGCGCGGTCGGTAGAATTATAGAAGAACGCACAGCTTACCGGGCCGAGGAACGAATATAGAGTTGTATCAATCTGGCGCGCATAAATCATAGTCGCGAGACGGGACCGCCGGAGGGATTTAAAAAACGGAACGGAAAATAATGAATATTTAGCTAAGTGCTATACAAACGCGTGTGATTTTTTCTACGTTTTTCTTTCGCAGTCAAAAATCCGGTTGATTTGAAAACGTCGTAAAACGCCTACGCGACGGCGCGCGATATGAACGGTACGTACACAGGTAATATTGTACGTTCTCGCACGCCGGCGTTTTTGATTGTCTGCCACGTCGGAAAACCCACACATTATCCGGTCGCGTACGAGATATATTGGTTTCGCGGCGAGTAAATAATATTTTTTACTATAGCCGTGATGTGTGTTCTTTCTTTTATATTTGGCGGGTTATGGTAAATTAGGTTTTGATGAGAATAAAAATCCGCGCGAGTCTTATAGCGCCGAATATAATGTGTATATATGGGAATAATATTTAAAAACGTCTGGTGAAGGAATTATTCTTGTTTGATGTGTAAACCGCGCGTGAAACCTTGTTATTACGGTCGCGTTGTATTAAATAATAAATGGATGGATGATTTTTTTCATCTTCCCGTGTTACGTACGTCACGTTATCCCGACGAAAAGCGCGTTTCGGGCGTAGTCGAGCGGACAAAAATGTTCATTGTAAAGTGTCCCGATTTTTTCGCGCAGATAAACCGCGATAATTTCAAATACTGTTGTTTTTCCCTTACAGATTTGAGACTAAAAAAATCAAACGTCTTGCGTTGGTACACTATTGATTGTCCTCCTTCTCCAGCCATAATAGCCCATGTACTAAAAAAAATCATTTTCAAGTTTACTAACCCGGTAAATAAACGCGTTTTTTTTTTTTAATAACGTGTTTCAATTTTTTTATTTCGAGTAAAAAATGATTTTCGTAGGGTTCTTAAGAAAAAACTTGATTTTTGAACTTGTCTACTTAATATACCGACGGGCAGTACCAGTGTGCGTACCCGCACTTTGCTCAGACACCAACGAAAGCTCTTATTTGTCGAATTCAACATTTTTTAGAACGGACAGCTCAGAAGAGAACCTGGTAAAAAAAAACCTCGTCGAGCGCAGTATTTTCGGCGGAAAAAAAGCTGTCGTTAAATGACGATGTTTTTTTTTTTTTGCGACTGGCTTCCTTCACGATTGCATTTTGGTTCACTGTCGTTACACGTTGTTATTATCACTAAAACTATTAATGATATATTTTTTTTTAAATATAAATCCCGCGCCTCTTCTCGGTTTAGTCGAGAGTTTGCCCTACTCGCTGTAGATTCGTAGGTAGGTATATTACGTGCCAAAGTAAAAGTTGGGAATTGAACACGAAGTTTGTCGCTGGTGAGATGAAAATACGCATTGACACACTATAGTATTATTGTAATAGCTTTTACGTGTCAAAACCAATTGAAACTCTAATATTTCACGCGCGTAATAGATAATCAATAGCGTAAAAGGCCTGCAAAAATTTAATGACCATTTTATTATAGTACCGATGTTTTCACCGTTTGATCGTACAACACAACAATTGTTAGACGCGTATAAAAAAAGAAAAGTGCGATAAAATTTATCACGTCGAAATTTTTAATCGAAAACTACAAATTAAAATTTTCGTTTAAAACCGTAACGGAATTCAAAAGACCGTTTTGCATAAAACCAAGATCGACAAAACCGTTTTAGTTTCTGTGAAAAACGTAATTTAAAAACAACAACCAAATATTGTGTTTTTTTTTTTAAACTACCGCTACACCGAGGAGTCTACCAGCACGTTAAATTATTTTAAATGTTCGTACATAACGCAATTTAAACTGCTATTCAAAAATATTACCGTTATTTTCGTTAAATCACTTTCACGAAAAACATTATAAAATAAGGTTGGATGATTCTCAAAACAGCGATCAGCTGAACTGTTTAAAGTGTATCGATAAAGGTATAAATATGAAAATATGAGTAAAACATTAATAGAAGTATACAGAAATCGCGAGAGAAATTCAGTTTTAACGTAATCTTTATCAAAACGAGTAAACAAAATAATTTACGATATTAAATGTTTTGGTAAAAAAAAACGCAAAATTTATTGATAACTGCATACAACTAAAGTCTGTGACATTCATTCGTTCCTTACCTTGATCTTTTTCTAATTAATATTTGCAAGTCGCCTGGACAATTGTCTTCGATAGAGGCACTAAGCTATAAAAGAATATTTGATTTATCTATCTTTTTCAAACATTTTATTTAGAAAAAACGTGTTAGGTTTTATTATTGTTTTGAAAAAAAAATTATGGTTTTAAGAGAATCTATTTTTACAACGTTTAGTTACATATTTTTTGATTATCTAGATTCAGCTTAGTGCTTGGAATTGAAATGTTTGTTCTATCGCGTTGAAATTGTTGATTATAAATATTAAAATCTGTCACGTTAAAAACTTTAAAACGGCTACTATTGATTTTAAAATTTAATAATTACTCATTGAAAACGAATCTGTTATATAGTTAATGCCACGATTTTGACATTTTACTTAGAGGCATCGTTTAGTTTTTAATTTATATTTTAAACAAGATCGTGTTTCGCAGAATACGATTTCGACAAAACGCACTAGTTTAAACGAGCGGTTCAGACGGTGGTAGAAAATTGCGCTTTCTGTAACGATGCGTATATTGGATTCGTGTGCCACCACACCGGTAAGTATATATATAGTCGTCGAACGAGTTCAAAACAATAATACAGTCCTGTACAGACCTAACTTCGAGTGCTAAAAAATCATTTGTTGAAAAAGAAAATGGGCCACATTTATCGTATATTTTTCGCCACAGCCAAACCATTTGCACGGAATAATAAACGAAAAAATATCCGGCGACTTCACCTAAAAGAGTAGGTTAGGAGCTTCGGTGGATCACTGGTCTGGAAGTAGTTTTGATATTTATAATATTATATTTGTGTGCAATAAGTACCTATAGTCAACTAGGTACTACCCAACAAGTTGTATATTTTCAATATACTTAACACAAAAATGATTGGAGGGGAATTCTCGATGACGACGTTGATGTAAAAACGATAAAGCTTTTGGAATCTTACGGAACCGGAATCACACGTATTGTCTGTATTTTCAATCGTTCAATTGTTTTAGCTCGATAAAATGGTTTTTTATTTTCTCGTGGACAAGTTCTATGGTTACAACGAGCGTTGCGTGAACCCGACTGTTTTCGAACGAAATAAAACGAATGAAGACAAATTATACACGCTGTATAATGATTATGATATTATACGTTTGTATATTATTATGAAAGGATATTAATATAAAATATTATGTGCGCGCACGTTGGAAATATTGTGGAATTCGCCATCCTACGTACCACGAGTATCAAACACACGTTCTTACTGGAAAAACACCTCTTTTACATGTTTTTAAATATTTAATTTCCTTTTATGCGCGCTGCACCTATTTACATACCGAGCCTTAACAACGCGAATAGTGGGTACACACGCCTACACAACGTTGTATTGAATAATTAACTGTGTTTTACTTTACGCGCTTGTAAACCGTGAAACGGGTCCCCGGCAAAGGCTTAAACGGCAAAAGTCGTCAATATCTGTTGAACCAGTTTTTAAGTGAGAAGAAATCGTTGTTATTTTTTTCGCATAACTTTCTGTCAAACTGTAATCGACTGAGTCCGGAACTGTACACAACGATAGACGGCCAAAATTTTTTTTTATGACAGCCATATTAAAGTGATAAAAGCCATTCTTACAGAGCGATTTGACCTATTCAAAGCGTACTCCACTTTTACGATTTTTTTCTTCTACAGACGTCTCAAGTTTGTATTAAATTTTTGAAACTCTTCTCTGGAAAATTAATGTTTTTATCGAACCAAAACCATAGAAACGTTGGAAATTTTGAAAGTACTATACAAAAAGCTCAAAACTACGTGTTGGAGAACGTTGAAAATTGTACACGGTTAGCAGGTATTGTGTTTGACGACGTGTGCACGTTTCCAGTGGTTCGGTTGAACATTGTGACGAAAATCGTAATTCTAAAAAGAAAAATCGGAATTTGTCAAACTCGGTTTTCGAAAAATTTCAACTTTTTTACCCATCTTTAGGGTAGTTTTTCGGCTACAACTATTCGGATTTCGTGCCGCGACTACCTGAAAAAATCCCGTGCATGAGTGTATACATATCGGATTGTTTCAGAAAATAAAAAGAAGAAAACACACATCGTGTTAAAACACGCAGCTAATAATTTTACTATTTTCGTATAGTGATAATTATACCGTACACAGCTGCTTGTGTTTTATGTGCGTAAATTGCTGTGACAAAACTTATTTGTTTGTACCCTCGGACAACGACACTGATAACAGTCGTTGTTGTTATTATTATGAGGTCACAACCCGAAAATCAACCGCATTATTTCAACTGTATGGTATCGAACAGCCTTAAGATGATGTTCGCAATCAAAACAAACGGGCGAAACGGTCAAGTTTGTACACAGAAGTCGGTTTGCAACACAAATAGTTTTCGGGTCCGTCGGCAAACGCTATGGGTTATTAGTTTCGTTTTAAGTGAACTCCTTTGGCTTAAAAACAGATTTCGCTAAACCTCGGTAAGCCTCTTAACTGCCTAAGCGTACTCATAAATATAAATTGATATGACGACTATTATATAATCTAGGTAGTTTTGGAAACGCCGTTGAAAGTTAACTTGTATAAAACTTGTTTGAACACCGACAAAAGCGAGATGTTTTATGTCAGAAATCGATTAAAAAACACTTTGTTCGTGGTCTCCGAACATTGCGTGTAAGGGAAAAAAATATTGAAAATAATGCCAATAGTTTTTTAAAAAAGTTATAACTAGCATAACTTATAACGTTTTAATTCGTTAATGTCCAGCGTTTTGAATAATAAACAACAGTGGTGCATTTTTAAATAACTTGATGTTTTTTCATTCGTACATGAGTAGTCAACACATTCGGTTAGTTTCACGTTATTATAGTTTGTTATTCGTTTAAAAAAAATATAAAAGCCAATTATAAAAGATTTTTAAACGGAATCCGTGGTGTCTAAAAACGCGACAGATATTTTCAAATTTGTGCGCTTAAGACGGCTATAAATGAAATAATAAAATAAATCATACACTTCAGCAATTAAATGCCATTGTTAAGGTGATGCGTTCGTCGTAATAATAAAATACGCGTTTAACCGAGTTCACGTTTCGTTATTCAATTCGATCAGAGCCGCGTGGACGTGAAAAATAAAATCATATTTTTCGTGCATCGTTAACGTTACGGTAAAAAGTACAAATAATAATAATAATAAAGTATTTACGATTCGGATAAAAGATTGTGTTTATATTTACGCAGGGACGAGAGGCAAGAAAAGGAAACAAATTATAATCAAACACACGAAAATAACCCACGGAAATAAAGCGTTGTGCGAAGGTATGTACACGTTACAAAGAAACGAACGTTTTTCCCACAAGGCTACCATTATTTAAACACCATTAAACCGCTCGAAACATTTATTCCGAACGGATGTTTTACCCCCGAGTAAAGTCTTGACAGGAGGAAAAATATTTTGCACGTATAACGTTCTTATAGATTATTGCGGTAAGTATATTTTATTCTCTAAACGCATTCTCCGTAATACGGGCGGAAAAAAAAACCGAACACGGTCTTGTGAAATTTATATCTATTACCTCGTGTGACTTTTCATTACTGCGAGGTGAAAAAAGTCCCGATGGATATTGGATTCGTTCAAAACTTTAAACGTTTTTCCGAACAATTGTTTATATGTTATATTATTACGTAATAAATGGGGAAAAAATAAACAAAAACGTTTTGTTAAAACGTTTAGATTCTAATTTTTTTTCCCTAATGAAACGCATGGCGTTTTATAAACAGGTTTTAAAAAATCTTCTTCTTATTATTATTACTCTAAGACGTTTTAAAGACCATTAAGGTCCATTGCCGCAACAACAACGTCCTTCCGCTTTTCCCTGTCTCTTGATACTTTCTCCACATTTTCCACTCCTCCTAATCCTTGACTCTCAGTCAGATCACCGTTGTCTCCAAATGATTCTCTTAATACTTCGTTTGTCCTAATTTTAAACTCACCTTCTTCATTCTTTTTTGGTCCAAAAATTTTCCAAAGTATTTTCCTTTCCAAAACACCCGATTTCTTCTCATCCGTTTTTGTGGTTGCCCACGTCTCACGCGCGTACAATGCTATAGGTCTATAGGTAAAACTTTGTACGATATCGTCTTTGACCTTCTCGATAGTAATTTTGACTCGAACAGTGTTGATAGTCCGAAATAACATCTATTTGCCGCTATCGATCTTTCTCTTATTTCTTCCCGACTGTTTGCGTTTTCGTTCACTCAAGCTCCGAGGTATTTGAAATGTTCTATTCTTTCGAACGGGAAACTTCTAATCGTCTTGCCGTGTGATGTTGTCTGGACGGTATTAGGTATTTTGTCTTGTCTCCGTTTATCTCTTTCCCTGCCCTAATTAGCTCTCTCGTGGATTGTTTCAGACTCTCCTCATTTTCTGTCACAACAGATCATCAGCATATTATGCTGCAACTGTGAGTTGTTGGCCACCGCTGAGTTTTAATCCTTACTAAGAACTCGTCTCACCACTAAGGCAATGTGAAACAAAACGCGCGTCTCCTCGTCTCAGACCTGTCGACACCAGGAAAAACTCACCTCGCGTTCACAGCCCTGTACGCGTACTTTGATTATTCTAGTAAGATTTTAAAAAAATATAGTAAAAAATAAAAATTGTTATTGGGCGCATACGTACGTATCAACAGGCAGGTAGTGTTGATGAGCAGTCTAACCGTTTTTCAACACTTTGAATTCTGGCGCCTGTGGTACGATGATGAACTCTACTACCGGGCGCGGCACAGTTTTTGTTCAACCGAGTTCGCTCAGAACCGTTATTTTCGCAAGCAAATTATGATGGTGCTCCGACCAGACTATGCTCCATCATAATATATGATCAAATATATATGAATATATATCATAATAATACGATTCGCGTCTCGGCAGCCGCAGTTGCCGTCGTAGAAGTTCGTAGAAGCTGCGCCTAAATCATCGCGAATGCGCGCCGCCGCCGCCGCGAGTTTTCTCTCGTGAAACGCGTCGCATTCCTTTGACCGCGGCCGTCGGCTCCCGGAATCAATACACAACGACGATAACGTACGGGGCCGTCGAAAACGCGATTTCAAAACGACTGTATGATTTTGTTGTTCAGGTTTACGACAGGCGTGCTAAATCAAAAAAAGTTAATAGATAAATACACGTCGAGATTGCTCCTTTGCGCGCGGATCACGCTAAACAGCCGAGTTCGTTCCGCAGCAGCAACAGTTTCGTACAGATTTTTCAACGTTCGATGGCGACCGCTGTACGTATCTTTGACATAATATCCTCGAAAAGGAAACGATCGCACGACGTGAGATGAGCACCGGTGGTGACATATATTTTCAGTCGGACGAATCATTTTGACGCGACAGAGTTTCCGCGATTGGACGGACGGCGCGAATTCAATTACGAAGTCGCGGCGTCTCTCCGGGGTCCGGCAAATATATATATATATGTGTTACAGCGATATTACGGTGTATTTGAACGTTTTTTTAAAATTTTTGCAGATTCTGAGCGTTTAACGCTGGAGGAATGTAAAATTGTTTTTACAACGATGTTTTTTTTTCCCCCCGTCGACAACTTTTTCCGGGTAGAAGCGGTTAGGAACGCTCAGATTCTCAAAGTCGGTACATCTACTGACAGGTATACGGACTCCGGTAGTACTCGGGTTGGAGATTTTTCGAGTTGTACCCTCCCCCCGGAATAAAAAACGACGAAAAAATTTTGAAATTTTGGAGACTTGTACGGCGAAAAGTTTGAACATTTAAGACTTGTGAAGTCAGCGCGTCTAATGAAAGGCCTACGACTGATTCCGGTGGTACTTCGGCTGAAGCGTTTTATCTCGATTATATTCTGAGTGCCGAAAACGACGAAAATGGCGAAATCAGTCAGACATATCGGTTCAGTTTTTCGGCCATAACACCCAGAACAGTGATCGGAACAAGCCGAAACGCGTACGCGTAATGTAGGTAAGATGTACGAGTTTGATGAAAGTTTTAAGTGATTTTGAAAATGTTCGAACTAAGTATAGAACTTTGAAACTCCCAAAAATTTTTCCAAGACGTATACTGTTGTCTAATTGACCTCGCTAAGAATCGTTTTTTCAAAGGCAATGATTAATGGTACGAACCGCAACTTCCAAACCGTCCAAGTCGCCACTCCGTCAAACTACTCACGCGGCCTACAGAGTGATCTCGGATTTCTTAAAAGTTCGTTTACGACGGAAACGTAACCGGGTCCGAATTTTCAAAGTTCTGATACGTTTAGCTCGAATCCGTTAGGCCGCGTGTTCACAAAGTGAACGTTTCTAGTGATCTCGAACGATTCGGAAGTATATTTGCCGTTTTATTTCGTTTTCGACACATATTTTCAAATATAATAGTATACAAGTATAAGATTTTAAATTATAGGTACCTCGTGTTGAGTAAGGAGGAACAGGGAGGAGACACGATATAATATACTATAGGGCGGGTGAGTTGAACCAAGGTTAGGTTTAGTTTAAAAAAAAAAAAAGTGTTTATAAGAATCTTACACGATTAACAAATTGTAGCGACTGTTCCTGATGTCTTAATAAATTTGATCCACTTTTTAACGTCGAGAAAAAATGAAGTGTACCACTTAAAGTGACGTTAATGTAGTCGATATTAGTAGTTACTTAGTAGTCATGCTTCGTTTAGACATCAATTCTGTTTTTCTATACTGATTACGAAGTAAGTTGTTGTTAGTCTCGGACTCCCCCAGTTACTATGTTATCAAACTATCCTGTAAAGCGTACTAATTTTTTTTTTTTTTTTTCGTAGGTACTAAAAAATCTGAGCAATATTATACCATATACGCGACGGTAAAATGTGAAAACTTGAAGATCAATACACATTTTAATCGTTACGTTTTATCGAGATTAATTAATCAACGCGTAATCGATGATCGTCAGGATTCTTCTTGACAAAACGCAGTGTTTCGCGATAACGCATATCAAACACGATTAAATTCGTTTCGACCTACGTTTCAAAATGTATTTTTCATTCCATCACAAATAAATAACACGTATAACGGGAAAACGTGCGTATAGAACGATTTTATGAAGATGCGGCTCGACAGTTCGGCAAATAAGATCCAACAAACAACGCAATATGGCACTATATATTATATATGCGTCTGTGTATAGGACACAATAATATATAGTTGTTTAAACGGGCCTTTGTGAACACCGTCAAACGGTTTATGCCCCGAAGGTTTTGAAAAATAAAGCCAACGGAAATGTATAAATAAAAATTTCCATACATTGTATATTACGTATAATATTATGCTTGCCATTTTGACGGCGGGAGCTTAGATTCCATCAGATTTATCTAAAAACTGTTTGTGCGACGTGTATACATTTTTTTAGGTTTGTTTTTTAAACAACAATACAGGTTTGTACGGCGTACTTGTTATCGCGTACTTTTGAGAAACGATTGTTGAGTTTCATGGTTTAAAAACCGACGACGGACCGATCTACGGCGTATTTTTTAAAGTTATCAATACAACATGTGACAAGTAGTAAAAAAATCACAATATTCATTCGTCATTTTACCGCTTTTCGTCATTATAATTATCGAATCAGATCCATCGAAAAAAGAAACACCATACTTACACTACTTTTATAATCGTACACATTTTTGAATTTATAAAAGCGAATACCCGTAATTGAGTGTTAAAAAAAAATGATGTGGGCAGTTCATTTCACTTTTCACGAAGCGTTCGCTTCAGTACCCCCGCAACAATCAGTACAACGACGTCGTACGAATTTGAAAACGCTCTTTTGGATTGTTCAAAAGTTTCAAAATAAACGTTGAATAATTTTTTCTTTTTTTCTTCCAGACCAACTTCTATAAAACTTCTATTTCTAAAATTTTTATCGAAGTCGGATTATTTCGAGTTCAGTCGATCCGTCTTTCGCGGAAACCTCGTACGCGATATCGCCACCAAGAAAAAAACTTGCTCTCAGCATGATTTTCATCCGAAAAAAAGAAAAACCATACGGGCGCGTACGAAAAACAGATATTTTATCATTCGAGAGTTTTGTCAACGAAAACAAGACGACGAGCTATATAACATTTGCTCGGATAAGCCGTTGGATCGCCGAAAACTGTGTAAAGGCGAACACAAATGTTGTTAGAAAATTATTTTCGAGTACCACAGGCGTAGGACTTTTAAAAAAAAATAAAAATCGTGTTCGTTATTGTCGGCGTTCGGAAGTGAAATAAAAAAAGTATGATAATTAATTTCCTCTTTACTCAGTCTGATCACAATATTTTTTTTCCCGCCTGCCCAGCCGGCCGACGAACGCTGCCGTGTTTTAATGTATTCCCGTGAGGCGTTCGTCGACAAAGAAAACGGTCCAATTACCTTTTGTTGTAGACGCCCGTGGCACGGACTGGGGTTATATTTTCGTCTGGTCATGTTTTACATTTTTTTTTTTTTGCTCTCCCTTTCGTTTCTCTTTGAAAATCATAAAACATATATATATGCGTACGTACAATAGCGAGTAAAACAAGAAGAGGGAACGCACAATAAGACCTTTTATTCTCATTTAAATCGGTTATCAGATCGTTCATGTACGGAATTGGAAAAAAAACACATTATTTTGACGATATCGACTACCTACCGCTCTATTCGTCGTACGTACAACGACGACCTCAAAGTCATTCTCGTGTTCAATCGGTCGCATTTCGATATTATACGTACGCACATATTTTAATATTATTAGGTATATTCGACGCATATTGTACGATTGTTTGGCACGGCCGTACTCGATTTATTCCGTATACGCGTTGAATTTCGTACGTACGGCGAACCATAAAGGCGAGTTTTCAAATGTTTCAATCGAATGTTCGATAAAAAAAAAAAATCTTACGTTGTAAACACGTATATTTGATGAAAGGTACTGCTATCAAGCGTATAAGCGACGTTTTTGACCTACATAATAGTGTATTGTATAAAACATTTTATTCCGTTTTTAGATTCTGCAGGTAATCGAATATGCTGAAGCGAAAAAAATAAATCGAGTTTAAAATTACGCGTTCGTTTGTGTTTCACGATGTGTTTGACCCATGCTAGAGAGTTCTAATCGTCACGTTGGTTCACTCGTTATATTCATTTACCTTCTGACCGAGCTGACTGAAGCTCAGATGTCGTTTTACAGAATATTTTGGGAAATATTTTTAGTCCCGAACCCAATTAGCCGGTGTCTTTGTGCTACTTAAAATGCGTAAGGAATATTATCAATATTGGCGAACGGGCGCGGTCGGCAGCGTTATGGATTGTGATAGTTTTCGTCGGTTTACACCAATTCATAAAAGTTGTATGAATGTCGAACAAATACACGAAAACGACGAATATTCGTTCGTTTTAAACGACAGCTTTAAAGCGTTTTCAATCGAAAAACCGTTCGATTAAGACCGTACAAGTTTCATAATCTCTCTGTACACGTAACGAATCAATCGACATTTTGGATTCATAATCGTACCTGCCTTGGGTAGATCTCTAAACAAACGTAACTCCTATTACAGGGTCGTTTTGTTTGAACTTTGAAGTGTAAGGTATGTATATATGATTGGCGGTTGGCGTGGAAACGTCGAAAGACTTAACATTGGATTATACTCGCCATTTTAATGTTACTCGAAACGTGATCCCTCTACAACGGCGGTCTTAATAAACACGTAAAAGTATAAAGCGTAACGTCTCCTCTCTTTACATTTCCAACTTGAATTAAACATTTTCTCATACGACACCATAATCAGACACCTATGGTTGTTTGGAGTTCGAATTCCGTCATATTATCCAGCAGTTTCAAAATATAAAACTCCGTCTGGCGCCCCCGGGGCACCGTGTCAATTTTGCATAAAGATTCGAAAATCCGCGTCACCGTTTGCCGAATGTCGGCCAAACATTGTCGTTTTTACACGAAACTCCCAACAATAATAATCCGACGACCCCATCAGCGTACTTCTATGCGGCTAACAATAACTTCATCATCTTTGAATTTAAGAGGTTGGAAAAAAAGCGGAATCTATTGAAATAGTAATAATTAAAAAAACAAATAAATTTAACGATTTCTGTATTAAAATATGATTGGTCGGGTTAAGTTAGGTTAGGTCGGGTACTCATCACGAAGTTATTTAAGTTGCATACGAGTTTTACTGTACATATATTATCGTATAATAAGGGTTTATTTACGCGGTTCGTTGTTGTTTACTTGAACCCATAAAAAAAAAGTATCAAATTGTTAGAAACACAAAAATGCACTTGATTGTCATAACGGTCGGTGCACAAATATTAGTTATAAAAAGAAAAAGGAAACGTTCAAACTATTGTTTTCGTTTTGATGCGTTTTGATGTATTAAACAGTCGAAAAATCTCGCGAGTGTTGTCGGCTCGCGAACAAAGCGCGGAAAAGTGTTTTTTTTTTGGAAAACTTCTCGACCGCCAACGACGTATTTTGTTTTAACGGTAAACAGGCTATTATTATTCTCCGACGCTTTCGTCGCTCAAAATCCAAAACGCGCAACACCGCGGCGACGACGACGACGACGACGACGACGACTCGCTTTTTCGCGTAATTTGATATTCCTTTCGCCAAAGTTTCGCCGGTAAAACGTTCGTTGCCCAAATTATCTCGTCTCGGTATCTCGTCGCGTCTAATACTCGTATGATATTCGTGCGCGGAAATGCCTACTATACGTACATTAAAACCGCGTATTTTCCTCGAGAGCAGAGTATCGTCGTATTTTAATAATAATACGTTATTATTGTTGAACAAATTCCGTTTGTCAAGTGGTCGTACGTACTCGTGTGCACACGAGATGTTATTACATTACGATACCGCGTGTAATGCGCGTCGTTGCACGTTCACCGGCGCGCGTTGTATTTTACAGGGTGTTTGAGCGATATTTTTCAGCGAAAAAAACATCTAAACTCGTGCGAGAGCAAAGCGCCAGTACGTTTAAGTACAACAACTAATCCGCTCGATCTGATTACTCGAACGGCAACAGTCCTTTGTTGTTTTTTTCGTCACTTTAATCAATATTACCGAGCACGTCGATTTTGCGCAGTCAATGATTATTCGAGAAATTCGTACTTGGAAGTTTGAAGTGTTTGTGAACTCGTCATACTGACGCGCGTGTACTGTAGTTCGTTTCAGATCGACTCCGACAAAAAGCCTTCGCCGGTCGATCAGTCAAAACTGCTAGCGAAACAATACGATCGAAGTTCTTCGAAAAAAAAAGTGCTAAACGCCTATACGTTGTGTCGAAACGATCTCGGATGCGTTTTGAAAAAAAATGTTTCGTTGCTCAGCCGAGCGATATAACCGAATCGAAATGGTAAACGAGTTACTTGGAAAAAATAAAAAGCACTCAAAAACTTTCTACGAAACGCGGAAATCGGCGCAGGAGCGGTGGTGTGCGCGGGGCGGACTGAAAATGTGTGCGGTTTACTTGACCCGCGAAAGTGGCGACATTTTGGCAATGAAGGAGATTGAAGAAAAAAAGATTAATATTAACAATCCGTATTGTTCACTACGAACAAAATCTTCCGATTTTCGGGCGAGACCCGGAGAGGGTTTTGTACCCGAAACATTCTCCGCTCTCGCCGTCGTACCTAATCGTAATACGCGCCGATCGGTAAATAAAATTATATTGGAAAAAAATCTCTAAGCGTCCAGTGGCGTTTCTCCGACTCTGATTTCTAGCGGGCGGCACTCTGTCGCTAAAATACGTGTCTATAAAATCTATCTTTGTTTATTATCCGTTTCGACCGTTATGGTTTCCGTTGTTCGATTGTTCGGTGAACTTTCGTTTTTCTCAGTTAAGTGAAAGAAAGTTCCGGTTTTCTACGAGGTGTACATATCTTAATTAGAGCGCCTTAGAAAGTATACGTTGACGAAAAACTTTGAAATCACGCGCGAATATAACAAAACGTAGGTGGTAATCGTTGTAATTTTTCTCACTCTCCTCGTGGTTGTTTCGAACTTGAACGAAATTTTTTCTATATCTATTTTCTATAGAAAGTCTAAAATTTAATAACTAAGTAGCCGTAAAATAAAACTAAATGTTCGTTGTTTACATTCCGAAAGTAACAAAGATGGTGTATAACGACTAATGATAAACACGCAGCGCCGTTTTCTGAACGCTTTTTAACGATCAAGTGGTGTTTTAGTTGAATCGTGTTATAAAAATCATACATAGCGATTACAATATACGTACGTTTATAAAATTCAAAACACACAAGAAGCGTTACGTTTTTTTAAATATTTTGAATTATTACGCTTTATAATAGGTGGGCGAAAATATTTTAACGATTTTGCGAAAAATTACAATGTTATCAAAATAAAAAAAATGGTCGAACTCGTTGGATAAAAAAAAAAGATAACCACCGACAATATACTAACGTAGCAAAAACAAAATTGTATTGTAGTACGAAACACATAAAAATTGCAGTTTTGTTTCAAATATAGTCGTGTAACAGAGTAAATATGTAAACACTGTGAAAATAACGTAACGTCAAAATGTTTTTGGTTTTATATTATAATTTTTCTAACTTAAAAATTGCTAGATACGTAATATACAAATATTAAACGACTATTTGTATTCAAATCGCTTACCTTTTATGTAATGGCGACCAGTGCGAGCAACACTTGTCGAGGTGTAAGATCTTAGATATCTACATAAATTTATCGAACGAATATTGTAATAGAAATAATAAACGTTATACAGATCAGTTTCGGTTAAACTTTACGTCGATTTGTATTTGATTTAATATTAAAAGAATGATTCGTTTCGATTTTGAAAACGGTATTTAATTTTGGTCGGTTGAAATTGATTAAATTAAAATTAGACAGACAGATTAATTTAAATGAAAAAATTGTTGTTCCGTTGATTAAAATACTAAACACTTATAATGTTTTATAAGTTTTTTTATACGGTTTTCGATTGCGCAGAATTGTTTATAAGTTATAAATAACTCTGCGCAATTGAAAATCATCATCACAAAAAATAAATAATTTAATTTATAATTAAAAACAAAACAAACCAATTTAAACACATTTCAGTCGACTAAATTATAATTACTATACGTCCGTGTTTATACGTTCATATTTATGTCATTTACTTCTGCAACTTACCAATTAGTATATTAAATAGGTTTAGTCTTACACATCATGGTTTTTTAAGATGTTTAGCGAAGCAATTCAAATTTTAATTACTATAATTTTTAATTCACTCTATAGATTTACTTTACTGATCATGAAAAATGTTGTTTTCTGAAGTATTTTTATAGAAAAAAATGATTAAATTATACTCTTAGGCTTAAAATTTCAACCTATATTAGGTTAGTAAAAGTAATCGAAATTGTGTTCAGTGTAGATGTGAATTCTATACTGATCCAAACAGTCATAATAATGTATCTATACTTACTATGTTTTGTATCTAAAATAATGTCTAAACGTAACACGATTATTTTTAGTTGATTGTTTTTTATTTTATGTATTTCGAAAAACCCTTTCTTATCTGTTCCTATGAGTGTATTTCAGTTTTATAAATTGTATCGTTGCTATTTGTTGATCCAGTTAATTTTTTTATGAACATATTGGAGGAAATGAATATAAAAAATTATCATTAATAATTAAAATATAGGTTGTTTTTCTTTCTCAACAATTTTCCAAATCGTATTTTTGTCTTTTGTTATATTTTAATTATCATTTTTTTATATATATATATACCTATATACTGATGTACCATGTTGGGTATCGATTGTATTTTATTCTACTGACGAGAATATAAAAACAAAAGTATTTTCTTTACCGTAGAACACGTATTTTTAATATTAATTTGTTTTAATTTTAAAGAAACACAGTGACAGCCTGGACGTATTTTTTTTTATGAGAGTGTACAGCTGTTGGTGAATAATTAATTTCTATCCATAAATAATTCTGTTATGATTTTTTGTATCATAGCAAAGCGACCTGATTTTACCCGATTTGTTGGCAGAAGTTTTACTTAAAAAGTAGAAACTACATTTCAATGTATAGTTTAAAACACGCATACACCATACGAGTATGGGGTACATTTTCATTACAAAAATATTAGATATCGTATTTTTTTGGTATTTTTTTTTTTCGTGACAATAAGTCCTTCTCATATGTTATTCCTTCTCGAATGGAATTGAAATTTTATTTTCCGACATGATAAAAATTGGCAACACACAAACGAAATTCATTATAATGGCGGTGAACGTTTTTGAGCTAAATATAGTACTTGAGAAAATAAAAGTTGTTGAGAATTTTACTCAGAATTATGGACGGCCAGGTAGAGAAATTCAGGCTGGGACTTTTTTTACATTCAGTCCAGACATCTATGGTCGGAAAACTGTTATTTTAATGGCGTACTTAGACATAAAAAAAAAAATGTTTCTATTTGCGACTTCAGTGACAAAATATTTTTATTAGGTGCGTTCCAAGTGCACATTTTGATGTTTGTCGTGTTATTATAACTTCATTAAACATTTTAAATTAAAAATCTAGAATCTTACGGACGATTTTCCATCAACCAAAATTAAATTATAATGTCATCAAGAGTCAATCAGTGTTAAAATCGCGTTAAAGACTAATTCTCTAGCCACATTTTGTAATTAAGCGCGAGTAACTACGAGCTTCAAAAGTATGAAAACAACTCATTTCCATTCAGATGAATATCCATTCTAGTTTAATTTATTCTCAATGTTTTCATATACTTACAATCGATTTAACCGCAGTCGATGTCATTGTCGTTAAATTTTCTTTAGTTTCAAGCCGAATATATAATAATGGTGCCTAGTATTCAATCAAATTTTTTATAAAAATCGGCACTGTGTTAACCAAAAAACGAAAATCCGTTGGTCGAATTTATTCAACGCCATTTGCGTTCATAGTTAAAATTACAATATGATAAACTATACGAACAGATGAGACGGACAAAATTTGTTATCAACGATTTTTTTTAAATTATGAGCGCAGCGTATTGTTTTTACAAGGATGTTTTTTTTTTTCTGTCTACAACTTTTTCTATAGAAGGAAAGCTCCGATATTCAAAGTCAGTACCCCTAATGAAAGGTCTATAAACTCCGGTGGTATTACGGATTTTTTTAGCATTTTACGACAAAAAATTTGAAACGTTCGGGCTCGTAATGACGTTAGAAGAAGTGTTCCAATAGCGTTACGTCGAATACCATAAAAAAGTCGGGATTTTGGCATTTAATTTAATTTTATCTTTTTTGATATTTTCATTATTTTCCGAGTGACGTGCCAAAAAACTACGAAACGGGCGAAATCGCCGAATCCGGATATGTCGGACATATCGGTTTGGCCGTTAAATTCAAAACAGCGATCAGAACAAGCTGAAACTTTTACACGAATGACGCGGGTCTGATAAAAGCGATTTCGAAAACGTACGAGCTAGGACTTTGAAGTTCTCGAAAAATTTACCAGGACGTGTACTGCTGTGCTCGATCAAAATCGTTTTTTCAAAGGCTATCACTGCTTTCAGATATTCAATAATACCGCAACTCCTCTCATTGACCCGCCCGGTAGTCGTCATTCCGTCAAACTCGTATACCCACGCGTCCTAGATTCCGGCATTTTTTTTTATAATAATACAATTATTATTCTTTTAAACCCGCGGTTTCGTTGATTTTTTTCACTCATTTTAAACCGTCAATATTTCCCCGCTCCCGTGCGAACACCACGAGTACGTTTCGATCAGTTCCAGAACGATTGCTTAATTATTGGACTCTGCTAACGGACGGTCTTTTTCTCGTTCGCGCGGCCGTCTACCGCCGTTACACTCGCGTCACTGACATGGTAACGCGCGACTGCTTCGATAATTAATATTCCTCTCGCGTGTTCCGGAGGATTTTGTCGACCTCCGGGCCGCCGTTACGTTTAAAATTAATACTGAAGGACACTTTTCAATACTTCGTTACGATCCTTTGATGGAGAAATTCAGATATTAAATACTCTGTACTGTACGTTTTCTCGGTTTGGTGTATCGACAGAAAGCTCGTTTGCGCCCGCACGCAACCGTTTTCGCTGCGAAAATTTGAAATTTCCGCCAAAATGATTTTTTCGATCAAACTATTAAAAATTGTAAGCCATCGAGCCGTTTTCGACGCTTTAATTATGATATTTTCGCGTTATCGACGGTAAGTTATATTAATTTTTCCATCCTATACGTCCTTACACATTATTATTATGACGTTACGGTGCCCGGGGAAAATGACAAAGAGCTATAAAATATAAACGAACGGACTGACAGCTTAATTAATAACAAAATTACTTTGTATTGTGCGGTCAAGAGTGTCAACACGATAAATTATTGTGCGTACCTGCCCCACGACGTCGTTACGCGTAAAAAAAAGTAAAAATCTGAAGTTTTGTTTATCACGATGGCTCGCATTTCGTTAGACATCGATTGACAACGTCTTTTCTTCGAATATTATTACCGCACGCGTCAATACATTATGAACATTTTACCCTCGCAGTAACGTCGGTAGTATTTTTCAAGAAACGTTTTCAACTTTTTTTTGTATTCTGAGCGCGGCGAAGGACGTCGTATATAGTTTTTACAGTGATTTTTTTGCCAACAACTTTTCGTATAGAAGCGATTCTCCGGTTTTCAACGTGTATCGGTAACTTTTCTAAAAGGTCTACTAAATGGACTCCGGTGGCACAAGCTTTTTTTTAAATTTTGATTACTCTTCGATTTTTACCCCAAAAACAAGAATTCGATGATCTAACAAACGGGAAATTTTCAGGTTTGTTACGACGTTTTCGGGCAGGAGGTGCGCTCCAACCGTTGCGTTGAATATCGCGTGAAAGTCGTGACTTTAAATTTTGTTTGAAATAATTTTTTACGTTTTGATCGTCTACCGAGTCGTGTGCCGAAAATGACGGAATCGCGATCTTTTTTATTCTCGGCTCGGACAGCTCGCTCGGAATTGTCTTTTTTTTTTCGAATTTCCTCTTTCAGATATCAAACACGCGGATGAACCGCGACCTCGAAACCGACGACCCGCCCAAAGCGCAGCTGCACCATTACCGCCGTCGGAGGAGGAAAAAAAATAAACGAAATTTACGGTGCTCGCTAGGTATATTTTTTCCTCAGGAAATCAACATTCTGTGCGCGTCTGCGCTATTAATAGTTTGATAAAACACACGAAAAGAAGAAAAAAACGATGCCTCGGTCGGGAGGTTCGGAACGGGCGTAGTCGAAGAGGAACGGAAAAATTGCAAAATCAATAGTAGGCACCTACTACGCTTCGTTACGTTTGGAATCGTCGTCGTCGCACCGCGATCGGACGCGAAATACGTCCTTCCGACGATTGCAGGAAACGTCGGACGAGGCGAACGCGTCGAGATGTTGTACGCAAAAAAACGATGCATCATTGGATGGCGAAAAATGAATTCTCGACTGTTACACTTATATCGTTAACGAGTCGTTGCGCAGAAGAGTGGTATCGCTTTCCCTTCTGTAAAATTTCCATAAACCTATGTACAATAATAATATAATACGCATAACTTTTTGCTCCGTAGGTAATACGTATTATGACTACGTTACTTTTTTTCTTCTTTCCTTATTATTCGATTTCATTTTCTTATTCGTTTGAAAAAAAAAAACGAATAAAAAAACTCTCGCGTCTTCTCTTTACGTCGTCGCGACGTAGACGAAAAGCGTCGTTTTGTCGGTAGGCACCGCGCGCGCGAAACCTGCCGTAAAGTTTCGAATACAGAAAAATGTCCGGAAACGACGGTAAAACACGGATATACACTCGATCGGGATCGCAAAGTCGCGTACACAACACACAAGTGTACACGAATTCGTATAAATCATTATAATATGTATACAATGTATTATTACGGTATAGTGATGAGCGAATCGAGCGCGTTGGGCGTTTGTTCGGCCGCCGTCGATCGAATAGAGTAGAATAGCCTTTTCCGTCGAAATGTCCGCCAAAAACCGACTGTAACAATAATAACGCGTTTTCGCCCGCAAAACACCGTAAATCCAGCATAAAATACCTGTTGTATCACGACGCCCTGGGTCGTTTGTCAGGTCTTGTGTCAAGTGTGACCGATCGTCTCGATCGTGTCGATGTCCGCCACTTTTTTTTCCCGATTACCAAATCATCAAGGCGTTTCGTTAGACTAACCGTTCGTCCTGTATACGAAAACACACACTCCGAATGGACGTAAATTAGAACAAGACGTATGGGTCGGACGTTTTCGGGATGATACCGTCGACGGGGAGTGGTGACGACGGTTGGGTTTGGTAACCTAACGCTTTTTTCGGGCCAAGATTTTCGTAATTTTATCTCGGTTACAAAGAGCCGAGTGTCTTATGTATAAATATGAGTGAGCCCGCACAGAGACCGACGGCGGCTGTAATGTGTCCGATTAAGATTTCATCGCAACGCCTCACAAGAGCGTGGAGAACCGGTCTCTGGAATCTAGTCGATCGCAATTAATTTTCGCCGTGCCGAAAACCGTTCGCAGAGTTACGACGTCGAGGCCGCACGACGAACCGAGCGGTCTCCCGAAGCGTTTCGCGCGTTTTTCACGCGAGTCGTCGCTACTCACCGCGACACACTAAATTGTCGTTTTTCGGCCGATATTCTCCCCATTCGTCGTTTCGCGTACCGAGGCAAAACAGCAAACTCTCGTTTTTACCGCATCCATTTGAAACACAGAAAAACCGACGTAACCAATATCGTATCGCCCGGAGACGCGTTTTTCGCCCCTCGACGCCAGTCGCGAAAACAACGCGCTTTTCTACTTTCGAACCGTTTAAATTTAGTCGATGTCTGCGTTGTATACGTGTTAGTGGCCTGTCGTCGTCGTGAGGTCCCGGATGAATCGGAAAAGAATAAGATCCGGACGCGTTTAAAAACGCGAATAGTTCGTAAACGATTCTCGCAGTGTCTATACGCCCGGAGTGGTGGCGCCCATCGAGGGATCTCGGTAGCCGGCCATGCAGACACGCGCGGGGACGAAAGATTAAAAAGCACAATACACCGTGTGCAATGTCGTTTCGATGATAATATCGCGTCTTTTAGTCGTCGTTTTAAACACGTTCGCGAATCACACACAGTTATACGTGTTTCACCTCAACGGTGGTTCGCTATTAGTTTTTGAATTCAACGTTTTTTCTTTTTTAACGAAATTTCGCAGCGATTAATACGTTCATTACGCGTGTTAACGTTTTTTTTACTTTGTTGACGCGTTACCATTTACGTAGTTCTATGCGACGTTCGCTCTTTATCACGTTCGTCGTACTTTTTATGATTCAGCGTAGACGGTTTCATCGAACGCGGTGGATTTAACGGTTTTTAACGGTTTTCCGCTGATGCGCCGAAACGCGCCGGAAAATCGATTAATTGCGTTTGAGCGGGTCTTGACTTTTTTTTTTGCCGATATCAAAGGTCTCTTCAGAGAGGCGAATAAATTACGGACGTTTGCTGACAATAGAGCGAAAAGTCTCCTACTTGAACGCAGTCCCCGAAGAAATCTCCTGAAGTATTTTCATCGTCAAGATAAAAGATTAGTTTACACGCCGGTGGTACGGTGCTCTCTCAGACGATAATCTATACCCGAATTCAATTTTAAACTCCAAACGCTCTAATTGAGTTTGTCTACGAGAGACGGTAAAACGTACTAGTGAACGGCGCCTGCGTATTTTTTCTCCCCAGGAAATGAGACAAAAAGTCCGATTTATTATCGTTATTTATGAAATATACATACGCGGGTACGACCGGTTGGAGTGGTTCTTTTTCTCTGTTCTTTGTCATCTCTTTGCCCGCGCAACAACGACCAGGGTAAATCAGCGAGGAAAAGCCGAGTACCCCCGGTGAAATTCGGTCTTTTTTTTTTTGTTTTAGGGAAGAAAACAACCCACCTTTTCTCGCTGGAAACACCGACGTCTCGCAATCCAAACAAAATTATTGGTTAGTCGTCACACTGATTGCGTGTTCGAACGCGCGCGCCGCCGTCGTCATTCCGCTGTTTGCGTAATAACCGCTGGGGCGAAACGTTCTTTTTTTCCCCTTTCGTCTTCTCACTCGTACAACTGAAATACACGGTCGTATTTGCACGTAACTACTTTGTGCTTGTGTTTTTTTCACTATAATCGCACCTTTTCGCGAAAACGTCGCCGTTTACCGAGAAAATAATAACGCACGCGCGGAGTAGGAACAAAAAAAATACAGGCCCTAAATGTTTGTACTGCCAGTCGCATTGTTTGTTCGTTTGTCGAAATCATTTGTCCGCGATTTAAATAAACGACAAAGAAGATTTCGAAACTCGCGAATCTCGCGCGACACGTAGAACGACGATAATCTGACGCTGGACGCATCGGCCTGGACACGAATTCCGAGCGTAACGGTTCGGTTTCCGTTAAACGACGCACGTTGGCGAACTCAAAAAAAGGCAATCAAACCCTTTCGTTTTTTCCTTATTTTCGCGTTTTCGGAGAAAGTTCATCGGACCGTGTGGAAAAATTAAAACCCTAATGGAATTATTGCCATCGCTCGATGTCTTAATTTTTTCTGACAGTCACACACCCGCCCCAAGGAGCCTTATTTTTCTTAATAATTCCCGTCGTATCGATCGATACAACACTGTACAGTTTGAATATGTGATATCACTAAAGAACGATTAAAAAGTAAATACAAAAATAATATTATCCGATAGAAAAAATATCATACAGACATCGACCGCGCTTATAAGGTCTCCGATTCGATCACCGCTCGGTAAAACGTGAAATTTTTTTTTTTTAATTTCGGATTTTAAGAAATAACAATTTTGTTTTGATTTTTCGCTATAAATTATTTTTCGGGCAGTAGAACTGTTCCGTATGAACTTATAGGGAATCGGTTTGAGACGGTGGTACTTTACTCGAGGCGCGTACGAAATTTTCCTAATCTTTTCAGTCGCACTTCGAATAACTTAAAATGTTCACGTGCATGAGTTTTTATGTTAATCGGATTTTCTTATTTTTGGCCACGGTAGGAATCCTCTGAACATAGTTTTTGCAATCACGCAGTTATCAAACCTTTAATTTCGGTTTAAATACCGTGGATTGAACGTTTTCAGTGTCAATTTTCCGTTGTTTTCAATGTATTATATTTCATTTTTTTTTTTAAGTACTCATCCAAAAGACGTTCTCAAACTGATTGAAACTTTTGTAAGTCATTTGCGAACGAGTAAAGTTCAACGTTGAAAACACTTCAACATTTTTACAGCTTATCATAGAGTTTTGAAATTTACAATTTTATCGACTAACCGAAGAGCCCTCTCACGTCTCGGAATCGCGATTCGTCATAAGTAATATCCGTCGCGTACATATTTGATAAAAACCATCAAATTACACACACTCCCAATTACATATCCTAATCCCGCACAAAAACTTAATCCGCGTCATTGTTTGAATATTATTTCGGTTTATTTTTCAAAATATTTAATTACACTGATTTTTACCGTAACTAAACAAATAAACAACAAATCATGAACCATGCTATTTATTTTTTTATACAAAAATTGAAACGATATAATTATATTGACTGATAACAAAATTAAAGAATACTTATATTGCTTATTGATTTGTATACTTCATATATTGATCAAAGAAAAAATATGTTGAGTCATACCGACGATTAATTAATCTACAGAAATTAAAACAAGAGCCTATATAAAAATCGTGAAGTACAATTATATAATTTTATGGCTGATAATAACAATAGGCTTGTGGTTGAATGACAGGTCCTGTAAACAACAAAAACGATATTAACCATTACAATTTAGTTCCATACAAAATAACAAATTTATTTAAACATCTAGTTTTGTGTTGTTGAATAAATATAATATGATATAATTATTATATTTACAAACATTTATGGAGTTAATTTAAATCCAATCACATGTTAGTAAAAAAAAAAATAAATAAAAGGAATTTATAATTTAAGAGTTTTCGTCACAAAAATAATATTTTTCATTGTAAGTTTATGCCTATCTATTCTATTTTAAAATTACATACCTCTCAAAATAGTGTTTTTAGAAATTTCTACCACGTAATTCACAGCATAATCTGAATACAAAATTGGTTCGAAAAAACATATTCAAATCAATTTTACTAATTAATTGTTTATTCATCTATAGTAAGTATCTAAGCAGACCAACACAACTCAATTAGCAGTAGATCAGTATGCAGTGAAAGCTATAATCAGTCAATGAAATTCACTGTTTTTCAATTCTAAGCATAACAAAACGCACGTTTATTTATTTATCCATAGTGATCCCGTTTACCAATTTTTTTTCCGTCAAGACATATCAGTTTTTCGAGTATTGTCTAGAATTACTTCGATTTTTCGCTCACGGATAAGAAGTAATTGTACCGAAATGGTAATTTTGAAATATAACTTTTCATTCGAGTTACGTTTCGAATTAGATGTCTAAATTCGTAAAAGCGTTTTAAATCACTGGAGATTTTTTCACATATCCTTAAAAAAATTAAACAGAATTTTATTTGTAATCGTTTTTGAGTGAGTAACAGAACCCTGATTTAGGAAAGTACAATTTATACACATCCATATTAAATTGTCTATAAAGGATTTTAAATCTGTCAATATCGATACCATATTTTTTATTTATGTTTACATCGATATTACTTTGTAATTTTTTTATCTCCTCCGAAATTAGTAGAATAATAATTCGTACAGGTAATATTAGGCGGCGAATACACGTGATAAGCTGAACTCCAAGCAATTTCAACCAGTTTTTAGCTGAATAGTAATCTTTAAAATGTATTAATTTTATTTGACGCACTAAGCTTTTTTAGAATCGCGGTTTTTAGAAGCAGAATTAAATAAAAACTGAACATCTTTGTAATAATTAATCCAAACCGAAACACTTCGTGTTAAGTCCATGTTGATGAAAATATAAATAGGATGGACCGAGTTCCCTTTCGCATATCTGAGATGCGATATTGACTCACTCATTGTATCAATTTTGTCTTCTGTGTATACATCTGTTATAAAAAAACGTGTCGTCAGTTTGACGTTTTCAATTATGTTTAGATATTTATTTTATAATGTCATTATAGTTTTGACGTATATCCGTATAATGATTCAATGGCATCAAACACTTAGTTGTTATAAGTACATTTCGGCGACATTTTTATCAATCGTATGTTTATTTTGGTTTTAATTTTGAAAAATCTTATTGTATTTTAGCTTTAAGTTATTTATTATATCAGTTTTAATTTAACATTAAATTAACATACTTGTTTCGAACAATGCGTAATAAAATATCTGTAACTCTGTTCCTATGAAAAATAATACAAAATATTATGCAATTACTGTTGTAAAAAAAACTTTCAGCAATAAACGAAAACTAATTAAATTAAACTGACTCAAATTTCTTAGTATCCGTAAAAAAATGATTGCAAACGGAGTCTAAAAAGTTTCGTATGCGTTCGAATCATAAAAGTATCACGTCAATATGTATCCATACACGATGGTAAGACGAAAAAAGAAACGAATCTTAACAATTTATTGAAATCAACGGATCCGTAACATGAATAAAAAAAAAAGTGAAATATTTTATAAAAATAGCTAGATAATTATTGTTGATAAAACATACCACCAAACTTCATCAAATCCTCTGTCATAAAAATATATGTTACAAAGTTATACAGACAAACAATACAGTATATTACCTATTAATTATAACTATAACTGTTTTTTTTTTTTTTTATTACAGTTTTAAAACAATTAAAAGTCACAAAGAATAATATGTAAGATCCGAAACATAAAAAAAAAAAAACAATATAACTAGCTTTTTGTTATGTAGGAACTACTTACTTAGGCATTTTTCCTCTAAATTCGAAACATTTTTTTTTATTTTTGTAAAATAATTGTATTGTTTGTTTTGAGGAGTATAAATTTGAAACCAACAAACTATAAAATCTATATATTTTTTTTTTTTCGCATTTGAACGAAATATTAAAAAATATTAACTATTTAAGATTAAATAAACAAACTGTAATTTTGGGGAATAGAATATCCACTGGAGTGTACATTTTTTTTTTTTTTTAAGTAGGACACCATTTTTTTTCTTCTAATTATTGCAATTTGTCATTCAAAAACAATAACGTAATGCGTATGCAGAGATAAGTGGTCGTTAAAAAAATATGATACTTACCTACTCAATAATATACCGAATTATTTATAATTTTTTTTAAACTAAATGTAGGTACTTACATTAATATTTATTAATTTTTTCAATACATTTTAATTTAAAAATGAAACTTACTGTCCACTTCCTCAATAGCTGTAAACATAATTTGAAAAAAACAAAATTATTAGCTGAACAGTTACATATACTCTATTTATAAACATATGAGTAACAGGTACGTTACAAATATTATATGGATACACGGTATAAACTATAAAGTATTAGTTTAAATTGCGTAAAACTGTTATTATTTTAAAAATAATTGACAAATGTTTTATAAAACAATTGAAAAGAATCGTTTTGCTGAAAATTGATATCCGGACCACTAGCATGATAATGATAATAATTGTGTATTAATTTTAGCAACAACTGTCTTGTGATTGAAATGTAAATTAGTAGCATTACTTACGCAATGCTTCATTATCTAAATAATCAATAAATACGAAATAATCATATAATATTAATATTGTAATATATTTTTAGAACAAAAGAAAGCGAGGCATAAAAGGAAATCTGTATTTTTGTAATAATTTAACTACCGATAGTATATTTATAAATAAATATTTGCAATTTTGATTTAAGTAAAGTTTTTTTCATTTTTTCACAATGATTTTAGTTTCTCACCTTAAAAGACGTATAAAAACATATTTTTTTGAAAACACACTATCGGGTAGTAGAATTGTTCTGATTTTTACGTATTAAATAAAAGTTATAAAAATTCAAAATATCTCAAAATGTGCTTCTTAATCGGTTGATATTTTTGCTCTATATTTAAATGGAAAATAGCCAACTATATTGAATTTAGTTTTGAATTATCGTTTTCAAACCATTTTCGGGCTAATTGTGTAGTAACCTAAAGATTTCGAATTCATTTATTTTTATAGTTACATCGTTTCGTATTTCATTTAATCCAATAATTTTCAGTAAAAATACTTGACACTTAGAAACAAGCCTTACCTATGCCACGTCTGTGTATAAGTTATTTTAAACATAAGTATTCAAAACAATTTTCGTTATGAAATTGTATTTTTGTGTTTTTGACAATAATCGTTCCATATGGGTATTATAGACGTTAATTTAAGCTTTGACACATTCACTATTATAGAAAATATGTGACATAATGATACGTATACTTGGCGGAAATTCGATACGACGTTGGGAATTTTTTTTTCTTTTTTGCTAAAGATTGACATCGGAAATTTCAAGTGTTTTAATAATACATTTGACTGACAAAACTAGGTTCACTCGAAAACTTTTTTTTTTCATTATTCATTTATCGTCGCATTCGAATTCAGTATTAAAACGTTTATTCGCGAAACGGCGAACCACCCACCAAAAACTGCAATGACCTATTTTATAATTTTTTTTTTTTCAATTATACACAAGTTATAATACTGAGGTGCTCACCATTATTATCTTGATGCTGTAAAACTCAAAAATAATTTTTTATTTTTAAATCGCTAAAATATGTTATTTTCGTCATATTATATTACAACATAGGTCTACTCCGAGAAACGTAAAAAAAAAAAACGACACATAAGTCAGCTTTTAAAGTTGAGGAGGAACGAACACTGATTGATCACTGTAAGCAAGTATAGTGGAATAAACGACGTTCACACGCATATGCATACTCCCACAACAAAAAGTATATAGTACGCATTAAGTAAGTATTGTATTTGAGATTTAGTATCTAGTATTTTTTTTTTTTCAAGTTAAATTAATACTGTGTACAATAATCATCATAAATTAAATACAATTCATCAAATAAAATATGCAATAACCATCATGGCTCTATTATACGAGTATAGTATAAGTATAAGTATAGTATAAGTATAAGTATAGCTCGTATATTATTGAAGGAATGATATTAAACAAATCGATAAATTTGAATAATTTATAAAATCAATAAACGTTTTGTTTTTTAGTTCTTTTGAATCGTTTTCAAAATTGTAATACAAACATTGTATACAGTTTCAAATAATTTAAAAAAAGTCGAAAGAAAAAAATAGGAAGCCATCAAACAGTGAAAAATAAAAATGTAAAACTTGATGAGAAAAAATGTGATGAATAAAAAAAAATTAAACAAACTGAAAACGCTAAAGATCTACCTATTGTAAATGGGATATAAAATCTTATGTCTAAAAAAGGCATTTATGTTCAAGCGACAAATCGTAGATAAATTTAAGAAGAATGAAATTGATTTCTTTACAAAGTTTTTTTTTTCTTCAAACTATGTGCCACGAATGATATCAAGCCGTCATTTCTGTTGAGCAACGTTTAAAAAAAAATTCGGTACTCACGTCTGGCTCTGAATACAAAGTTTTATAGTAAGTACGACATATTAGTTTTTAATGGTATTTAACGGTTTATTATTATTAAATGTTAAGTAATATACTTGATAAAACAAATGTGATGATTCGGTGGATAAATGATATTCCATTTTGATTTCAATAAATTGATAAAAAACATTAATGAACGACTTTTCGGAATTATCTTGAAGAAATAAACAAAACAAGAATATTTTGAATTAATAAAACATTAAAAATTTTGCCATAATATATTAACTAATGGCTATTTATTCGATATCCAACACTTGTATCATGATAATTTTTAAAATTTCAATAACTAATTTCACTAAATTGTTTAATCAGTTGTTTTAAAACACTGCGGATGAGAAAAATTTTTTTGAAATACGTATAGGTTTGATTTTTTTTTTTTTATGAAATGGCCTTATTATTGTATTCATACAACAATTAACCGAGTATTCAACCAGACAACAATAATATATTACCGATATAAAAAAATTATTTAATTAACCATGATTTTTATACTCTAGCTTTCATGTTTAAAATGAAAAAAAAACGTGTAAAACTATGGGTTTCAAATAGTAGAAAAATAAAAGTGTTTTTAACATTATATCTTGTATACGAGTGTTAAAAAAAAAAAAAATTAATTTTTTTAATCATATTTATGTTTTGTGTAACATAGGTGAAAAAATATAAACACTAGAACAAACTATACAAATATTAAAACACAATGTTACCGCGGATTTTCTTCATTTGAATACCCAGAAGGTATGTTTCATAAGAATATTGAAAAAATTAAAAAAAACGTTTTAATGAATTTTAATGATATAACTTATTTTGTGTGTCAGCCTTTTAGCAAAACTAAAGATAAATAATGTACAGTTTTCTACAACTTATAATTGTTG
The DNA here is from genome assembly GCA_017140985.1 of Hormaphis cornu. Classification (NCBI taxonomy): domain Eukaryota; kingdom Metazoa; phylum Arthropoda; class Insecta; order Hemiptera; family Hormaphididae; genus Hormaphis; species Hormaphis cornu. The sequence goes on along the minus strand of CM029362.1, from coordinate 2,019,835 downwards.
TCGGTTACAACTGAAATATGTTTTTTTACTATAAAAGTTAGAATTATTTATTTATGTTCAAACTGAATAATCTATTTCAAAACAAATTATTTTGCAAACCTAAGTTATTACAATAGTCTTCTTGAAGTCTGATGTTATCTGAAATAGGTATATGTTACGATGATTTATAAAGTTATCACATAATTTCGTATAAGTAAATTGAGATGTGTTAGACAATCATGGATACAAATATCAAACACCGAATACTCAAATTATGAAAATTCAAACACAACACGTTTTAATTTAAATTGTATGTGAATAATTATTAGCTACCTACTTAAAAACAATGTTTTGAACAAAACTATTATATATTTCGTTATACAATTGCAGAGCAAAAGGTGAAGCTAGTCGACTACCTATATTTTAATCAATGTGCTTAGTTAAGTATAAATTCTGTTATCAATTCAGGTGCTTAGATTTTGTGATTTCAGTTTTGGATGAGCTCTGAACTAACCTAACCTTTATACAAATACATTAAGTTTTAAGAAAATACCATTTTGTAGTTTTCCAATTAAATTATTAGGATAATTTTGTTGTACAAAAATTTATTGTACAGTTTACGTTATCGAAAAATTTTACTTAATCATATGTTGGATATTTTAAAACGTGACTGATAAAATAGTTGATCATATGGCTATCAACTTTTAAGCTTAATATTGTACTTAATTAACGTTTGTACATTCATTAAATTAATGTTGATTTTATGGCCATAGCTCTTCTGTTCCTGATGATAAGTTGCTTTTATTAGTTGATACAATAATATAAGACGACAGTTTAAAACAATTTTTTTAACTAATTATTGATTAGAAGACTACTAAGTCTACATGGTTTTTACAGTAAAACGTTACAAGAAAAAACAACAAATTCATCATTGTAAAATCGTCATATTCTTTTGTGCACCTGGGAATTTAAAATAAATGAAGTGTAATATTATTTTGGTCTTCGATTACTAAAAATAATTATAGTTATACAATAAATAATATATATAATCATATCACCCAAATTTTTTTAAAAGTATTGCAAATATTTTTTAATTTTCCCGATGATTATCGATATCAATTTGAAATTTCATTACTACATAATATTTGACATTACAACATTAACGTTTTCGTGTATTTGGTAAACTACCTATTCCGAAACTTTTGAACTCGTTTTTTCGTTATATAAAAATAAAATTAATACCTATTTAATGTAAAATACAGTAATTTCTTTTATGCATTTCTTTTAAGACCGTAATAATTTCACGAATATTCATGCAATTTATAAAAGTTTTACTATATTTTCTTTTTTGTTTGAGTGAACTTCATCCTAGACATGTTTAAAACGTTTTTTAGACACATAATATGATTAATTTTATAAAGATTCATTTTGCGTGATGTGCATGGGTGTGAGAGCACGGTGACAATAGTTAGTCATAATGTTTAAGAATTTATCTTAAAATAAATACGTGAAATAAAAAAAATATTACAAACCATTATGATATATATTTCTTAGTAGCGCGTAGTGATATGATTCAATCATAACTGAAAAATGCAATCTCCATTTAATTTACGTCGTTATACTGTTGCATAAGAATTTCGTCTTTTTTTTTTTAGATAAATGACACATTTAAAAATGTCATCGACAATCGTAGAACACTTTTTATAAACAATAAAAAAAAACGAACGTATTGTTTAATCAATCATCGAATTTGAAATGTTGTAAGAAATGAACGGAAACTTACAGTTAACAGGCATATGTTGTTCTGGAAAGTAATATAAAATAAATTTCATAATGTAACTAAACGATTACCTAAACAAATATTTTCAACAGCATTAATTTTCTGAAAAACATTTTATATTTATTGTGAATCAAACCGAGAAATGTTGCATTCAGACAAATCACAAGCTACACTTTTTATCTGATAAGTGAATTTGTGAAAATTTTAGATCACTAGAATCCGAAGTAGTGTGTGTGTGATTTCATAATTTATTTACATGGAACCTTTAAAAATTTGGACTTTCATTTAACCCAAATTCAAAACAATACCGAATGTCATGCATACAATTTTAATTTTATTACGGTGTATTGAAAACATAGTATCTATTATAGTTGTTTATTAATGATGATGGTTATTTTTGGGATTTCACTAATAATATCTCAATTTTTGTTTTTGTTTATATTGATTAAAACTGTTTTACTTACTCCAATAATAGACCAATGACTGAGCACAACTCAGCGATGATAATTGTGTATCATCTAACAAAATATAATAAAAACCTTAAGCGATAAATCAAACTTAGTGTAGTTTTATTTACATCTATTAGTCCTCTTTTTTCGTTTTAGCACACAAAAACTTTATTGGTAAAACAATTGTTATGTCATATTTGATACAATAGATTGTTATATTTTTTTAGTGTAATAAACATTTTGCTGAAATAAAAATTAGTTCTCCCTAGAAACGAGATCATCCCGCCCGTAGTAAAGCTAATTTTGATTTTTCGTTAGTCATAAAACCCTTTTTGTAATTAAAATGTGAATTTCGGTAGAATAACCGTAGAAAAATAAAAAATGCCTTAAATAAAAAACGAGAACTTGACCCACTTTTTAACGTCATTATATGCCGGATGTGTTGAATGGTCACTTGTCAGTAGGACGTTGAATAATACAAATGGCCGTTAATGACTGCTAAAGTGGCCATTTAAAGCGTTAAAGTATCGCTTAACAGCAATTAGATTAGATAAAAAATTTAAGTTCACATTTCAAAAGATAGTTTTATGAAACTTGTCTTCGACAGATTAAATATAATGTAAAGCTATAAAATTCGCATCTAGAGAAAAATATTAAAAATCCTCTTCCTAAACTAATGTTTATTATTACTATTCAATGTGCGTATACACTATAGTAAACAAATTCAACACTCACCTTGTATATGACAATAATTTCGCATAGCACCTGACAACAAAATTTCACAAACATTTTCAAAATGTATTTTTATTTGGTTTGTAAGTTTTTTGATAAAGATATTATTTAGACATTTTTAAGCGCATTCGATTTTTGGATATCGCTGTAATTAAAGCATTTTTTAAATTCATCATCACTCAGTGCTGACGTAATGAATTTATTGTGTTTCACGAAATTTCATTATAAAAATGTGATTTTTAGCAAATCCAATGATATAAGAAACAATTTTGAAATTTGTGGGTAAATTTATTATTAAAAAATTGTTACCTACTTAATAAACAAAATCACCCATAAATGTTAAAATTAAAAAAATTAATTTTTTTGAATGTTTTAAACTGTTGATAAAAAAAAGTAACTCTTATAGATATATAAGCTCACAAAAGCCCCAAATACCACATGAAAACAATTGACAGTTATTTTTAATCTATTAAATATATTTTTTTTTTAAGCTTGGTACTATTACGCAACACATTTCAAAAAAGCATCCATTTTTTAAAAGTTCCTCTATGATATACTACTCACTCATACAACGATCAAATTCGTCTTAAATACAAAAAAAAAAATGTTTTAATAAATTTAGCAAAACAAATAAAAAAAATTATTTTTTTTTAAATTTTATTAATACAAAATTGCGCCTAGTGTACAGTTGGATGTCAGGAAATTTAATTTCTTGCCTACCTTGGTCGTAGTTATACAAGTACATTGTGGTATTTCAATGACACTTTACATTTTTTCGCTATTCCACTAGGAGTATAATATAATTTCAATACAAATATTGAACATGAGCGAGATAATGTTTTTAGCTATTTCCACTCAAAGGAAAAATTATTCATCCAGTTTGAATTACGCGGGACGAAGATTCAATTTATTTTATACCGGATCGAACTGAATCGAATTCGTCATGACGTTTACTTTTGATAAGTTTTCCCAAATTTTTGATTTTTTTTAAATTTGATATTATTAGTTTTTGAGTAACTAAAAATAAATAAATCTATTTAAAATAGACGTGACGACGAATTCAAATTGGTTTTCCGAACACTTATTGCGTCATCGACCCAGTCAACATTTAACAAATAAAAACCGCCTGAGTTTCTGAAATTTGCAAGTGATGGACAGAAATATAAAAAACGGGCGCTTTAAATCCTCTTAAGTATCAAGTGTACATAACTTTTTTTGTTCCTGGTTTTTAAGTGTATAAAAGAAAAAATCGTATGAATTTCTCACCCTGTGTTCTAACATTGATCGCCCCGGACGCTTGAGAAATTATCGTCGACATCAAAATCATCATCATCAAAATGCTTCCGTTAGAGTGTTCCATTTCAATGGAATTCGTCGAATAAGACTGTGAAATAGTTGAGCGACAAAACGCAGATAATTAGTAATTACTTAAAACAATTAAATTTTTCACTATACGTAGATGCATCGTTTAAAAAGTAAACTATTACGGTTCGGTCGGTTATTTACTCACGTTGACTCGTACACTTATGAAAAGTAAACACCTGACGCATAACTACGCTCTTTTATTTTTCAAGCTATCATTTAAACGTTTTTATTTTTGAAAAGTTGATATAACGGATGATACTACGCTTGATCGTCTATCTGTGTAACTGTCCATACGTTTTGCTACAATGTTAAACTTGCAAACACTGTATTTTTCAAAATTTCATTTTTTTTTTTTTATACTCATAACGTATAATACTAAACATATTGTTATAATTTTCGAATTTTAGCATCGTTTACTTAGGTATTATGTTTTTTTTTTTTTTTTTTTTTCATTTCTTCAACGTATGCAATACTAA
>CM029362.1:1979300-2005054 GCA_017140985.1 Hormaphis cornu | reverse complement strand
ACACATTATTTTGATCTAGAAATTCTTTAATTTTGTACATAATGTAATTCCGGAAATAGGTAATTCGATGAAGGTTATGCAAAATTGATATGTTTTTGAATTCTGTTGATTATTAATCGCTGAGTTATGAGTTGTTGCCCAAAATTAAAAAGCCAACATTTCTCAAAAGATATTAATTGAGAGAAAAATACGTATTACATGTGGAATTTAAGTTTTGTATATTATTTTCAACCGCTATTAAAGAAATAATATATGGAACTTTACAGAAAATCCCGAATCGGTTCATTTTTGCAGTTTTTGTTTACACAAATCCCTTTATTTTCAGTCAAAAGACTTGAAAACTAATTACAATCGTGAAAACATATGGATATAGTAAAACATTTTTTAAACACAATATGGTTAACACAATATTTTTGTTTTCACGCAATTATTATTTCATTTTTTGCTCTCGAAATTGTTCAATTTGATCGAAAGTTTTCCACATTATTCAAAGAAATTGTTACTTTACGTGCTCGGAGAAAATTCAAAACAGTTTTAATCGGTTTTCAGTTTAATATAGAATTCAAACCATTTTTTGAGTATCTGCAGACTAGTATACTACGCTCAGAATAGTTATTTTCTCAAGCGATAATTTATAGTTGTTTTCATACATAAAATCGTTTATACAATACTGAAATTAGTGACCGACTTAGAGCGGTGACTGCTACTTATTTTTCAATCGTACGCAACATTTTAAAATAACTTGATAACTATACTTACCACCATTAGAATGCTGCAAATCGAAAAAATAATTTATGATTTCATAATGTTGGTAGAATTAACACTGTAAATATAGGTACACTTTTCACATTTCCCCACAACTTCAACTACTACGTTCACTGGGAATGCATCATATTATTGATTTATAAGTATTTATTAAATATCGTATACTCTAGATTAAATGTTAATTGTAATTCACAAAATTCTTTATTATAGACTGTACAAACAAAGTGAGTGTTACAGGAAGAAATACTTTCAAATTTAATTCAAGGCGTGAAAAAATGGTTTGATTTTAATGTAATCGTCCAAGCGATTTATAACTATCAACTGCAGTGTGTTCTACTTCAAATTACGAACATGTTTTGAAAAAATTCCTATTAAAATATTAATAAACGCATGAAATCTAACAAAATCCAATAATATTGTAAAATAATTCTATTTCCTGAATACAAAAACATGTAAAATCATTAAGTTAGATTTTAAGGGCTACAATTATTGCGAAACGTCGAGTATAGAAAAACACTGAAAATTTAGAGATTGACGGGAAAACACAATATATGATCGAACAAGTATTAATTTGAAAATAAACACATTTTATAGTTGAAAGTATCAATTGTAATAGAAGACTGAAATCGTGTTTCAAAAAACTGAAATGGTATTTATTTTATCTGCAGTTACGTGAATTTTTCTAAGGAACAATTAGATTTCTTCACAATATCAGTGATTTTCTATAAACCAGGTACCACATAGTAATATGTAGTCATTTCTATTATGTTACGTTTCAAAATAACCTAAATATATACTTACGTCTGGTTCTAAATACAAAAATGTATAGTATACAATATTACACATTTTAAAATATATATGAAGATTGTCGTTAATATTATATAGTATTAAATTTAAAACAATCGGATTATCCGGTAAATATAAATTCATAACGGTTTTATAACGTTGACAAAATACTCAGTGAAATGAATTACAGTCACTAGACCTATATACTATGTCTGTTATTGCGTCAATTTTTAGTCGAAACTCCAAATTTTCGTTCAATTATAAATAAAAATAAACATATCCAAACTGAAGACTATTTGAGATTACATTATTTAGACTTTGCTAACCTCGGTTTGCACAAAACTGCTCTTTAAATTGGATGTTGTCTAAAAGTTTGTAAAATATATAAATACCGTATATTATAATGTAATTATTATTATATTAATAATAATTTATTAATTTTTATAAATTCATAATTATCAATTTACGTTATAGGTAGTATATTTAGTATATAATATTATAAAATAATATTCTTAGTAGTAAATAATATTTATAGCTGGTAAACTTTCAATTAACAACTACCAAAGCTTACAGAAAATTGAAAACGCATACGCAATGCAAATAATACTTTACTGATGCAGCGTCAAACAAAATGTTTTTTTTTATTTATTCTGTATGATTAATGGTACTTTAAGGAACTGAGAACCCATTTTGCAAAAAAGAAACTAGTTGTATTAAATTTTTCAACTCAAGGAAAAATACAGTAATAGTGCAACTGTTTTATTTTAACACTTTTCAAGACTTCATTACTTCGACAATAACACAAATTTACTGTTTTCAAGTTGCATTTCTGATAGAATAATTTTTAAACTTTATCATTTATTATTTTGTTTGATTCGCACTTGACCGTTGTTTTTTTCTTATGTTTATTCATTTTTGCACAATATTCCTTCAACAACAAATTACATTCTATTCATCGCGGTTAATTATTTTTAATTCCCCGGCTTCCTAACTCATGTCTTTTTCAGTGATATTATAATATACTCTTTTGAACTTTTAATCAGTAGCGGTGCGTGCATAAAATTTATGGGGAGACTTAATTTTTTGTTATTTTCAAATACTTTTTTTTGAAATATTGCAGTTTAATCAATGGTATAATTGGATACATTTTACTTACTAAAATAATACCTTTGGTTAATTTTATTTTTATAAATTTAACTGCAATATTAATTATTTTAAACTACTGAAAAATGTATATATTTTATATTACATTAAAATAAAATGATTCGATTCCATAATTTAAACAATTATTCAGTATAAAACGCTAAAAAGTAAAACGCACAGTACACATGAAAAACGATTATAGCGACGCCCGTTGAAGGAGACTAGTCTCCAGGACTCCGTATAAAACCATTATGGCAATGATTCCCCCCCAACTTTGTAATAACCTCCTACCTATTAGAATTGAGACTGTCGTTCAATCGTCTCTTCTATATTACATCTATTATTACGGGCCGTAATTTACGGCACACCGCAGATTGGTATTGCGTTATCGTCGTTATCGGCAATTCTAAGAATAGCTCAGAACGTATGTACTGAACGTAGTCAACAATAGATGTATAATATTGTATATTTATATTCTAAGATTATTTAAAACATTTGTGAAAACATTTAGACAATTTTTTTGCCCGGCTATAATTATTGGGGAGACGCCGTCTCAAAGTTTACCCTGACGCACCGCCCCTGCTTTTAATGCGTTATAAACCTACAGATTTACCTCGATACGATAAAACTCCATATGATTATGTTATTAAAAAACAATATTTATGTCTATAATTTTATTGCATTCATAAAATTTCTAAGAAAATTTTGGTTTTATGCTGAAACGTACGAATGTAGACAATACCGACGGGCAAATGTGAGCTTTATTATTTTTTATTTTAATAGAAAAATAATTTAAATCTGTTAAATATCGGTTAATGTTACAGTTATTATATATTAGTATTAGTACAGTTTTTGTAACTTTTAGATAATTTAATTTTCAAACTATTTAAAATTGATTTCAAGACACACATTTCTATTTAATAATGTTTTTTTTACATTTTTTTTAGTTTAGCCGATACTATGATGTACAATACAATATATAAGAAATTATGTTTAATGACTCTGTAAAAATTAATAATTTTAGTATAAACTCAAACAAAACTTGAAATAGAATGGCATACCGTTAAATGCATGTGTTGTTAGTAAATTGTGATATTCTAATAACATTGCTGGAAACAAAAAAATATCTACGTTATTTATGTTACCTATAAGAGTTGATTTAAAATTTCCTTTTTCGTTTACTTTTAGATTAATAGTAGTTTTTGGTAATGCACTGGGTATTATTTTTTCGATAACTTTCAAAATTTAGAAAACTTCAAAAATCGAACCTTCAAAGTACTATACCCTGCAGGTATCTTCAAAATACCATCCCTCGGAAAACTTTTATGGATGTAATCATATGATGTCAAAATTCATTTGGATAGAAAACAAAATCACTCATCATGCTAAAACGATTAAACTCATCGTTACACTAAGAAACTTAAATAATAATGAATATTACATCAATTTTGAAATGTTGAAAAACATTGAGTTTTGTAGGTTTCGTCTTGGATGGATTCAACAAAATACTAATTTATATAACTTACGGTTTATAGCGATATCATCTTCTATAAAAAATAATATAAAAAAACCATATGATAAACTAATCAACTATACAATGTCTTTAATGCGTTCGATTACAATCGTCTTATCATAAAAATTACTGGATTTATCTTTGAGGGAATTTTTAAAAATTTCTGAAGTAACTCTCGTAATTATATTTATATTAATAAATATTTTACTTACTCCAATAATAGACTAAAGCCTGGACACATTGCAAAGCTGTTGGTATATTAGCATCTAACAAAATTTATTTGAAAACTTTAGTTATACATTTATTTCTTTATTTCATATAAATTTAACACGGACGATAAGTAAATACAAAAGGAAATCATTTTTTTCTTTTTTTAATATTTTGTATGATAGTTTTTAAAATGTATAATACCTACTTGTCAATAATCACTGATGAAAGGTTTTTTTATAGACCAAAAAACAAGAAAACATAGTGACTTCTTTTTGGAGGAGGCAAAATATTAATCGGGTCGTAGATTTGGAATGTTCTCTTTTGAATTTATAAGCAAAAGATAGCTCACGAAAGTTACGATTCTGCTCGTAGCTCAGTGAGTAACCTATTTGACCTACTCAACAAGTTTTCAATTTGACAATATATATCTATATTCAGCTCAAAAACGGACGAAATTCGTTGAACCTTTTATGATGTTTTAACTTCTTTCATCTCAATAATGCGTAGTAATATTAATTAACATAGTTAATTTTTAGTTGAATTACAGTAAAAAAAAAAATGAAAAACATGAGATATTAAGAATCTAAAACAAACATGATCGGTAAAATTATAGAAAAAATTTGCCGGAAGTCTCGTCATTGAATCTAGCACAATAGGTAAGTTTTTTTTATAGAAATCAACCTAAAATAGTGTTGTCTAGCTTAAAGGTTAAAATTACATTATACATTTCTCAAATTCTTTTTTCGGAATTGGTACTGTAAACTCACCTGCTGTGACGTCTTCGTTTCGGTTAATGTCAACTAGATAACAATATTTAAAATTCACATTACGAAAATTGATGTTTGTGCGGTGCAATATTGTAAACAAAATTAATACTAACCATTATGATGACAATATGCTCGCATGGCATCTGATAATATTTCACAAATATTAAAGTATAATATACAATTCGCAGTGTAGTGAAGTATTTGAGAATAAATAATCAAATACTATTTAAAATAGTACTTGAATACGTATTTTGAATACGATTGATTCTAAAAATACGAGCACATAAAGAATCTATATCGTGTGTTGTCAATATTGTTGCGTATTATTGACAATCATATTTTAATTGTAACAAATAATTTGTTTTCTTTTAATGAATTAAATAAGGTTACAAACGTTTTTTAAAAAGTATCCCTTTCAAACATAAAACATACTTACTCAAACATTCTATGTTTTCACCTTAAGTACAAGATTAATAGTAAAATAGCAAAATTGCACTGATAACTTAAAAATAACGTGTCACCTATGTATAATGCTGTTAGAAACATGTAAGAAATAATAGTGTTTAAAATTGAAATTAAAACCGCGTGATCAAATGAACTGCAACAAAAAACGACTACTTGTTTTATAACCGTCGGTATTTTTTTGACTGTATAAAAGCAGCGAAACACAAAATATATCAAAAAGTCACTTGTTGCCAACTCGGTTTGATCATACAGTGGTCATATATTATATTAATGGTAAGTTTCAGTGCAAAAAAATACTTGGAATTTCAACCATATTTTCAATTTATTTCTCTATTTTATAATCAATAGAACGTAATTCACAAAAAAAAAAAAAGAAAAAAACGAGCAAGGTGTATATTTTAGTTTTTAGCTATTTCTCCGCTAAATTATAATAATGATTATGTATAATTGCAATTACATTTTTAGCGGACATTATTTTTTGTTAGGTAAAAACATGTTAATAAAAATAAAATCAACCGCATATTACAATAATTGAAATAATCGAGGAGAATTCTCACCTTGTGATCTCACGGTTCGCGCACCGGACACTTGAGAAATTACTATTGTCATCAATGTCGCCGTTAAAAAGCTCACCCAAAAGTATTCCATTTTAATAAGTTTTTGTTGGCTAAGGCTATGAAATAGTGTAGCCACGAAACGCAGATAATAACTAAACGTTTTTAATTTTTTTTTTTTTTATACACGGTAACATCATTTAAGAAGACAATGCTGCTAGTTATTCAGTGATGTTGATTCACATTAGTCTGTGTAAAAAGTAAACACCTGAAGCAACACTTAACACTTTGATACTCCCAAACAGTTGTATAAATGCATATTTATTTGAAAATGATAGAACTTAAAATTGTTCAGAAGTGGTAGTATGATATATATGGATCAACACTTGATCACATATTACTTGTGCCTGTGTGAATTTTCAAGTTTTAGATTCTGAGCAGAACGTGGAAGCGACCGGCTATACAAATATGTGAATTTTTAGATTCTGAGTGTAGCAAGCGCATGGTTTTGACATGATGTGCGTTTTCCTAAAAATGTTTTTTCTACACGCTGAAAAATTTGGTACCTTACTACTTCAAAAATGCACAGATTTTTACTCTCGTATACCCTCATTCTGGTAGCTGACGTGAAATCAAACAGTTTTAAATAATTTTTTAATGCTGTTGAAATCGATAATCTTGAAAAATTTCAACTATTTTAAACAATCTGAAAACTTAGTTTTTACCAAAAGACGCTAAAAATTGATCATAACCATAGAAAATATAGTTTTTAGTCAAAGTCAGCAACTATAATATAATTATTTAGCTTCAGCAGGTATATAATTTTTATAGAAATATCTTTGTGTTTTATCGTCATTGCGTAGTTCCAAAATATACTCTTGGACAGTTTTAATTATTTTTAATTGTCTAAAAATTATTTTCTTCTAAAATCTGTAGAATTGTTTTGGTATAGTTTTTTTTTCGTAAGTCTTATAATCATAAAAAAAAAAGGCGGGATTACTTTAGGTCACGCGGGTAGTTTGGCAAAGTAGTGACTACGCTTTGGGAGGTCACTGGTTTAGAAGTTGTGGTTTAAACGAGTTATTTAATATCTAAATGCAATGATAAATCATTGTCTTCGAAAAAACGATTCTAAGCGATCTCAGTTATGTAGTATCTATACGTCCTGGTAATAACCAAGTTTAGCGATAAAAATTGACCGAAAATTCTAAAAGCCATATTCACGTATAAAGAATACTGATTTAAATAACGCGTGAAATTTTTAAACCATTTGGACCATTATTTAAGGAGTTATTACGAGTTTAGTGTCAGTTGCATAGCAATGCGTAATCTTGTTGTTATAACTACATTACACCACGTTCAATACTTTGTTATACGCTTTCAGAATCTACTGGGCGGATTTTTTTGAAATACTTTTAATTAGATATCAAATTTTGTTTAACTTAACATCATTAATTTTAAAATCTCGCGTAACAAATTTGTGTAAGTGGCGTAATATTTTCCGAAAATAAGGCAAATGTATGACCGATATTCAACAATTTCCCAACTTTAAACGACTAAAAATAAAAATTGTGACTATGGATTTCCGAACATTTTTAGTAGCAAATACATTTTACATGTGGTCAATATCGTATTTAGGTTTCTAAACCGTTGGCCGAAAGTCAAATTTTTATGAAACAAAAACTTAATTATACTGTACTAAAAATTTTACTGTATGATTATTTTTTCAAATAACGTAAAAAAAAAAAAAATTTTACTCGCGTAGTTATAAACGTTCAAATTTGAATTCTGCAAAACTATATAGGTTATTGCAAGTTGCATTTGAACAATCAGTTGCACAGATTACATGTTATATCAGCTAAGTAACGAACACGCTTAGAACAAATTTTATTTTAAATCACACTAACGATTTTCAAATTTTTGACACGATTTCATTATATTAAAGCGCTAATCATCACTTGATATAATTTTAAAAAAAAACAGAAGAATAAATGATTAGGTTGTTGAACGTTAAGTGATTCGGATTATGGATTAAAAATTCATATATATAACTTTTTTTAATTTCTAAAGCAACAATAGTTATAACTAAATAGGTCAAATAGGTCTGACCCAAATTCATAAAATACTTGAAAATGAAAAAAAAAATTTTGTATTCTTTTGAGAGTTTGAGACAACAACTACGTTTAGTTTTATTTCATTTCAAATCTGCACAATAACAATATCCAATCCCCATCCACTTTCGTCTCTCCGTTTTTTTTTTTAATTTATTTTATACGAACACTTGAAAACAATTATTCTTGGTGGATTATTGGTTTCCTGGTCATCGTGTAAAACGATCAATTCGGTTGTTGATTCGAATATCTTACGGAAGAGTTTTTAGAGCTGTATGTTTATGGCGATACGTTTAAAAACAAACGAAATGTCCGCTCGTGTTTCGCCGTTTGAACCGTATCGATTTTTCACGATTTTCAACACGTTTCGCGGACCACGATGAAACTGCAAAAGTCTACAAACGTTTCGATGGTCGTTCAAACGTTTTTTCGGTTCCCCAATTCGAACCCTGTGTCGACACGTGAAAATACTCGGAATCGTTTCGGTTTTGTAAATTTTTACAGCTCTTTTCTCTCTCTCTATCTCGTCTTATTCGATCGCGACTAAGGAAAACGATCCAAATATGAAATAATCCGGAATCGGCGCTAAAACCGCGTGGCCGAAAAAAACAATACCCACTGTGGAAAAACAAATACGCTTTTCCGAGGCGCAATAACGCGCGGTTAAGGGATTTGTCCCTCCGGTTTTCGCCGTCCTGATTGATGCGTCGCCGCCGCCGCCGCTCGAGACTGCAGCCGTGCGTTTTTTAAACGCGCATTTGTCACGCGTACTCTCATCGCTCCTTATCATCCGGTCGCAATAACCGTCAAACTCGCTCCATCGCTCATCGCGTGCCACGGCAAAAATGTAGGTACACCGAAAACGCATTCCAAACGTTCGTACGCGAATTCCGCGGAATATTTTCCGGCCGTTTTTTCGCCGTAGAACTCAGATATGGCTCTAAAACTGTAGTAGTCGGCAGTTTGTTCCGTTTGCGGTCGTTTTCGCGAACAAACTTTTGATCGTCTCGTTCCGTCGATATTACAAAAAGCGCCGACCGCGTATTGTACGATCATCGTCGACCTGCGAGATCTCGGGGTTCGGTATAACGCACACGGTTTCGTCTGTTTCGATGTGGCCGTTTCGAGTGAATCGAGTATCCAAATCGAGCTCAGAACCGAATTATTCACGTGAGCGCGACTGCGCAAAACTTCTCACTTCTTACGTTCCGAACTGGCACGCCCAAAACAGTGGTCAACCGCGAACCCCGCAGACGGACAACCTCCGAAACTTCCGGTCATTTTTATGTGCACACGAAGTGTCGTCATCGTAACACGTATCGTTCGGGTTTAAATGACAATGTTGTTGTTGTATGAAACGATAGCAGCGATAAAATAAATCGGCACGTTTCATAAGCCATCACTCGATCGAAACAATTGTTAATTATACGTTACGCATACCTAAGCTAGGTAAAATCATTTTTTTTGTTGCTATTCGTACGCCTGTAGTAGTTACCTAACTAGTTTGCGACAGCGATGGATTCTGCCATTGTTTGATCACGGAATAACACATGTATATATGATTAGGTCGATAGGTAAAAATATTCGGCATTGTTGTCGAGATCATTGCGGTTGATACGCGCGCAAACGTACGTTTTGAAACGAATATTATCCTCTCGGATAGCAACAACTGACTGCGGGCGACTTTTTTTAAAACCTTGACGGAAAAACGATAAAAATTCGTTTGGGGGAAAAAAAAACGTACACATATTTCTATTGTGAAATCACGATAATACCCGTAAACAGAATATCATAATACGGGGTTGCCGTCGAATTGTGTTTCGAGGAAAAACAGGAAACGACGTACAGAGGTAGACTGTAGGTAGTCGGTGTTGTTCATCCGCATACATTTATTATTCGTCATTAAATGCGCATTATTCAGCTTCATGCACACCGAGAATAACCATGATCGTTTCACATTGTTGTATCACTGTTCTTCTTTACGTAAGTAATATTTTCAAGACACATATAAGCACTAATGAAAATAACAGCGAAAACAACGAAACGTGCATATACACATTAGAATGTTTAGTACTTACACTCTGTACCTCCTAGTTCGTACATTCGTATATTCCTTTTTTTTATATATATATATACTATAATACCGAGTTCCGAAACGGTAATTGCATCGAAGAAAAATCTGTTCGAAATCAATTCGATTTGCGCAGTTTGGTAAGAGTTTTTTTTTTTTTAGAATGTACGGGATGTTTATAGGGACGGAACGATTACAAACCTACGTTCACTTATCTATCTTACCTATCTTGTGTATTATGTCTTTTATTTAGCAGTTCATTCGAAGTTTATTTATTTATTTATGCATATGACACTCGGCATGAGCTATTATTACAAGATAATATTATTACAAAATTATTAAGATTGGTACGTGTATAGGAAGATAAAAGATAAAGTAATATAATAATAAAACATAAAACATAACAAACTAAAATAATAGTTGTATAAACTATAAGAAAGATAAACAAAATAAAACAAACGGACTAGAAAATGTTAATAGAATATGTTCTTCTAACAAACAAGCAGAGCTGTTAGAGTCGAATATCAAGTTCCTCTAACCATTTGATCGCCATTTGTCCGCAGGCGTGCAGTGTGGCTACCCCTCCTTCAAATCTTGTTCTTTGACATTCTTCAACGATATGACTTGTAGTCTGTGTTAGGCCACACTCGCACAACGGGGAATCGGTCATGCCCCATTTGTGTAATAGATAGTTACACCTACCTTGCCCAGTTCTTATACGATTCAGGGCCGTCCATTGTGCTCGATTTAGCTCAAAACCTGGGACTCTGTTATCGGGGACGCTGACTAAGAAATGGTTTCGGGCGTTAGTATTTGACCACCTGTTTGCCCATGTCTCCTCTATTGATTTATTTGACCGTGACATGCTCCATATTGGGTTTCTGGATATAAGTCTCTTGGATGGATGGTTTACTATGTCTATTTGTACTGGTAAGTCTGGGTAGTTGCTCAATTTCGATAACATTAATTCAGATTGGACTTGTCTGCGTAGATCTGGAGGGGCTATATTGGACAGGACCGGCAACCAATCTAGATGAGTAGATCTCAAGGTACCTGTTATTATTCTCATAGTTTCATTTAGCTGTACGTCGACTTTCTCGCAATGCGCACTTCTGGCCCATACAGGCGCGCAGTAGTCTGCCACACTGTATACTAGAGCTAACGCTGATGTGCGGAGCACATTTGCACGACAACCCCAACTTGTGCCTGCTAGCTTGGCAATAATATTGTTACGTGTTTTTATTTTCTCTTTTACGCTTTCGAGATGCTGTCTGAAAGTTAGGGTTCTGTCTAACCTTACCCCTAGGTATTTAGGTGCTCCTTCAGTGGTGAATTTTTGGTCATCAGCTGTTATACTTAGTGCTCTATTGGCTTCTCGGTTGTTTAAGTGGAAGGTGCAAGTTACTGATTTGCTTGGGTTCAGTTGGAGGTGCCATTTCTGGAAGTAATTTTTTAATCTTGCTACGTCCGCATTCAGTACACTTTCGATTTCTTCAAAGGATGTTGCTTGTGTAACTAGTGCTACGTCGTCCGCATAAATAAATTTCCTCGAGGCAGTGTCAGCCATGTCTGCTGTGTAAATGTTAAAAAGCATTGGGGAAAGAACAGCTCCTTGTGGAAGGCCATTATGTAAGGTTTTGTATCGGCTCATTTTTCCTCCGTGAGTCACCCTGAATTTTCGATTTGATATCATTTTCTCTATAAGTAGTAGGGTTGCTTTACATCGTACGATCTTTGCCATTTTAAGAAGGAGACCTCTAGTCCAGACTGTATCGTAAGCTGATGATAAGTCAAGGAAAACTGCACCCGATTTTGTTTTTTGTTGGAAGCCATTTTCTACGTGTGTCGTAAGCGCCAGAACTTGATCGCAGCAGTTTCTATTTTGTCTGAAACCAGCTTGTTCCAGTGGTAAGGACTTCTCTATTATTGGTTGCAGGCGAGCGAGAAGTAGTCTTTCGAAAAGTTTATACATTGTAGATAGTAAGGATATTGGTCTATAGTTGATAGGGTCGGAAGCGTCTTTGTTTGGTTTCAGTATTGCAATTACTTTAGATTCGAGCCATAGTTTCGGTAACTTACCAGAATTCTCAATTTCAGTGGCGAGTTTTGCGATCCAGTTGATGCAGTTAGGACCAGTATTTTTGAGAAACTCGGGGAGAATTCCATCCACACCTGCAGCTTTCCCATTTTTTATTGATTTAAAGCGGTTTTGACCTCGTCTGGAGTAAATTCTGATGCCAGCTCTGATTTATCTTCGCATTCTTCAAGAGCCTCCTTGAGTTTTCTTTTTACCTCTGATTTTTCGAATTTATTCGGCTTAATATTGGAAGTCTTGTATATGATGTTTGATATGGCATTTGCTGTAACATTGCCATTTTTCCTTGACGGTTGGGCAGCCCCTAATTTTCTCAAGAGTTCCCAGCTCTTTCTGCTTGAATGGGTGAAATCCATGTTGTTCATTGCCGTAATCCATCTGTTCATTCTTTCGTTGTCTAAAGACTCTATTAGCTGATTGGCGATAGTCTCATTTCCAGTTCGTTCGTATTCCTTCAGTAGAGAAACACACTCAATATTCCAACAGGGAATATAATTTTGTCTGTGGCCTCTTGGAATGGCGGTGCACGCTGCTTTTTTAACTAGTTTAAAATTCAAAGTTGATTTTTAATTTTTGAAAACTGTTTACTGTTTAGACCGTATATGAGTGCTATACGGCATAACAATATAGTGGACTTTACTACTGGATTTCACTGTAAACTAGTAATCGTTTTTGAACGGAAACGGTTTATGCTCGTATTAATAATCAACGACAATTTTTATGACTTTAAGTGATTTGCCTATGGATTTCAATTTTTTTAAATGTTTGAAACACTAAACCCGTAGCGGAAATCGCATAATACCGATGATTAAAATATTACACATTTTTATAAAAGTTTAATGATTGAAACCTTTAAAATAGGTTATTATCTTTTATCTCGTCGATTAATTTATGATCTTCGATGCTCGACACTTGTATGTTTTTGTACATGATACCCGTAGATTTTACTCCGCGAATTTAGTAAGTTCATTATAAATTAATGGAGTACTAATTGTGGTTTTTAGTAGTGAGTTTGTATACTTATTGAATTATCGAGTTTCCTGTATGATTGACGCCTTTTCTAGACTTTCAACAGTTATTCAATCAAAAATACAATTATTTATTTCGACTGTACGGCACAAAGTTTTTGGCCGTCGCTTTCGCGTTATTTAGCCTCCTTTTAGAACGCAGGTATTGATTTTCGATTATTTCTCGTATAAAATCGAAAGCCAGCGAGATGAGGGTGATTACTGTTATTAAGTGTCCGTTTCTCGATCTGTCAACAACTTTTGCTCAACACTCACGTGTAACAAACGATCAACTATGGTACAGGATGATTGTTTCTTTGTATACAACTCTAATTTTTTCCGTTTATTTCCACGTACTTTTAAATGATTTCCTCAATTTCACTACGTATCAACACGTCGGAAAATTTTTTAAATATTATATAGGTGACATACACATTTTAATTATCTAAAAACTGTAGTAAAGCTTGGTGCAAATCACAGTATTATAGCCGTGATAACAATTCCTTTTGTCTACTGAATATACTGGCGAATATTAACCCTATTTAAAAGACAACACAAAACGAAATATAGTATGCACGGGTATAAAAAAAAAAAACCTAGAAAACTTATGACAAAAAAATATCGACTTTTCACCAAAACGGAGTGTACTGTTTGCAGATAGTGCGAAGAAAACACATTTTATATGACACTAAAATTTAGCACTCGACCGCAAAGTGAAATTATTAATCACCCTATGTAGAAGTGGGCGAAAACATCCGAAAAACCGCTCCGTTAATGGTGTTAAGACGTCGCCATATTTCTCTTATCCTATTATTCCTACTTCTTTCCAGCTTTTGTTTCTCCCGGCGAAAACTTATCGTTTCCGCACTTTTCGATTGTACAAAACAAAACACAACTATAAACTGCGTACAACGATTCATATTATTATTATTATTATTATTAACACACACTCTTGTAGTTTTGTGAACACGAAATAAATTTTTCGTTCGTTCGTTCACGTTGAATAAGTGTCATGACCATATCTTAACCTTTCTGCACAATTTTCAAAAGTCCAATAGTTCTAATTCAAATCTCACTGATTTAATTTAAGACTTTGGTGACATTTCGGTTTGTTTGTAATATTTGATGATTTAGTTGGGAACATTAGCGTTTGTGAAGATCGTTAAAACGTCAATAGTTCTTAATTTACAATGACGGTGACGCGAATTGACCCGGGTGGTAATTATTAGAAACCGTTTGTAGTCAAACGAAACATTTGGTATTTTTCTAGATATATAATAAATATCAAAAATTGAGTCCGACGGTTGTTAGTTTTCAAATGTTTGCAGCGTATAAATTTGATAATCAAAAAAACAATAAAATTAATTAACAAAAGTCGTCAGCGATTATGAGACGTTATTACAAGTGTCAAACACGTCTTTTAAGAAATAACAAAAATTATTTTTTTCGTTCGGTACAAGAAATTAAATATGTCAAAAACTTGCCCGAATAACGTTTGATATACTAATATAATACTAATGTATTACACGGTCTTTTTTTTTTTTCTCTGACCCAATACAAGATTATTTGCTCTGTCGTTTAATTTTTTTTTTTTTTTTTTTCAAAAACTGTGAACAAAATTCAAAACCAGTTAGGATATAAATTAAATTTTCCGAATTAATCTTACGAGATAAAAATATAACATAATAATAGCGCTTTGAGAGACTGCGTACCTATATTATATTATTATGAAGAATTTTATGTTTAGTTTTTCAAATGTTATTTTTTCATTGTTGAAAAATAACATACAATTCACGTTTGATAAATATAGATGTATTGACGAATAAAAAAACCTATTTGGCATCAAAATTCCCGTGATCAATGGTAATACGACAGTTAAAACATGTTTTTTTTTTTTACGCAATACTTGTCGTTTTAAATTGCTTTACTTTGGCACGGGGACATTGTCAAAATAAAGCCGAAATATTTAAAAAAAATTGTAGGCGTAAATCTATATTGCTTACTGCGAATATTTTACTTATTTTAACGTTATTTTAATGTTATTTCTCTCTCTTTTTTTTTTTTTTAATCATAATTACCTACCTTATAAGTTATACCCGACTTTTATTCAATATTGTTTACTTACTAACACGTCACCTGTATTCAATTTTAAACACATACCTACATTCACAGATGATATTAAACTGATTATTAAAATACTTACCTATTTGATTGTGCACGCGTAAAATGAACAACTATGTTGTAATATATTGTAGATTTGTTGTATCGGTATTCCAATTATTGTTCGCGTCAAATGATCAAGAGAGGACTGTTTACTTAAAATGCAAAACGTTTGAACCAACTAACCAAGTTGTTGAGATTGCGTTTAGTTACAACACCTTAGGGGAAAATATAGTTGAGTTGGATTAATTCAGTTTGCTCGAATTCAAGTACGACCCGCCTTCAATAATAATATAACGAATTAAGTATTTCTATGTATGTTGCCATTTACGATAGAAGTTTTTAAATTTAAATAAAAAATGCACAACGTGTTACGATGATTAAATTTTTATATCGTTAAAATAAAAAACTACTAAAAAACTTGTTGTAATTACTATTTTTTTCCCGTACCAATTGTGAAGTTTAAATAGTTAAAAACGAAATGGTTTTGAAAGACAGTATCCGTTGATACAATTCAAAATTTATCTTATACCGGCACCCAACGAAAAATTATCATTTTTACCGTAAAACAAATGTAAAAAATTAAAATTTGGGTCCGTTTTTCCGCAATTGAACGGGTTTTTATTGAGTTTTTATTTCATCGATCAATCTCGTTCACGTTTGCGTGCCATTATTCTGTTCTGTATGTTGATTAATTTCACCACGTCGTGCTTAAAACTGAAATACGCCCAATCGTACAATATATATATATAATTACCGAAATGTAGAGAAAATGATGCACACAAACGCATAACATGTATAAAATCGTATTTTATTACAATCGTTAAAACATATTTTGTAACGTACAGGTGAATATCATGTTGTACTCAAACTTCCTATTTAATAATATTTATTCGAACACGCGGCAGTACGTAGAAATGTTTTCGGTTGAAAAATAATATTTATAACGATCTCGTAAATTATTTATTGCAGGCATTCCAAATGCAAAAGTTCTTCTATTCCGACGCAGTCGTCGTGTCCAAACAAAGTTCGAATGGAGGTGAGTCCTATCGCGGTTACGCAAACAACTCCTGAGACGTACTCGGTTTGATATTTCTCCGAGGGGACATTTGCAGTGGCTGCTGTCTACTGGACTTTCTAACCACTTCCGTCGTCTGAGCCTGTTATTTCAATTACTTTTTGCACATCAGTCAAATGCAGTTCGTTCAAATAATACGGATATAACCACTCGATTGTATGAAAGACGTAAAAGAATTTCATTTCGAATTCATTTCAATTAGTTTGATAAGAAAAGATTATAATATCAAACGGCTAGCAAACGTCACCTTTAAACCTTGAAAATTATTAAAAGTTTACATCGTAATAGTATACGGGTTGTTTTGAAATCGTACTTATCAAAATCGGTTAAGTATGAACAGTGAAAAAAAAATCAAGCATCGGGTTTTTTTAACGACTCAATAACCTACTTATATTGTTCACATGACTACGAAAAATAAAATTCAATCAGTTAATAACGCATCACATATAAATTATAAAACAATTTTTATTCATTTCTTTAAGCTTCTCTGTGTTCGCGTGGAAATTCACCGTAATAATAGTCGGTCTCTATATACCGTGTAGAAAAAACTTTTGTCTCCCGCATATTGCAACTAATGTGTTTTTCATTGAAATTAGTTTTCACTCAGCAATAAATGCAAAACAAAACATCCATATTATAATGGCCTAAAAGGAAAACCAGGTGCACTTGGCTGGATATTGTTACGCATAATTTAGACATATTTAGTAATAATTTGTGTCCTCATTAGAATTTACAAAGAACGTTTTATTTTACCGCATGTATAAATCCGATGCGTTCAAAACGTATCAAACATTGGTTTAACCAGCAGTAGTTTGAACAAGAACCGATATTTTGGATAGTACGTTATGTTTGTTTAAATGTGCAGTCTTTCAAATACAATCTGGATGGCATGCCGTCAAGCACGATTGATCAAACAATAACAAAAACGATAGTACACAAACAAAACGATTGTTTAATTGCAGTCCTCATATGAATGGTTGCTTAAATATACGTTAAATGAATCGATTGCCACACGAAAAAACAAACAAATATTTAAACTGTTTACAAATCGCAAAAATCTGTATTTTAGACGATAATTATTAGAACGATAAATTTGCCGCTCGTACTACACAATCGATATTAACCGTCACATGAACACGAAACGTATAATAGTAGGTTCTGAGAGGTTGGCAATTAAACTCTGTAATAGTACTTTGTAATATTGTAAAATATTAGTTCAATAATTACGTTAATTTTACAAATTCGGAAACACAAAACACTTCGGTATTTTGCAGGACTACTACACCTATAGATTTTTGTTATGTGCTGAACACAATTTGTTTACAGAATCATAATAATTTCGCATCACGTTTTTAGTTATTTATACGTAATAAATATATTAACTAATCATTTTTAATTCTAAAATGTAATATGGAAAAAAGAATGAAATCTCTATGGTTTGATGTAAGAATTAATCAAACTCGCTTAGAAAAGAAAGAGAACATAATAAGAAAACATACAATTCAGCAAATAAATATAACTGCATGGTAAAAATAAAATATTATTTAAAACAACAATCTTTTATAATACTATACCTGTTTTAATAGTTTAAATTATTGCTTTTCACTGATACGATGGGAAGTATCTCATCTTTTTTTTTTTTTTTGCTGTGTGGTTGAGTATACCTATAGTTAACACTAGGTTTACGCAAAAAAATCATTCAAAAAAATTTTCATTTATTTTCTAGTCAGCTACAACAGTTTAAAAGTCAAAATTTTCCATTTTAACGTCATTCCCCACTGGTTTCGTAGTGTTAGAAGTCCGTAATTTTTAAATGTACACAATCTATATATACATATTTCTTACCTACCTTCGTTGGCCAACTTTTAAAAATCAATTTTTTTTTAAAGCTATTAGGGTTTTAACCGTTGTCGAAAATTAAGAATTCGCGAACATTTTTATATTACAATATATTTACAATTTTTTTTTTTTTTTCCGAACACCGCCTAATACGACCTATACGTGTACAGTAGCGTTACAGCTTAGATGAGTTGATAATATGACGATTACGCCGGGATTCGCGACGACGGGGAATGACAAATTTTAACGTATTAATACGTATACAACGATTTAAAAAAGAAAAAAAAGTATCGAAAAATTGCTGTTAGTTAGTTATCGCTCGTTTATCGCCCGCAGATCCGTGGACGAGTTATCGCTCGTCGGACGATCGGATTCGTCCGGAAACCGCGGACGGGCTGCACGTCGGCGGTCGCGGGTCCGCGGTGCGGCGGTCAGCAGCATCGGCCGACGGCGGGAAACTTCCGCAGGGACCGTCGGTCGGCGAACACTGCGGAGGGACGGCGACGGGCGATCGCTGGACAAAACGTCCTGCGGACAGGGCGAAGAGAGCCGCGCTGGAGCTCGCCGAAGAACGTCCGCCCGAAGGGACGTACCGACCCCCGTCGACGGATAGGGTGGAACCGTTGACCGTACCGCCGACGCCCCCGATCCCTTCCGTGCCGCCGCCCGACGTGCAGGACGTGAACAGAGAACAGTTCACGCCGACCGTCACCACCGCTGCGGCGACCGACGTACCGGAGACCACGACGGAGGACTACGGTAACATCGGCGAACCGGAATGCAATTACGATCCGTTCGCGTTCGTGCTGAAATGCGGCTTGAACTTGATCACCTCGATTTTCGGCCTGTCCGATACGTGTTGCAAATCGATATTTTGAAATCGACCGCGCGCGAAATCAATCAGCAGTACCTACGTCAGCGTTGCCGGATGAAAACGATCCACGGTTTCGGACTTCAAAATCCCTAGGTTTCCCCTCGTCGGTCAACACTTGTTGCAAAGTCCTCAGATTTACCCGAAAAATCCTCTTACCGGACAGTCGAAAAATCCACAGATTTCCCGTGATTTAAACATTCTTAAAAATCCTTAGATTTATTTTTTCGCCTGACCGCGAAAATCACCAGAAAAATCCCTGGCAACGCTGACCTACCCGCGTGTTGTTTTCCGTCGACACGCGCTCGGCATCGTGTGTAATTACAACAATTATTTAAAGATATTTTTTAACGCACATAGTAAATCGGTTACACCTAAGATTTAACGTAATATTGTTATTGTTTTATTTAATAATAAAAACCCAATTGACACGTAAATAAAACCCGCTCTCGTAATGGCGGTACTGCACGGTTTCAAACTGTCTTTTTAAGGTGTTTTTTTTTTGTGATTTTTTTCTCTTTAAACGGATTGTACACTGCTCTGCAAAAAAAACTGTTTGTTTCAAATTCGTTAATAATTCAATTCGTTTTAACGCGAAACGCATAAAAAAAATCGCGGCGCAAGAAACAACAGGTCTGAAACGACCGTTCGTCCTAAAAAACGAATTGAAAAAAAAAATGATCCGCTCATACTGGCGGTCACACAAAAAGACTAGTGTCATTTTTAGTCGGTCGCACTTCCAAACGACATATACATTTTAATCACGACGTTCTTTTGATGGTGCGACATTAATGCGTAGTATACTTTATAAATCCCCTATACGTGATTTATTTCGTTATCGTGAGAAAAACACTCGTTTATTGTAACAGCGTTGTTACAATTATTACTCTCGATCGTAACGCGAACCAAACAACTTATTTTTAGATTAACTCTGTTTATAGCTCGACACGATAACCAGCACGGGCAACGGTAATAATTTTAAATAAAATATTTTATTTTATACTCGCATATGTGTGTATACAAAATGCGTATTCCGATGTTAATGCCTGCGTTATGCGGCACGGAGGAAAAACGATAAAGAATAATACTGTAGGATGAATCAGATAAGTGTTGTTGTTCGGTTTCACAGAAATAAATGGGAAATGCTTTTGAGCTTTATCAATTCGTTCGGTAGGTGGTACCGTTTGTTCAGAATTTATGCATTCTCGTTAGGCGTGTGGTATAGATGTATAGATGTTTTATGCTTTTATTTTACCGGGGAAAACAATAATAGGATATTTCCCAGAGCGGAAAAAACCGTAATATTGTTTTATTCTTTTCCTCGACTTTTAGTTGGCGCACGACCGATGAAAATAAGGTTTATTCAAAAGTCTGTGGTATTGTACATTCTTGTATATTCTGCAATGTCAAACCGTCTTTCGTGAACTTGTTACGAAAAAAAAAAACTGAAGGATTTTTGTTCCGCACGGAAGTTACGCGTGTACACCACTTCTCAGTGCAGAAACGTACACAGTTTCTTAACAGATCTTATACTACATATTAACGTATAAGATCTGTTAAAAACTTGACTGTTGTTAAGTGTTGGTCGTCTCATCACTTTCAAACACTTAATTTTTCATCTTTTTTGCGTGCTATAAACGTTTCCGGGAGGTTTTCAATCAAAATAATTTAATTAGGCTAATTATACAACACAAATAGGTCCCAAAAGAAACGGTGCATAATTTCGGTCCCTCCCAACCTTTACTCTGGATTCTTGTCCGCTAGTATAATTACTGACAAGGATCACCTCATTACTTTTTGAGGTGTTAAGACAAGCAGATATTAGATATTCGTATTAAAGTAGAACTTCATTCAACACACAACGCATGTTTACGAGACATCGTTAATCAAATGGAAAATAATTTGAATTTGTTGGCTACATTGATCTTAACACAGCTAAAAATTTTCATATACTGACGGGAACACTATTGTCGTCCAAGTAGATTTCATGCGAAAACATATTTTTTTTCTTACTGAATGTTCACGGTTGATCGATTCGATAACAGCCGATTTTTGTTGTATTGCGTGTTTTGTTTTTTTTTCGCTTTCTGACGAACCGTAACGGTTTTTCGGACTGTAAAGAGACGATTTTAGATTTACCGCGATGATTTTCGCATAAACTGTGAAACGAAAATCCGTAAGCCAAACATCATTTCATTCTGTTGCAGATATTCGTGACGACCGTCCACACTGTCTCGTTCGCGGCAATTCTCTCTTTTAAGATAGTTTCGTACGTCACGATAAAGTCTACCGTTTGAAAAATTACGAATCACGTTCGACAAAACGTATCGCGAGGCAAGTTAATGTTTTCGGCGGAAACGTTTTCATCGACGATTATTGGGAAAAATGTCCGACTGTATTGTACAAGTATAACGCAGAGGTAGGTATGGCACTTGGGCAATGGATATAACTGTTTTTACAGTTACACGACTCGAACTGTATAATATGTATCATAATTTATAACGAATTTCGCGACCGTAGCTTTATTTATTCATTTTTTTTCGCTAAAGAAACGACAAAACAACATTATACTTACGTGTAGGTACACCACCGGGGTGTTTTTTCGAAATAAAACGAGATTAACGAGATCGTTAATTTATTGTGTCTCTGCTCACGGTGCGTGGTCGCGCGTAACGGCTTTGATACCGTCATCGCGCGCGGTCGGGTGCGTTTGTTTGAGAATTTTCCGTTGCCGTTGCGGCGGAAACGGGGCCGGCCGAAAACGTTTTGGCAACCGAAAACCTGGCGCGAACGGCGATTGAAAAACGCAATAATAAACGTAACGTTGTTTGTTATCTTTCGCCAATAGCCGCCGAATCGGCCGGTTGTATCCGGGGGTTTCTCGTAATGAGGGAGGCAAAAAAGAAAACGAAAAAAACGACGTCGTCGGAGAAAATACCGCGTTTAAAACGCGTAAATATCATTAATACAACGATCGTAACGCGAAACGTTTATGTTTTGGCTGTGATTCTGCGCGGATAAATCTACAGGCCGACCCGCCTCGATGTCTCGCGTTTGTTATTGGTAAAGATTATAAAAAGACCGCCGGCAAAGTGTGCGGACCCGTTTTCCTGTTAAAACCGCTTAAAACCGCATGCTGTGTATAGCGAAACGGCTAAAATTATTAAGTACTACGATTTTTCGGATTATAGCACGGGCGGTTGCCGGAGTCGATTAAAATCGTAGCGTACTATAAATGGTTAAAAAAGTTAAAAAAAATATTTAGGTATTTTATTCGATTGTAATATTTTTTTGTTTTTTTTGTCAAGGGGCAATAATATCCGGTAGAGTTACTATGAAATTCCGCCAGAGCGCGTTCTACACCTATACCGTGAATACAGGCCAAAAAAAAATAGAAACGTACCTACACGCGTCCTTCACTCGACATTTGAAACGATCGTTTTTATTCTAATTTTTTATCGTCAACGAATAGCGCTCAAACTATTAGAGTATTTTTATTATTAAACTATTATCAGGTTTGTATCGAAATATATCGGAAAAGTTCTGCGACGCCTAGTTAAATAACGAATCCTTAAATAAATTGTTTATAACAGTTTGAATATAATAAACGTATTTTTTTTTTTTTTTCAAAAAATCACCTTTATATTATATCCGTGGATTGTACAACTCTATTCTTCAACAGTAATTGTTATGGTCGGTATTTATTTTAATTTCATATTGTTTGTTTTATTTTTACTTAAAATACCAAAAGTAAGCGATCTGGAGGATTTCGTTTGGGCACTACTAAGAAACCGTTAAGGTACGTTTCAATTTTTTTTTTTTTTAGCCATACGATTTCTTTTGACTCACTAATGACGGAAACGTTTTCACCGTGATATTATATGCTCACACGAACAATTGAACCGATAACAAAAAAAAGAGTAGAAACCGAAGTTAAAAGAAATCCGTTCACAACCACAGTCAAATCACTTTGGTACTACACATACAGTTCAATTACTTACTACAAAACCACTGAAGGACACCGTACTCGTTTAAAACGAATTTTAATAAAACGAAACGACGACGGTTCTTGTGAAAAGAACCTCAAATTAATATGGTCCGCTGGTTAACTACTCTTCGTCTTTTGAAGAAAAAAAGAGATATTTCAAAGGACATTACACAATCGACGTGTACTATACTGCGGAAAGTTTTGAAAACCGCGTTATGAGTTTGGCGATTATCTCTTGTACCGAGAAATACGATTGACGAAAAATAAAAATGAAAATTCACGTTGTTAAAATGCATACCATGGGCCTACACGTTGTAACTAACTAGTTACAGAAACAATAAGCAGGATCTTTTTAAAACGTTAGTTTATGCCAACTACCTAGTCAAAATAAAGGATCAACTTACAAATGTAGGTATTAAGTCTGAAGTTGGAACTATCATATTTTCTAATATTTATATTATACATGCGCAAGCGATAGAACAAATCTGACATACGTGAAAATTGTATAAATTTTTAAATTACACAATTCGAATACTGAGTACAGGACAGTTGTCTTTTTCCAAAATAATAAAAATTACTATAATTGATGTGCACTGTAGCATTCATTTGTCGAATTAACAATCAACGCCCTGATCAAAACCACGGGCATTTAAATTTTCCCAAAAGTGAGTAGTAAACACGAGACATTATAAATCGTTTTCCACAGAAAAACTCGTACATTTAATACTGTATACGGGGTAAATACGCCTTTATTATAATCGCCATTCAAATTTCATTTTTTTTTTTTTTTCAAAATCAACGAAACGGTCGTTGAATGTTAAAATTAATTTTATCTAGGTAATATATATCGATTGCAATTTATGCGTCATGTTAGAGACATATGCGAGGACGCGTGGAAATGTTTTTTTCAAACATACGATCCAGTAAAAGCGAACGAAAAATTCAGTGTTCCTCGAAAAATCCTTAACGGGATACTTGAAAGAAATTTTTTTTAGCATTCTCGTTTTACCTCAATAATACAATTTTCATGTTTTCGATCATTATTCAACTGATGACATATCATACTGAATTCGTCTCTATAGTTTGACGTGAAAAATTGTGACTAAAATCACGAAACGTGGTGCAATTCAAAAGGAAACATTTAATTTGTTCTGCGTTGTCAATTATTGATTCAGAATGATGTTACCGACATCGGGTCAAGCCTAAACATGCCTACAGCTGTGCACAACTGTACTACAGCATACCCATTACATACGAAATATAAAAAAAAATTATAAATGCTTTGATTGTACATATATGATATACGCGAATCGTGTGATGCCGGTCACGCGTGATTGGTGCAAAAAAAAAAATAAACAAATAAAGTTGCCGGATAGCAATCCGAAATCATGGTTCAAAATGGTTACGGTTGTTATCAAAACAAAACGAAAATTGCGATGAAAAATATTACGCTGGCTAAGTTTGAATATAAAATTCTTCACTTTTTAATTTCATAATACGTTTAAAGCGACCTAGGTAGTTTGTTTGCTAAAAAAAACCGGGGAATCCGCTTTTGTGATCCACTCGTAAAAATAAAAATTCAAACATTCCAAAATGTGTCGGTCAAAAAAAATTTTGTTCAGTTTATTAATTTGAAAGTAATATGATGTGATCAATCGCTTTGACCGTTATTCGCATTTTTTCATATTTTAAGGGTGTATTTATATTATTGTAATCATAATATTAATTTTTGACGATTCGTATAATATGCAGCTCTTATACTAGGAGGTACGATACAAACAAAAATAATATCGTTGAATAAGCCCCAGTACATATGAGTATTACGCATCAAATTTTCAAACACCTATCTACTTATGGCGAAATAGAAATCTATCATTATTTCAAACAGTATTACGTTTACGTAACGTATTGCCTCTCAACATACCTAATTCTTACAATATATTCTGCAAAATGTCGTGTTCAACGTTATAAAACGTAACGTTAAAATATTTCCAGCCGAATATTTCGCCAATTAACTGTGGTTAGTATAATGTAATTGAAATTAAAAATTACCTACTCTGCTTTGTATTGTCTGTACGTTTACGCACGAATGAAACATGAATTGATGTCATTATAACTATTTATGTTATACTATATAGTTATGTCGAACAGATTCCATTATCGTTATAATTATTACAAATTAGTCCCAAACAATCGTACTTCTAATATAATTACCAAACAAACGGCATACTGACAAGGTTACCATTAACAAAAACTCATTAAAGTTCGTCTATACAATACATTCGATTTAAAATAATGTTATTTAACTGTAACACATAATCCCATTCATTG
>CM029362.1:1953183-1964300 GCA_017140985.1 Hormaphis cornu | reverse complement strand
ATACGAGAAAATTTTTAAATTGTGTCATATCCAGCTTTAAAATATTTACCGCGATAGTAAAACAAACACATTCAACTCATAACGTTGGATTCAACAACCCAATATACTATCTCATTTTAACGGTAAAAAAAGAACTTAATGTACTAGAAAAACATGAGTTATTTGTGTATTTTATTCTTCGTTCAATTAATATTTCTCGTAAATTCTGAAAAAATTATTTACCAGTTTTTTCCAAATTTACCGTCTGTAAGTGTACTGAAAAACGTATCCTAAACTATTTTTGGTATAATTGTAAAATTAGGGTACAAATTTAAAAAAAAAACATGTTATTTTTATTAGGTACCAAAAAGTGCGTGTAATTGTTCGACGTGTTAATTGTGAAACGCGTAGTGTTTAACGATTTTTAGAAGAACTAAAAAAACTTGAGCTTATATAGACGTTGCACATCTATAAACATTTTCTGGTTTACGCTGTCGCGTGTTTTCGGCTTACCATACATTTTTTAAATGAAATTTTCTACTTACTTATAGATCCATACTGATAAGTAAAAATTTAGTAAACCATAATAATGTCGTCAGCTCACAACCATTACGGCCGACATTATACAATCGACGCGATACAATACTTTATTATAAACTAAATAAATAGAGAAATCAGTGGCTAAAATCAATGACAAAAAAATATATATATATAAATACTAATTCTACAGTTAACTATTTTCAGGGAAATTACGTATTGTCAGCCAAAGCACTTTTGCCTTGTGAAGGAATATCGAAACCTCTCATAGAAACCAATTGGTATTTGAGTAAAACGTCTACCAATACGACCGATCTAATGGGAAACTTTACGTTTAAGATACCATTCGACGATTCTTTCGGAGTAAGTGTACCAATATATAATATACTCTAGCCTTTAGGTAACTAAAATTTTTGTTATAAAATCTTTAGAACGTACTACTTGTACTCACGAGTAGGTACTTCGTTTTAACGCGTAGCCCGTTAAGTGCCCGATTACTTTGGAAGACGACAGCGTGATAATTTAGTAAATAAACGTCTGAATCGGAAAACTAACATTTTTAGATACATTTTAATTTGGCTGTCAAAGATTCGATCGGTGGTTGGAAAAACAATGCATTCGTGTATAAAAATCCCAGAGCTTGCACCACGCTCAAAAATTTGTGTGGGTCTGAGTGGTCACCGTTTTTTAAAAATGCCGGATTGAATAACGCCGACTGTCCTGTACCGAAGGTAAAAACTTTTCAGAAATAATGTTTATTACTTTTCAAATAATCTAATCCGTTTCGTTCGTAGGGGTTCTACGTCCAAAGAGGGTATGATTTAACAACGCTGGATTCAAGGTCGAATTTTCCAAAATCGTTTTTTTATGGGACATACAAAGTACGCATTGCCTTTGAAAACAGAAAAAATGTTTTAATTGGATGCGTTATTATCGTAGTAGAAATTAAACGGCCGTGGGAAAGCAATTGAACATTTGAATTCGAATCAAATCAACGTGTTGCCCATCATTTTAGATATTTTATTTGTACTCAATTAATAATTTTGATTTTTTGAAGACAATCACCACAATATAGTTGATATTAATTATACATAAATACACATACATATTTGTTCAACATTTTACAATTTTAAAATTGTTGGAGTATTTTTAGAAAATCATCAAGCAATCGACCGCAAAGCTGAAAAAAAAAATTTCGAAAAATTCAAAGTCGGGTGAATTAGTGACTTCACGTTGGAGTGTGTCACTGTTTTGGAAGGTTTTATTAGTTGTTGTAACTATACATATTATGTAAGTAATGGTAAATTTCAATTATAAACAATTGTATGTATCAGTTGTATGTAAATGTAAATTACTTACCAAAATAATGATTCTGAGTGAGCTCAATTCATCTAGTAAGCCATAAGGGTCATTATTTTACACAAAAATAGAAAAATAACAGATAGACAATTTACTATACAAAATGTAAAATAAATAAATAACTACCTGTAACTGCGAAATGAATGAGCTAAACAATTTTATGGACTAAT
Organism: Hormaphis cornu; assembly: GCA_017140985.1. NCBI lineage: Eukaryota > Metazoa > Arthropoda > Insecta > Hemiptera > Hormaphididae > Hormaphis > Hormaphis cornu. The sequence goes on along the minus strand of CM029362.1, from coordinate 1,962,255 downwards.
GAACAATTTTATTTTTTTTTTTATCATAATATTTATTATAATTTTATGTTAGGCACAAATACTAAGAATGTATAACTTGATTAATATTGGCAAAATTGACAGAATTATTTGGAATATTAATTTTTTAAAGCTTGAGAAAATTATTTTTTAACTATTAGGTAACGAAATGACCCAACGAAAAATTTTCATTTAAATAATATTAATTAAAGAAATACGTAAAGATTTCAGTCAAACAATTATTTGAAGGGTTATTATGATTAATTAGGTATCAAATGTGCAACTCAATGGTCAGATTTTACGTCAGCGCTCGGAATCGTCTCAACCAATTTTTCTCAAAATATTATGTGCAGTTAGAGAATTTCATTTTCAATAAACTATTCGATTTTTAAATTTAAAACAATAAAATGCGTTTGTGACGGAATATTTACAAAAAATAAAACGAATTTCTCATTTTAAATTAAAAATCAATTTACGACTAACGGTTATTCCAATTTTGAAGTCCTAAATGGGTCTATTAATACAATATATAGCCAACCTTCTGGTAAAATTTCAAAACTTTTTCTGAAAGAATGACATATTTACGAAAAAATAATGGAATTTTTTATTAGATTTCAAAGTTCTATAAATATTGAGCTCATAAATATTCGAAATATTTTGATATTTTTATCGGAGACCTTGTATCTTACCTACGTTTTTATGTTGTGTGTGTGTGAAAATTCGAGATTTTTTTCAATCATTGCTTTAAAAGTTATGACCAACACACCAAATTGATTTTGTCAAATGCTTGTTCGCCGTATTTTGTATAACCCGGTCTGTAACCCTTCGGGTCAGATGAGTATGAAATTGTGTACGCACAAGCATAAAACAATGGTTATTATTTATTACTCCAAGATTAATATCATAGGACGTCGATTATGACGTATAGTGTCAAATAGGAAGCAGACACTTCCAAAATTTCAACATGATGTACAAGTTTTGAATGATGTCGACAGTTAAAAGAACATTATATATTTTTGAACACATTCACCGATATATAATTAGCATCGAAAAACCCGATAGTAAAAGTAAAAACAAATAAAATCACAATATGTGCATCGTATTTTGTAACTGCAATTATTTTTAAATTAGGTAAGTATGTAAAAACAAGAAAGCATAAGTACTCGCACAAAAATCCGCACAAACATTGCAGTATTAAGATATAAAATAATTTACTTATGCATTCAATTATGTTCGTCTTCCCATGGTCTCTTTATGTCTATGACATAAATGATACAGCTGACTTTGTTTTTATTTTTGTCTGTTATATAAAGTCGAAATTTGTACATTCCGTAAAAAAAAATTTTTGGCCAACTCGAGTTCGTCGCGATCTTTGTTACATCGTAACCTTTTGCGATGTAAATTCCCTAAAATAAAACAAATCCTGTTGTACTTGTTACTGTGTAACTCCATAGTAACATTGTTTCTTTGAAACACCAATTGCCTAAATTGTATGAAAATAAAATATTAATTTCTCATAAAACTGTGGTGTACGAGTTTCAAGTTAAGACGTCAAACAGAAATCGATGTACAATAAATGTTCAACGGATGGAGGTTCATCACCACCACCTCCCGCTTAACTATTGATTTTATAACTATTTTGTTATAAAACCAAGAAATACGTCCATACCGACTCTACTTGTCGAGCAATTTTGTTTTTGAAAAATATTAACAACATACTTTCTGTAACGGACAGTTGGTATCGTTGAATCCAAAATTATGCTTGATATACGGTATCCACTCTGGCCCCATAAAGTTCTTGAGAGTGGAACATGCTTTAGGAGCCTTATAAATAAAAGCATTATCTTTCCAACCTCCGATCGAGTCTTTGACTGCCATGTTGAAATTAAACTAAAGAATAAAAAAAAATCGTGCAAGTATATTAAAATAGAATAAAAACCAAGTTTTGAATGTTTCGCACGGAAATATAAACTTCGTAAATAAGAACATTATATTTTTCTGTAATATAGCACTGAACGAGTTAAACCCGGTCATGCAGAATTATTACCCGAAAACAAAATCAATTTTTCTCGCGTTAAAATGATCGATCGCCAAAATTAATTTTTCAGGGAATATCTCACCCAACCGATGTATTATAATGCACACATGCGGGCTCATTGTGAAGTACACCTATAAAACGGGGTATTTTTATGTATCGGTAATAAAAAATTTGAACTGTTTTTCAATTAAAAACTGTTACAAATTATGTTTTTCTATATCTGCGTATAATTTCCGTTTATACTTATTACTTAGACTATACTTAGTGATTACAAATGTAACCATATCCGCATAGTATCAACAAAATAATTGAATTCATGAACAAAATATATTTTAAACCCTCCTAAGAAAATTCGTTTGATCAATTATAGAAACGCGCACCTAGCAAAAAACAACAGTAATTTGCTGAAAACGTCGTTTAAAAATGCATATCAGTTTTCGCAGTAAAAACCAGTACCTTAATCACTGTAATTATTTGGCTATTTACAACTGCTTACTTACCACATTAATTAGAATATTATAGTTTAATAATAAGTAGCCGATTCCGTTTTAAAGCCTGACTTTTTTAAACTAATCACATTTTTGTATTTTTTTTATAAAACGGTTCAGCAACTCACATCGTACGTGTCGTCGAACGGTTTTTGTAGTGTGAAATTTCCTCTTATTTCAGTTATGTTGCTGGACCTTTTGCTCAAATAAAAGTTTTGCTGTATAACTGCATATTGCGTTTGCAGCACTTCCGTATCACAAGGTAGAATGGCTTTGAAATATGCTCTATATTCACCCTGAAAATCATTGGAATTAGAAGGTACGAAAGAATGAATGCAAATTTGAAATTACCTACTGTTATAATACTCCAACAATATTACTGTAACAAACTTTTCAAAAATAAGTACCTACCAGATTGTGTTTTTGATTTGTTACATTCGCCTACCACGTTTTTAATAGTGAAAATAGTCAGATGTGACTTATCGTATAGATATAGTACCTATAAAATATAAGTTAGGCAATGGACATAGGTACTCGTATAATTACGATATTATATAATATCGTACTTATAACGATACAAAACAATTTACTTACAGACGGCAAATTTGGAAAAAACTTGTAATCTTTGGCAGCAGAATTAACAAAAACCACTAATTCAACTATTCGCATGAAAATAATGTATAAATTTTTCATTATTTTATCTTTTTATTTACTTAGCATGGATGTATGGTTCGTTTAGAATGAAACTAATTATTTTTGAAAAAAAAACTACAATCTTTACTGCAAAAGTGATGACAGTTTTCTTGCTTCGTCATATTTCCATGTACATCGACGATCAAATATAATGGAATTATAAATGAATGTTCGTTATATATACCTTATGACATGAACAAACTCAATGCGTTTTTGTTAATTCTAACCTTGTACTAAATTTTTGTTCAATAATATGATAGTCCACATTATCCACTAACAATATAACTATTATTTAGTAGACTGATAAGTGATCAACAAAATAAACTCGTATACGATTTCGTGTATTAATATATATTATATTTTATGAAAATTCACGGCTAATTAAATACGAGTATGATTCTACTTAGTTACAAAAATATAATGTCATGACGAGAATGTACATTAAAATGTATAGTGTGATCATTTTCATCTACTATTATTTAACTATTATTTTGACTAACGTTATTTTACATTGATGAATTTGGGAAAAGTAAAACTTACTTTTTAGTAGAAAATATTAATGTTATAATTTAATCATCCGTAGATTTTTACCAACGGTACAGCGGAGTAAACTAAAAAAAAAAGTGCTACAGTTTTATTTTAGATTGTTATCGGTATTCGTATCAAGGAAAAACACAGAAACGAAACTATTTTACTCAGCTTTTTTAAAAATATTTTAACTACGATTTAACGACATTAGTAGTTGTTTGATGAAAGAAATCATGTAAATAATGCAAGCGACCGCTTATGTATTCATTTCTAAAATAACAATTCAATATATATACGTCATTTTTTTTTACTAGTTAAAACAAATTTCCTAAAAACATAAAATTAAATTGAACTAAACATTTTTTAAATTAAAGTTTTAACCGTTTCAAAAATGTTTGATACCCGTCTTACTGAATCTTTTATATAAAATATAGTGCGGTTTTTACTTTGTTGTATTTGAACCGCCGCATTGGGCCAAAAAAAGAAAAAATTGCATACGCGTTTTTTTTTTTATACTAACGGAGGTTTTTTTTTGTGTTTTATAAGGATTGTTTAAAAATTTTCCCTTCATAGCCAACGTCGAACAGCTGTAGCGTGTTATGTGAGACGTGTCTGGAACCAAATGGTAGGAACCGCGTTTCGTCCATTCATCGTGTTATACCCGTTAAAAGAGTCTAGAAAATAGTGGAAACGTCAAGTACTCGGTACAAAACAGTAAGTATCGTTTTAAAAGCTGAGCAGTGTCTGAAATTTCGGAAAAAAAAAAAAAAGTGGAAATTTGTAGCAGAAAAGTATGGACAAAGTTTACAAACTGTGTATAAACATTATTATATTGATACGTCCCCGTACTGCTTATGCGGTCGTGTCAATAGAGGCTACGGAACAACCGCTAATAGTGTTATAAAGAATAATGATCGGAAAAAAAAATGATCGATGCGAACCGTGGTGCAGCAGTCGTACGAGTTACGTTAACTTCGTAACGTTCCTTTTCTTCGCGTACAGTTTTGCCGCGGCTGCTGCGGTGCTCGTGGGAATCGAAATCTTTTCCATCATAATATTTCTACAAACTGAATTACCGACATTTCGGCCACGTGGAGAACGCGCCGCCGCCGTTTTGACACGGCGATTTTCCATCGAACAGTGTTCGCAAAAATAAATCATACCGACGGAAAGTAATTTGCTTTGCCGCTAATCTTGAAACGCCGGAACTTGTTTGCGTAATTACACGTTTTGTATAGCGCTAGACGTTTTAAGTGTTTTTCTACGATCATCGCATAGATCAATCTCTATCAAACCGTTTGGCTCTCTATCGCTGTGTTTAAAAGCGGTTGCCGAATCTTCGTTGTTCTGTATAGCGCATAATTAGAAGGTGAAAAAAAATCAATATTCGTTTGTTTATAATTGAAAATCATCAAATGTTTTACCGTCGTATAGTCATCATTTAAAATAAACGAACCGTCCGCTATGCGTAAAACGTTGTGATTCTAACAATATTAATTTACTCGGAAGATAAAATTTTTTATAAATAAGTTCCCGCGCCCGCGCGGAATCGTAATGAAATTATGACCGGGCGCTCATTTCGCGACTGCTGAGGGTGTTATTGTTTACGGCTTTACAACGTTTAAACGATTTTCTCGCGAAATATTCATCGACAAACCGCACTGAAGTTCAACCATTTCCGTATGATTTTGTAATGATTACCAGCACACAGTTTTTTTAACGTTTTTTCTTACTCTTTTGTTTTTTCAATCACATCAAATAATAAAACGATTCTACTCTGTTTTTCATTTATTTAAATTTAATTTCGTTTTGGTTTATCTGAATCTACAATTTATATGCCGTCGGGTGTATTCCGATCGCCTCGATGATGTTTTCACGCCGATCCCGACAGTCCACTGATTTCTTTTATTTTTATATTTTTTCAATAAACATTTGAGGTAGTAGAATTGATGAACGCGAGTCAACGTTTTCGAAAATGCTTCAGCCGCTCAATATATAATCGATAGGATCATTAAAACGATTAACGTGGATTCGAAATTTCGATCTATGTATAGTTCGTGTGTTTCAAGTTTTTGAAATCGCCAGTTCTCGTCGTTCGTGTTAGGTATAAAACTCGTAATTTTCAGTCGACAGTTTCCAAACGTTAATACAACAAACACGCAGTTTTGCTGTCTGATTACAATTTTTGTTTGTTTATGATTTCTCATTTCGCAATACATTCGTTATTTTCTTTTTGAAATGATTGGACGTCTAAAAAAAAAAAAATTGGAAATTTTATCAGAACCGATTAAAAAACAACGGGTAAGTGATAAACACAAACGAAGTGACAACCACCCGCCCCAGCACGATGAGACAAAATGTTTTTGTCAAAATCGTACAAAACGGTGCTAAGAAGGAATTCGGGTCGAAATTTAAGGCGCCATGAGAAAAACTGATCTTTCTGCGGTCTCTGCAGGTAGAAAAACGTTTTAGGGTCAACATTTACGGGGGTGCCGGGAGTAACGTGTAAGAGAAAAAAAAACGATTTTTTTCCGCGGTTTTTTTCACGGTTCGCCCTGCTCGGGAGGAAATCGTCGTTCGAACGGCGCCCGCCCCCGCGTCCCACGAGGACACGACGACATTGTATTCGAGCGCAACGTACCCCGTGACCGTCGAGTGGGACGCGTATTAAAAAACGAGAAAACGGCGCGATCCGTTTTCTCGAGATCGAAATAAATAACCGGGGCGATCTTCACCGGCGGCTTATCCCTTCGGCGGCGTCGCATCCGTAATACGACGTCGAATCCCCGCCGCGGGCTAGCACGTAGCCGACGATTCGTTTTAATCAAGACGTCCTCGCTGCCGGGATTCGTCCCGTTTTTTTTTCGCTTTTTATCCCTTCCACCCACTCGAGCGGCGGCGTACCACTATATAATGCCGCCACGTCGACATCGCCGTCGTACAACGTCCGGGAAACGCGCCCGGCCGGCCGACGTTCTCGCCTCGCCTCGACGGTCATGGCGCCGCGGACACCCGCGGTCATCGCTGCCGGCCTGCTGCAGATGCACGTCCTCCTGTTGTTGTGTGCCCGCGCCGAGAACGGCGAGCAGACGGCCGCCGCGGTACGGCTTTTGCAGAGCGGGATACGCGCCGCGATCGAACTTCCGTTGCGGCGCCACGTCGTCCGCGGCGGCGTTTCCGGATCGGGTCCGCCGGACGTGAACCTGATGCTCGGCGTGTCCATGATGGAGGGTGAGCGCCGTAGGTACTCGATCCCGTTCGCTGCCCACCCACGTATCGGTTAGGTAGGTGTTAGGCCGCACGGGTGGCGTCCGATCGCGATATAAAAGATGTCCGAGTTGTTATAAAACGTCATCGGCTGGCCCGCGATGAGGGTTTGTACATTTTTTTTTGTTGTCGGGTCCGCGGAAAATTGGAAAATTTTTCTCCGGGCCGTTATTCTGTTGTGACCGTCGTGGACGAATCTTTTGCCAAAATAGAAGAATCGCGCTCGTTTTTTTTTATCGCTTCTTAAACTCGCGAACCGTTCTCTCATTCGCGTCGTGTCGACGTCATTGTGCGAAAAACGCGACGAAAATTGACGCCGCGATTTTGTTTGTGTTTTTCCAGCGGAAGGATCGATGAATATACGAGCACGAAAAAAGTTGCGCGATTTAAATTAGATCTCGTTTGAAACAGTTTTTAAAATTTTACACGTATTTAGCTAGTTTTGTTCCGAAAACGCGCATAAATTTAGTCTGAAAACCCCAACAGAGAGGCGAGTGTATTGGTCCGATGAGATTGAAATTACGTTTTTCCGAATAAATTTTGTAACCGACAAGTGCTTAAAGAGTTCTTCGATCTTTTTACGCAGTACTTACTACCTCTTATAACATGGTAAATGTTACGTAAAAAAAGAAAGGAATTTTGCACGGCAGAAAGGAAGGAAAGAAACGGAGGAGTAAGTTTGAGGACGGGTCGTTTGACGTACAGCGATGATCTAAAATATATATCTAAATATTTCAAATATATACGTTTAAATATAGCCGATACTTTTTTTTTTTAATTTTTTTTTTCCCCAGGACGAACTGAGCTCGCTCAGAATTGTTTTTTTTTTTGCACGCGATGATCGGATTTTACCTAAAATATGACGAGTTTGAATCAAGAAACATTGGCCTGCCCAAACTGGTGACCCGCTCCAAAGCGTAATCGCTACGCTAAACAACTAGGTCCTCAAATTTACTCCCTTTTAATTGATTTTTAACTTTTAAACCATTAAACGTAACTATGAAGTTTTAACTTTAGTTTTTTTAACGTTTCAACTCTGTTATATATTTCAAACTCGTAAAACGATATTGGGCAAAAAAAAAACAATTTTAAATAACAGCTATCAAACGCTACTATGTGGTGTACACACGCATGTTTCAGGAAAACGCCGAAAATATCCGATTTGAATAAGTACTTTTAAATCGAACAGAAATGCTTAAAAAATATTTAATATTGTTGCAATAGTAAGCTTGTGTTTTAATCAGGTTTTTTGATGCACACATTATACATATTGTGTCCATTACAGGTCAAATGATGTCATGCGCTGAACATCCTCAAACCAACAATGATGACGACTTCGATCGAACGCACCTTTTGACAAACGAACTCTACGCGATATTTTACGATCGAAATTTGCCAGATATGGAAACAAGTGAGCAAATATATATATATCGTAGTAAGAATAGTTCGAAAACGTGATTTTATTAAATCGTCTTACTAGTAGACTGTGTATTCTCAGAGTACGTCTATTCTATTTGAAGAATGAAAAAAAAAAAAAAAAAAGTAATTTTGTAGCGCGGTGGTGCGCTCATACATAATACAACGTGATTTATCAAAAAATCGTTAATTTTTACATAAAATCACGTATGATTCCCATGAAATTAGAATATAATCCAGGACGTGTAATAATATAATCGTAAAAACCGATAGTTTTGTATTACGTTTACTGTAATGGTTCCACGCGAAAAAGCGTTATTATCTTAGGATTTTAGCCATTTTACTTATTACCAGAGCGCGTACCGCGAGGGTGTAAGTGTCGAATTTTCGCCAAAATTAATTTTTTAAACCCTTCGCCGTCGAATTTCTAGCTAGCCTCAGAAATATCGCCCCAATCGCGCGAATCTTTTTAGCAAACACTGTGAAGGATACATAAAATATTACGGCGTATTCTCTTATTATTACTACACCGTCCTAAACGTGTTTAGTCGGACGCATTCTCGATCGGAAACTTTGGACGTCTCCCGAACAAATCGTCCCGATCGGCGTAACGCTTGGATCGCACGGATACGCTGATTTTCTGGA
>CM029362.1:1930581-1943183 GCA_017140985.1 Hormaphis cornu | reverse complement strand
GTGAAATTTAAGTAATATAATATTATACTATGAATAGGAACAAAGAAAATAATTAAACAGATGCATTCAAAATTATAGTTTTCAAACAATTTAATTATTAAATTCATCAAGTAGGTTTATAATTTTATTTTCTTACACTTACAATTGAAAATTATAACATCGTCGCTAACTTGATGGCTAAAACTCACACACAAATGGTTCAACACTAATCAAGTAATTCAGTCAATACTATAATATAATAAGTATTAAATATTAATAATGTAAACAATATTACAACTTAAAAGAAAGGAATATATAATATATATAATAATCATTAAATACTATTTAATGGTTTCTTTGTACAGTAACAATAAACTGAGTAAGTTAGTTTGTTAATGATTAATATTAATTTATTTTGTTCTTTTTCTTCAACTCTTGTCAAAGGAATGTTAACGTCAACGAGTGTACCTCAAGTATATTACAGGAGGTGGCTAAAGTCACAAAACAAAATGCAAATGTCGCAACTATTGTCACTAACGTATGCGCGGTCTTGTACCGTCGCCACCACATTTGTCATACCGTATAATCATCTTTTTTAAAATTAATATTCTGGTTAGCGCAAAAGTCTTTAGTAATGGGTATACAATTGAAATAGCTACACATTTCACAATCATACATTGGAATTAGATAGAACAACAGCAACAACAACAAAAATAAGAACAACGCAGATAACAGGCAAACCCAGATGAGGAAGATCTTCTTCTGACGGTCATATGGGCCAAACGAAACAAAAGGCAGCAGAGCATAAGATAATAAGAAGCCAAAAATGAAACCAAACAGATGTGCAAAGTTGTCTACCCATGGCAGTAGCCCGAGCAGAAACAGCAGGAACGTAATGGCTAATAGTTTTGATAATGCCTGCTCGGGCCTCTTCAACATAGGCCAACAATTTAAGACTTCGACAATGAGGCATGCCAAAAGGCCAAATTGAGAACCCGCTGGACCCACCTGGAAAGTATTTTATGATTTAAATATTAATTTTTTTTAAATAATCTAGATACAATTCACTTACATCAGCTCTATAAGGCACAAATATTGCACTGCCAAGATTACCGGCAACTCCAGATCCCAAGTATATTAAAGCTATTCTTAAAGAACCAGTCAGTTTTTCTAGATCTCTCATCAAAAAATACTGTATGACTATTGTTGTCGCTAAATGGAGAATACTGGAAGAAATAAAATTATTAAAATAAATATTAATAAGCATTATTGTTTGATAGTTTTTGTTAATATATTCAATGACAATGCCAAAAATTAATCAAATTTTATAGCAGAATTTTGTAATTTTATTATAGATTGAGTTTTTATAGAAATCATTCACGGTTTAAATTTAAAATATCATAATGTAATGTTTGGATATATAAAATAAATAAAACAAATAACAGTATTTAGATGTTTACTCAGTAGAGAATTTTAGCCGAATTAGTATTTTATTTGCCTGACTTCCTACACGACAACATCAAATTTTACATTTTCAAACTATTAATTAAATGTACATATAATATACATATAGGCAATTAATACTAGTTTGAATGTTTTAAAATAATTCAATCTCTTTTAAACAACAAACCAAAATTTTTTAATATTAAAACATAATGTAACTAACATAAATTTATATTTAATACTTACCCAGCATGTATGAAAAGTGAAATCCATAATCTATAAAACTGATCTGGAATTTCTGGTGAAAAGAATGGTATTAGACCACAGACATCATTTAAGCAAGATACCTAAAGTACAAAAAAAAAAATATTGCTATGAAATTTTGTTGTTTTTTTGTCTTACACAATTAGTAATCCTGTGCACCGTTTACATACTTGAGAGCATAACGAAGCATCATCATGAAAATAACCATGAACAAAATCACAATACTCTCGAGTAGTTATGCGACAAGTACCATGTATTCCGATACAGCATGGGTGGCCAATCACTTCGCACACCATGTGCTCGGCTGATGTCAGTTTTTGATTAATCAATGGACGACTGTCACTACTGTGCCGTGCACTACCTCGACCGCTCATTTTACGACAAATAGGCCACTTGGTTATGTCATCAGGCCATTCATATGGTGCTACAGATGCGGGAGCTTCACAAAACCTTAAGACAAAAATAAGTTGATAATAATCATTTACCATAGTAAATCTGATGTAAAAATATCATACTTTGGATCAAGGCCACAAACAGAACCAGATATTCTTCCACCAGGTCCAGATTCGATTTCAGACCATTTTTTCCATTTAGAAATTGATGTCTACAGAAAGAAGTAAAATGTATTAAGGAATACTAATAATATTGGTTTAGAACATCTAATTTAAGCATTAAAACAAACACTAATAGAAAAAACAAAGATTATTGTAAAACTAAAATTCTAAACAAATAATAAATAAATCAATAATGGGTGCAAGATAATACAATATGTATAATATAAGCAGTACTTATTAAAATATTAAAACACAAATAAAATAACAAACAAACTAAATCAAATAAAGAGTTAAAATTTAATATTAAATTGTGTAAATAATAAATAGGTACTTTAAAATTCTATAGACTATGATACAGCATTAAAAAAAAAAAAAAAACTACCTACACTATTGACATACTAAAATAGCCAGTTTATCTATCTACTCTCTTACCGAAGGTGGTTTGTCACCATCTCCTCCTCCGCCACCCCAATCCGTGAGACGTTTATGGGATGGTATTAAAAACAGTAAAAACAGACAAACACTCGATAAGAATAAAAGTTTAAAATTTAATATTCTTAAGAAGCAAAATATGTTGATGAAAAATTTAAAATTTACTTTATTAGACACCTAAATACATATAATAATTGATATTGGAAGTATTCAAATGAACATTGTAAGACTATTGAAACACTTAGTTATTCAAAGAATATATTTTAAGTTCAATATTTTTGTTTTACTAATTACTTAACAGTAAATACTTATATCAATACCTAATACAAATTTCAATAGATTACACTCAAATAATTAGTTTTTCATTCGTTTTTCAGTAATAAAAACTATTTAAAATTCAGAAAAAATTTGGTTAAAATAAAATTTTAAGGATTTAAAAACAAACGAAATTTATCTACTGGATATTTCTTAATATAAGTTAAGTATGATTCTTGATATATTGTTAAATATAATCTTAATTAAGTGAATAATACCAACTGTAAAATATATGATGTACCTAAGACAATAACTAGTAAGAAATGTTTTATTTTAAATAAATCAAATATTGCATCTTACTGTGCACTGCTCTTTTGAGGCTTGAATACACCCAGAGTCATCATTTCTAATACAACAAGCAGTTTCTCTTTCTTTTTCCCGCCATTTTTCAACTTCTTTCATAATATTTTTATCTTTTCTCATACAAGGAGCAAATTTCGCTCCTAGATGTATTAAATCAGCCTGTAAAGAACAATACAAATGTTTATCAGTATTTTTAATTTTTAATAAAATAAAATAAATTTTTCAAGCCCATTACTTACAGCACGAGGTCCTATCCAAAAATTTGAAGGCTCTATGTATTCAATGATTTGAACTGACAAACTTGTGACCATAACCTAAACATTAATGCATTGCTTAGTACAAGCTTTTACATTAAATTATGTTGGTAAAAGAAAAATGAAATAAAATACTTACGGCACCCGATTGGTGACTTAGATCAATCCCAAAAGGTCCAAGACCATAAGAAAATATTGATAGGAATAGCACCAAAATTTGAACCACTGTCACCCAATAGGTAAAAAATGGCCGGTGATCATCTAAATCATCAAGCTGTTGTTTCACATCCCTTCTGTTTGTGACTTTTTTGTTTAACGAACGTCTATGGAATTTTAACATAAAACGTCAACATAAGTATGTATTGCATGGTATAAATAATTATTTATACAAATACCGGAATAATTTTCCAATAATTCCCATTCCATACTGTCTCCTATCAGAATTATCAAATGCCCGATCCAATACTCTGCCCCAAATTCTGCTCATACCAATGTTTGGCATATGATCATCTTCAACTCTTCTAGATGGATTTCGTTGCCAATTTGAATACCTTCTAAAATTTTGGTGTGGCTTTTTATAGTGATGACGAATTGTATTATCATAGTTTTCACCTGCATCAACAACTTCTTGCTCTATGCCTTGGTTTTCGTCATTCAAAGAGAGACGATCGAAAAACACCTACAGAATTTCAAGTATATTAATAGTTTATACAGTAAAAATAAGTAGGTAAGAAAATTTTACATCATCTGTATCAGACATTTGAGGTGGAATTGGTGAAGAATCATATGTTGCCGGTAGGGGATAACTTTGAGACCATTCATTTGGTGTTGATACCGTTCTTTTCTTACGACTTATAGTTTTCTAAAAAAAAAATATGTTATTGTAAAATTTATACTGTTTGATTGTAATAAAAATTCATAATTATTTTTACAGTGATTATTGATTTTTATAACATTCTAGCGAGCTTTTTTATTTAAAAACTATAATAAAAAAACAAATTTGTGTACATGTTGTGTTCATTAATGTTTAAAATATACCTAATATTGTTAATTATCATGATATAATTATTATTTTTATACTTAAATAATTAGAGTAGAAAGTTTGTTTTGTTTATTTATTTACAGTAAAAATGGTTGCTTAGTATATTATACAAGTTGTTGAGAGAGTAATTAATAATTTTTGAGTTCACAGTGAACTCCTAATTTTGAATACATTTTTTAGTTTTGGAGTTGATCAGATTTGTCTAAGTGCCAAAATCAAAAATGAAAACTTGCATTATAATTTTAAAAAATAGATCCCTAATGCCATTATGTATTAATTTGAAATATTTTATCACCACATAAGATATAAACAACAATATTACCGATACAACATAAGATAGCCCATTTAATGTTAGCTTAGCAACAGATGGTTTTCTTTCTAAAGAATAGACTTGAGTAGTACTATCGCGTTCATCAATATCTCGACTAGACTGTAACACATCCGGCTGAAAACATTATAACCGTGATAATATTATACATCCGTGTATTATACTTAATTGATAGGTCGTATTAGTATTAAAACTTCCAAGTAGATCAAAAAAACTAGTGATAAATGAATAATAACCTGTGAAGTGTGAGCAGTGGGAATTTCATTAACCGAACAAATATATTCATTTTTCAGTTCTCCGTATTTTCTAGTAGCTAAACGTTTTCTTCTCTCCAACCATTTAAGTTTTTCAGTTTCTTCAAACTCCTCATCAAGTCCAAAAAACAAAGATGTCTCTCTTTTAATAAATCTAAATAACAAAAACAATTGATAATTATTATGATACACAAATACCGATGATGTAAAGTATTACTTTTTTACTGCTTCTGTCTTTGACGTAGACCTGTGGAACATTTGAGGTTTGTTTAACATGTTTGTGGACAAAATCGGCAAGGATGCTTGATGATGTATGTGCTGTGACTGATACACAGTTTCTGACGGAGGGCTGTTGGGTTGATCGGACCCGCTGCTATTAGCAGGTACAGTGCACGTACTGGCTGTTTCCTCAGAGTTGTCAGTTGTTACTTCGGTGGATGAAGACAATGGTTGTGATGTACTGGGCGCAGGCGCGGACATGGATCTAGACGGTGGATCATACTTGCGATCAGCAGCGGATTCCATGTTTGGCGGGGCCGAATGAACACCACTACTTGAGCTGAACAAAGTAAATTGATTATCTACAATAACAATTACCATGACACTCGGCGGATGTATTAATACGGACCTGCTGGACGACTGGATTGATCCGGGACTTGAAGTTATGGAAAGAGGTGGAGATCTTGAATTTGATTGAGCTTGAATCGTCAATCCTTTGGCGAACCCGGGTTTCCTGAAACGAAAAAATACCGAAATTCAAAACATCGCGGCTTTTAACGGTGTGTTTGGATCTAACCTGGGTCCATGGTTATTAAAACGTACTCATTCGATCGATAATTGTATTATGCACGCCGGGTAAAAACATAGACCTTACTACGTGGGATGGGTAAAAAAGAATTATGAAATGATTCATAATATAGTACCTACCAGAAACGAGAGTTGTCTTAAAACTATTGACTAAATACAATAATACCTATCTGACACCTGTTGTACAGTATAATAAGTAAAAGTAGGCAACAATAGCAAATTTGCAAGTTGCAACAACACAAAATTTGTTATCATATATTTTTATCATCGCCTGCCTTATCATCACGGGAAGTCGAACATAGATAACAATCGACTGATTAAAACTAAAATCGGCTAAAATGATTTTTTTTTTACTCATTCTACATAGACGTATTAACATTTAACACATCGTAACACTCCAGACTACACGAAATCACAAATCTCTTCGCGGTGAAATACATCAATTTTTTTGTTTTTCAACATTTTTTTAACTTTTTCCGAGAACAGAAAACGTTTTTTCGGGGCTTTTCGTATTGGTTTGAAGATATCACACTATATCAGTTATTTTGTAGGAGTTTTTAATAATTTTGTGGGCTACGCTGTAAGCACGCCCGATCATCGCCTAACGTTCTCGCGGTCTCGGTAAAAATTCGAATTAAAAATACGATCTTCGTACGAGACGCGTTTTTACACTAACAACGTATCGCCGAACACATAACAATAATAGTTTTTATTACTACCTTACAAATAATAACTTTGCGGTAGGTACTAAAACATAATGCACCTATTACGCGCATCATACTTTTTACGATGTACAATTGAAAATCGGGACGTTCATATGTTATGTATATATCCGCCGAAATAAAATTGTTTTTCCCTGTACATTCGGACGTTGTTCATAAACGACGTTTGAATGTTTCCGAAATTTTTTGTACACCACGAAAATAGTATAAAATAATTTTTTTTGCGGTGGCCAGTAACTGCGGTCGAGTCAGCCGAGCAGCTGCAGCGTTATACTTACATCGATTTTACGGTTTCACCGTCCCTTTCCCCGTTTTCCGCCTCTTCCTGTTCGCATTTCTTTTTCTTTTTTATCTCAGACTGCGTCCCTCCAGCTGGTTGTAAATGTAAAATTATTATCGTTTTGATCACTCGCCAAAATTTTCATCCCGGCCGCGACATCCCTTTCACGGTTCACGCTGACCTACGAGTAGGTAGGTAAGTACATAGTTTCTATTAAACTTCCACTCCGTTATATTATTATTGAATTTTAAACCAACAAAAACGCGTTGAACAATAATAACAGGTATGCATATTAAGTACCTATGTGGGTACCTCCTACTCTCCATTCCATCGGGATTTTATTCAAAATCGGCGCGTTTTCGGGACAAAAACTCGCTAAACGTGTAAGATTGTACAGAAATTATCATCATATGATAATACATATCCGCTCGTAATCAGGCCGAGTTCGGTCTGAAATTAAACTATTTGGTCAAGTCACCTCTTTTCTATTACGCACTCGTTTAAACTATATTTTGATAGTTTATCGGTATTTTTTGTTTTAAGAATGTTCCCTACTTGCTTGCCGTCTGGAGACGATTTCCAGGCCATTGTTCTTTTTGATCACACTATGTACTATTATTATTATTACTTGACGAATTATTTGTATTCAAATGTTTTGATAGCGCCAAATTGTTTTTAAATACTATAAGCTATAACACTTCGATGTGTGCAAGCATACGATTTTAGATACTTTGTTACCGAACACTATACGAACTGTATACGCGTCGTACAACATTAGGATTTACATCCTAATCAAAATAGATCCACTCAAAATGTGTTAATTTTTTTTTTAATTCTTAACTATGGTTATAACAACGATTATATTGTGTTTAATGATAAGAAATGTTTTCCGATTTACGATAATATATATTTATCGTTTGTGTTACTTTTTATTAATATAATATAACCGTTCACAGTCTCGCACGTTATAAAAAAAATATTATGATGTTATAGCATCATAAATATTGTTAGTCTCACACATGATCGATCTTCGCATGCGATTTACAAATTCAAAGTTATCTGAACACTTTGTATATTTCATTCCTTATGAACCAACACGATTTTCCACTAAGTTTTAAGCGTAAGAAAGTTAAACAAAGACAACAAAGAGAACTAAATGGAGTTAAATTAATTCCTCGTCAACAGTATAATTGTAGTGTTAAATTTTTAATTTCATCAAGTCAAAGTTGTACCATTGAAACATACCTATTATATTTTACGAGAAAGGACGAGAATATTATCAGCAATTACCCACTTTTGTGTTCAGCGATCACGAAAAAAAAAAATAATCTTGACGACCGTGCACGCAGACGGGGATGCATTACGATTAATAATACTCTCGATACTTGACTGCAGTTAGTATGAACAATATTAGCATATACCTACTTAGGGACTATAAATTATAACACTATAGAATCTGTATTTAATCTGTATGCTAAATTAAACTAATTTTTGTGGTGGAAGATGCAGATTTTACAAAAATCAATTAAAAAAAAATTATATATTATATAACATATTACACGAGAACATATAACCCCTATCGGTACCACTTTGGACCCTTAACAAATATTCGTGGAACACGTTTAGCCTAACCCATTAGGTAAAACAATTTACCGGTTTTAAAACATTGAATAAACAATTTCACCGAGTATAACACTCCGATGATTTTGTTTTTAGTTTCATGTCTTTTATAATGTTATTGAACCTGCATGTTTCCAACCAAAAAAAAAAACTCGATATTTTTTATGATGCTCTACGAAATCAATGATTGAACATTACCTATAGCGTCATTGATTTTTGGCTTTACACTTTATACACCCTGTACTTGCTTACCTACTTTTTCTACGTATTGTACTTTGAAATGTAACTTTTTTAAAAAGAGGATTTCGTAGCGATCATTATGTTTCAGCTGACAAATAAAACTACGGTCGATGAATCTGTGAAGTATTAAATCCTAAATTAGGGTTCATAGACGATGTTAAGAGCTTTAAATAGTTCCTTGGTAAAAATATACGGGGCATTTACGGTACGTAGATAGAAGAGTTGATAACGTAGAATTAAGACGTGCTGAAATGGAAAGAAGCGTCTGTCTGGTGTTTTGTGCGACAAGACTGAAAGGCAAGTTTTGCGTACGGGACCGTTTTAGTACAGAATGTTGGGCGGTCGACAGGAGAATTGTAGAGCGTACGGAAATGAGAATGCTCGGACGGACGCGCGAGTGAAGTAAATAGGAGAAGATAGAATGTGTGAGAATACGGTATGTACAAGACAGTATACAGGTGTAGCGTAATTGATTGAGAACGAATTAGACGGAAAAGAGACCGAGATAGTTTGGGAACCGCGTGACGGATGAGAAGAGAGAAAACAGAAGCAGCGTACGGAATTATGGACGTTGAAGCAAAAAAGTGAGACCGAAAAACGGACGGTTGAGAATCGTACGAGGACTGTTGCAGGGTGGCGCAGGGCGTGTACAGGATTGTATTTCGCGAGTTGGAGGTCGACAGGACAAGAGCAGCGAGTAGAGTTGGTGGGGCAAGAGGCGAAGGAGTGAAAGTTGAAGGCCGCGTACGTGATTCGTACTTAAACGAAAAAGCTTCGAGATAAGACGGACAGAGCAAAAATAATCTAAATAGAGTACTGAAATCGCGCCGTCAAACTGTACTTACCTAGAAGCGTTGTTGTGCTGAACCGGCGGTGGACAGTGTGCGTTTTGGCCGGCGGCCAGGCTGCAGTTGTAGCCCGCGGCGACGGACGACGTGGCCGCGGTCGCCGCCGCCGCCGCCGCCGCCGCGGCCGAGGTAGTCGCGACCGCGGCGGCGCTCTTGTGGTGGCCGGCCGACGCGGAGTGGACGCCGGAGCAGGCGGCCGCGGCGGGACCGCAGCACGCCTGCGGCGCCGCGCCGCTCTCCCTGATGCACGACGAGGATATGCGCCGCTGCGCCGCGTGATGACCACCCCCGCCGCCGCCTGCATGACCCGCGCTGACGACGTTGGCGCTGCTGCACCGGGGCAACGTGCCGCCGACGTGCAGCTGACGCTGCGGCTGCGCCGGCTGACCCTTTGGCGTAGACCCTGTGGAAGACTGCTGCTGCTGGTGCATGTGGGCCGCCTGCTGCCGGACCAGCCCGGACGGCGACAGGTTCCTGGGCGACCGCGACCGCGACCGTCCCACGGTGCCGTACTGCTGGTACCCGCCGCACTCGCCGTACCGCGACGGGCCCGCGCAGCAGCGGTTCGACGGTCTCATGGTGGCTGTCGCGTACGCCCGGGACAGCGCGGCCGCCGACGAAGGCATCGCGTCCACGATCGCGGACGCCCTGGAGTACAGCGAGGCCGCGTCCTTTCGGGAACCGTACGCGTCGTCGCACCGATCGTAGTGGCCGTCGTAACCGTCGTCGGGCGACACGACCGCAGGGACGAACCGCTCGGCCGGCGAGCGATATCTGGAAAATTGTTATTGTACGGACCTAACTCGCAGCGGTGGCAGCCTAGAATTTTCCGACGTGTAGCCTAGAATTTTCCGACGTGTAGCCAAAAACTTTTTAAGAATAAGTAATCCCTGTAAGAAGTGAAATTTGACGTGTAGCCAGAAACTTTTGACATGTTGCCGTTGCAACACGTGCTACACAAAGGTTGCCACCACTGCTAACTCGGAGCCGGGCGAACGCATTTGTTTCGTTGAGTAAAAGCGTGAGATAAAACATGTTTTCGACGTTTCTAATCGTTTTAGCCTGTACAGCAACGAGCGTAAGGATCGGACGCATGTACACGTGACGAAAAAGTGTGCCCCGGGTGTGTAGGTATATCCGACGAGGAGACGCAAAAAAAAAAAAAAACAGTGAACCCGCGTTAATGTTCTCGAGACCCTGCGAGTGTGTAAACACGGCCCCTGCAGGGATTCATTTTTTGTTCGTCACAAACCGCACAGAACCGCATCATCATACTATATGATTTATCGTCGCCCGGTCGGATATAGAGTGAGTAACAATCGATAATTGTTTTACCGAGCTAACGAACAAAATTAACTGCGCGTTGATTCGATTCGATTGCTTCGAGTTTACAACTATACAATAGTTGTATAAGTTGAGATATAAAATCGACTTTGCAGTTGACAAAATTTAATTCTTTTTTACACGCTCTCCACTGCGTTGTTAGGAAAACGAACGACCGAGGAGATAAAAGAGAAAAGTCGACGAGCTGTAGTTTCGGTTGTTGGTTCGTCCGCACGGCAACGGAAAAAAACATCGACTTGACCATATCGGCGACGACAACGAACCGTGAAATGTTGTGTTGACGCGATTGTTTTTTACCGAACCAGTCAAAAACGAAAACAAACGACTTTTTAACTGTACTGTAGCGAACGCCCGGTAACATTTGTACGAGAAACGTCTGCGCCGACTTCAAGTGAGCGCTACTTTAATTGCGCGAAAACGTTTCGTAAATTATCGGCCTCACGTCCTCTCCCCGGGGACACCTACGCGCTCCAATCTAAAAATCGATGCCCCGAAACCGGGCCACGCCGCGGCGTCTCGATAGACGTACACACTCTCGGCGAACACAATGTGCGTACGATTTCAATTTTTTTTTGTCCACCAGTGTTTCCCGCCGATCTCCTTAGAGCTCTCTAAAAAGTGTTCTCCGAAAGCACTCGGCTCAAGACCGATCGATTGCCCGCGAAACAGCGCGCTCGACAACGCCTTTTTCCCACGTGCGGATTCCACACGGTCCGTCGATAATATACTTACAGTGTAGTGTAACACAAAAATAAATAGGTAAATATACGGCCAAACGTAAGTACGTTTCTACAAAAACGTCGGAAATTAAAAAACCTATCAATCGTTTGTGTCCGGCGTGTATCGTAGAACGCGATCTGTCGTTTGTAGAAAAAAAATTTGCCTCCGAAAAATAAAAATCTAGTGGGAGAGGGGCTGGCAAAACGGTGAATTTTGCGAATTTGGAGCAAAATTTACAAACTATCGTACTGAGGTACGTAGTATACATTTCAGATTTTTGGGAGAGTGCAGCCCACTTGGCACCCCCTACGTACACTGTTGCTCTTCACCGTGAAACCAACATTTTATTCATCGCCTTAGTTTGTTATTGGCTGGGACGATTCGATAAAAGAAAGAGAAAAAAATTTACGAACTGTAGAACGAGATTGGTCGAAATCAATTTGAAGAAAAAAATTTTTGTAGAGATCGTAGTTAGAATAGTGTAAAAAAAACTTTTACGTTCTACAACTAGACCGAAATCGGTTAGAAAACTGTGAAATATGTGAGTGATTTCATAACGTTTATCATTTTCAAGTCACCTGGTTAAATAACGAAAACAAATAAATTGAAAATCATATTTTAAAATGCATTTGATTTTGGTTGTTTTTGGAATTCAACCGTCGTATTACATATTGAAATCGAACAGTACAAAAAAGCTGTTTTGTCGTACGAAATATTACGTAAAATTTTCTACCGGTTTTGTACGCACCGAGTAGAGTACGTGAAATATCGCGATAGAACGTTTAAAAAAAATCAAACGGTTCTTGGCGTTCGCCAAACGGAGTTTTACTCGGATACCTCCTATTTTGTGTGT
>CM029362.1:1811442-1923668 GCA_017140985.1 Hormaphis cornu | reverse complement strand
ACACACACACACACACACACACACACACACACACACACACACACACACACACACAATTATATAATGAAGTTTAAAAATAAAGAAAATATCAAATAGACAGTAATTGTTATTTTTAATTCAGAACTTTATTTTCATTATTGCAATTTACATGAATATAATAAAACTTTGGTAGGGCTTAAATTTATTCAAATGGATAATATTGTGTGAACGAATCTACAAAAACTGCATGATGTTCCATAACTAAACGATTATTGATGTTTTCCATCAAACTGTAATTTTTTTTTCAAAAAATTTTTTTTTCGACAAAAATTTTTTTTCAAAATTTTTTTTTCAAAAAAATTGTGCTATAAACCTTCCCGGACTTTCAACGAAGCCATTACAAAAGATTGCATGAAAATCGGTCAAGCGGTTTTCGAGATCATTGAGGACAAACATACATACATACATTCATTTTTATATATATAGACTATCAATATAAATACTCGTATATAAATACGAGTACTTTTATTGTATGATATGTATCTACGATTAATGATGAGCGATTAGCCTGCCTTTATGTTTGTTAGTTATCAGTTTTCATCGAGTAAAGGTGTAATACTGGTAAATACAAAATTATACAACTATTAATAGATTAATCGCGTCACACTAGTTGAAAACTACTGGTATAGATTATAGAAAGTGCTTTCGAATACAGAATAACGTTAATTAACAGCAACTTATTTTTGGGTTGTGTTGGGTTCGGGTTAACTCCACGGACCCCCTGATATAGGCTCGCGGACCCCCAGGGGTCCGCGGACCACACTTTGAGAAACTCTGCTCTACATAATCTAAATTATAGATAATGTTCCATACGAATTACTATATAGTATTGTTGTTTTTACCTTTTTAATAATTTTTTTTTTTATTTTTTTGTCAATACGTCATACTCAAAATAACGGTAAGTATTTGGTATTATACAGGTTGGTTAATAGGTATAAAAAATTAAAAGAGTATAATATACATAGTTTTAATAATTTGAGTACGAACGGAAAAACTATGTTTATCAAGTACACGGTTCAGTTAAAAACTCGAATAAGAATATAATAAGAATATTATTTACGAATAAAATGAAAAACAATGTCAAATTAACGTACTACGGAAATAACACAGGAATTGAAAGATATAATAAGTGGAGCTAGCGGTATTATGAAAAAATGAAAAACGGATGTAATACATTAGATGTGAAACACCACAAAACCTACGTCTTATGAGTCAAATGTTATTATTTTTTGTACAAATAAGTATAAACGTCAGTTGACCGATCGTTTTTTCAAAACTGGCATCAAATTCTTCTTCTTCTTCTTCGTATTCGACCATTAAGATAATACTCTCATACATAACTCTTGTCACTTCGTTCTACCCATCGCCGAAACATGCCAATCAGAATCCGGCTCAACCATTTTTACATCCTTTTTCACTCGGTCGTCCCATCTTAATCGCGGTCGACCCAAAGGTTTTTTTCCTTTATGTGCACCGCATTGAACCAATCGAACAAACGTTTCCTTTTTTCTCCACGCGTGTACTGCCCAAAAGCCCATTGGAGTCTCCTTTTTTTTTAATTCCCTAATAATATCAGGCATTTGATACAGTATTGTCTAAGTTCTTCACTTTTGTGAATTCTCCATTCTCCCGCGATTTCGTCTAAGCATTGTCCGAAAATTCTTCTTAATACCTCTATCTTTCGAAAATCAAAATTTTGTTTTGCTCAGCTTTTCGTCGTCTTTCCACGTTTCACACCGCGTACATTACCACTGGACTACACAAATCAAAACGATATTATGAATAATGATTTTCGAAGATATTTTTATGAAAACCCCGGATTTTTATCTTCTTATTTTAATATATTATAAATATTCATAAAAATCGTTTGCAAATAAAACATAACCTTCGTTGCTGGAGTGCGTGAGTTGTTCGTATTGATAATTTGTATGCTAAATTATATGACTGTGTAATTCCAGCAGACCGTCGCAGTAGTATTTACATAACATTTCTGTACTAATACTTATTCTGAACTAATTCAATAGACTACAAGATCAAACCTAATGCGTTGCTAGAACAATCGTAGAAAAAACACATTATTTAATCCTATTTTGTATTTAAATTGTTTCTGCGTATCGAAGAGCGCGAAAACGCACCGCAATATATTATGTCGTAGCTTAATCCAATTCGTGTGAAAAGTATATCGCGCTCTAATGAATTATGCGTTGTTCCCGTCGCACAAAACTGCTGACCTACTTATTTTTCTTTGTGGTGGCTGTTAATTGTATATTTGTGTTCAGAGTAAAACTAAAACGTAATTTCTTAAAGCAATTTTTTTCTTTCTAAAATATGAAACAAATTATTTAAAAATATTTTTTTTTTTTTTGTAATTTAAGTAAATTTTTCCACTACATTAAGTACAAAACAATTTCAATTTTTTCGTAAGCAACAATTACAGATTGTATTTATTTTGGGGAATTTTTTTGATATTTATTAAAAAATAATTTATTTTTCCAGTTATTGATCATTTTGTTTGGTATTATTTTTTTTTCTTCCTTTTTTTCTCTTAATTTTTTTTTCGATATCCAATATTCAAAACTTTCTTTACAAAATATATGACGTACAATAAAATGTTACATAATACGTCTATTATGTAAGTTTAAATTTAAAACTTATTATTCGCGGTATTTTACGTAAGCTCACGCAGTACAAGTTTGTTACTGACAGTACCTACGTATGTTTACATTATGGGTACTTTTTTTTTTACTAACTTGTAATATTCTATAACAATTATTTTTTCCGCGTCGTAGTACCTTATTTATTGAAACTAAACACAACCAAAAATCTATCTTTTTATATTTTTAACTAACGGTACTTATTCGTAATAAACAGTACCTGCAGTATGCCGTATAAAAAACACTTACCTTGTGTTTTTCAACTGATATTCCCCATGTGAATAAGAAATGATGTTATCACCGGAGACGTTTGAGTACACAGTGCCAGCTCTACTGAATTAGAATCACCGTGTTTATAAACATGAGAATTTCGTTCTCAATTTGCCTGAAAACAAACATAATTTCAAACAATCGTACATGATGTATGTATAACAGCATATAAATATTCCCGTTCATATTTGACATAGACAATATCAGAACCGTGTTGTGGTAAATAATCACGTATGTAAACAGTATATTTTCTCGAAAAAGTTTTAACCACTATTTGGAACATCCAGTATTGAACCAAAAGTTTATAAAATAAACAAACGTTTTTACTGTATTTTAATACACAAAATTATAGCCGTACGGACTGGACATCATAAAGTTATTTACATTCTGTGTGATAAAAATGCACGGATTACGTTAAACTGTCAAAATAATAAACCGATATTATACATTATTTTAGTTTGATACCTCAATACTTTGAGCGATTTCGAACTCTCCGTTTGATGTGCTTGCCAATTATTGAAAAAATTTCACAAAGTTTTACTCAGAAACGTATAGTAAAAAGCCAAACGAATTTAGTTTTTTTTTTTTTTTTTTAATAAACGTTAGAAATTCGCCTCTTAATTTGACCACTCATCAATAACGCTCTTCTCTCTTGATATTTTTGTACAAAACTACCTATAGAACTATTTTGTAGTCATGTTAATATCGTCACGTATTTAATCCGTTTACTTATTTCTCCTACTTCGATTAATTTTTTAAACCGTCTTATCGTTGTAAAAATAAATTATTTTGTATACTGACAAAGTAATTATATTGTGCTGTTTAATATCTCACAAAAACTCTACCAAATATTTAAATATTATTCCAAAACTACAATAAAATTGTGTACTTGACATATTTCCAAAGTCATTGTGACGAATCGTTTTTCAATAACATTTTCAGCGATGATTAACGGACGATCGTGTATAAACGTCAAACGTAATCAAAACCCGGCATTATTGTACGTGTAAAATTGTTATTGTTATAGGCTATTTGAAACAATATTTACATTTTAAAATACAAAAATACATTATAAAAATCATCTAAAAACCAAACAACAACCAAAATAATTACAAATAATTACGAATAAACGCGTAATAGTGTCATAACATATTAATATAAGTTTTGCTAACCGGCCTACCTTTCAAACAATTCAAACGGAAAATTCGCTCGAATAATATACACCGATAACATTGAAACTTTCTGTAAGTGTTAACAAAGATTATCAAAAAGTTTTAAGCTCTGCCGATGTGCTTGTATAAGTAATTATAACTCTTTCTACAATATGTCAAACTATCAAACAACGTAACAACTTTATTGTCCACTTGTATTTTGCTTTATTGTAATATATAATATAATGGTATAATAAAATTATTATATAAAATACAGTACAATCAACAATGGTAATAAATACCGTCTAAATTAAAAAAAAAAAATTCTAAGGAATCTGAAGGATACATAAGCAAAATATTTTGTTTATTACTACCTTAGAAAAAAAAAAGGTTTTATACCACCTATTTGGCGTTGTTTAGTACAGTGGTATCAAAATTCAAAACCTAAAACTACTTAAAATATTGAATACTATCTCGTTTGGAAATTCATCAGTAAACTTCTATTGTGAGTAAGCACTCACAGTACAAATGCTTAATGGTGAAAACCAGTAAATACTTTGAATAACAATGTAGAGTTAAAAACGCATTTTATTTCCAAAAGACCAAAAAGACCAGAACAGAATAGAACGTATTTCTCGCGTTGATATGACGCATACGTACAATAGATGATATAAACATTTACATCAACACAATAAAATACATTCAGGTCTATTATTATAATCACAATAAATCTCAGAAGTGTATAAATTCAAAAAATAATACAACAAAGACCGTATTTAAATTGTAAAAAATTTTTTTATTTTCTACACCAAACTTCAATCACACAAAGTAAAAGTACTCATAATGTACCAAAATAATTATTACCTAACAAGCGAGAATATAATCTGCAGCCGACACTAAATAAATGTGTCGAGAGTAATAAAAGGGTTTTTGAAAAACGTATAAATAATCCTGTCGGAGATCATTAATAATCTCCGTGGGATTTATAATATAAAGTTATATAGTGATTTGGATTTCGATTAAATCTAGTGTTGATTTTTTTATTTTAAAGACTGAATTGCGGACTACAAAGGATACTTGCACCGTCGAGCAAGAATTTTCACTCCGTAATGTCTTTGTTCATCCGATGGCGATTAATCAAACAAACTTCTGGAAACGATTCCAAACTAAGCCGGTGTTTTTAAGCTTTTTTTAAACTATTTTCTCAAAAACTTTGCGATTCGTTCAAAACACTTTTCCCTACCACCTCGTCCGTATGTAGTTCGTAAAAGTTTCTGAACACGTTAAAAACTGAAAAATAAAACATCCATTCAAGCACAACAATCTGTGTACTATTGTTGGTCTACTGTAGTAGGTACTTGAAAAGAAAATCAAGTATTTCAAAAGATTGTTAATTGTGTGTCTATGTTTTTTTTTTTTTTTTTTTGTGAATCCAAAAAAATATATGAAAACCCAAAACACAAACCGTGATAATTAAAATAATAGCTAATACGAATACCAACTGAGCTATGCTCGTATACGGAGTTCGACGATATAACAATTCGTTTAAAGTAAATACTTATACAAATAAAAATATGATATGATTAAATGACAAGAACACACGATAAGAAGAAAAAAAGAAAAAACATTAAAAACAGAAATTTAAATCAGCATTACATATAATAGGTACATATTAATATATAATACGATACTATGTTTATACATATTGAGTTTTAATATATAACCCTTAACATTGTGGTGAACTATCTGAAAATGTCAAATTTACTACAGTTATAATTTATTACAGTTCTATATTAACTTTTACTTGGGATTTTTCCACTCAAACTGTTTTATACAACTATTTGAAACTCAAATATTTTTGTTGTTTACTTGTATTAGAAAATCCTGGTAATTTATACAGCACAGTTCAAATTGTATAAAGGTAGGAAGATATACATAGATATACATATTTACCAAAATACTGCAGTGTCTATGTACATACGAGTCCGTAATCGTTTGTAACGAGAAATTCACATTGTTATAAATTGTTGTCCAAAACATTAAATTATTTTATATCAAAACACTTAAATACACGAATGACCCAACAGTAAAATATGATTTGGATGTCAAAAAACGAAAAGAAACAAAAATAATTTTCTGAGACGGAATAAGTCTTTTTGTAATCAATAATATCTTTTATAAAAATACGTTCAACGAAAGCCGAATTAATTTTAATAGAATTAAACTAAGATGTACTAATATGATACACTAATAATAAGAAAGATAATAAAAATAACTTAATTTGTTCGTTAATGAAAAGAGCAAAAATGGAATGGAAAAAAAAGGTTAAAAATAAAAATAAATTATACGTTTCTTTGTTTTATATCATACTTTAATCGTAATCATTTTCTTTCGATTTCTTTTTTTTTTTCTTTTTAATTATTAAATGTTTTTAACATACTAAGACTGCTTTATTTTAAGTTAGTAGTTTTGAGATGTATTCATATTTTAAACAAACAATTTGTTGAACAAAATATTATACTCGTAGGTTTTCAATATCATCTTTTATTTTCACAAAACAATTATTGTTGAACGTAATCGTCATGAGAAAAATTTATTTTCGAGCATTGCACACGAGTTATTTACTTAAAATTATTCGAATCAACTGAAAAAAACCACAGTCACGGTTGTAACACCATTAGACTAATACTTCTACTGGCATTTTACAAATAAAACAAAAAACGATTTAATTTTTTGACCGAATTCAAGAAGACTTTAAGAATGTTCCATCCCTGTGCATGGAACATTTAAAAGAAAATTTCCCGAACTGAGTTTCAAGACGAATAGATTTTGTCTTGTAAAATACGACCTAAAATATATTAAAAATAAACCGTTTTATTACGTTTTACAGAAGTCCGACAGAGCAAGGCTGGACAAGTTGACGGCTTTTTTAACTCGTTAAGTTAATTGAAAAAACAACGAGTCAAATTAAAAGTTAATTGTTTTCATACTTTAAATTCATAATATTAAAACGAAAAAAAATTTACATAATTTCCAATAATGATAACAGCACACGTTTTTAATTCACATATTTTTCGTATTTTGAAATTTTCTTCTTACCAATACAGATTACTTTTAAGTTGACGCGTTAAATTTTTAAAAATCAACAACGAGTTAACGAGTTGGTCAACTTAACGTTAAAATTGACTTTTTAACTCAATTTCAACTTTTATAGCGAGACATAATGCCAAACCTCGCAATACTGCAGTTATATTTATATACGAGTATGTTACAGTTAAAACCCGAAATCCGTCGAAACTAGTTTTAACTGGTCAAAACTGGTTGCCGCAAAACCATTTAGTCATCTTGACTAGTTAAAACTAGAATTAACCGCAGGTTCAAATGAGAGAAAAAGTGCGTGTATTCGTACTATACACAAAACGCATGCGACCACCACAGACGATCTGTAAATATTGATCGATAATTTTACCGGTCGACTATTAAAATCAATTAATCAAATATGTGTACTTATGAAAGTGCGTAACGATAGGTAAGCGCGAAGGTTAGTCGCGTAAAGCGTCTAGATTTGGACGCGATCTGTTAGCGGAGCAAAGCGACGGCGCCGAGCGAGTGCTAAACCCGCGGATCACTCGACCGAACGTTTTCGCGGTGTTTTTGCGCTTACACGCTTTGATAAGGAAAAATTTTTCTTTAATTTACGATAGACGACCCGAAAGCCAGAGTTCGACCTCATTCATCTACTCATTTCTGCTTTTCCCTGCAGTTAAAACCAGTTGAACCTATCGATATGAACATTACGGATTTTCACTGGACAGTTCTAGTTTTCACCATCAATGCATTTCAGACACAACTGGTTCTAACCGAACGAAAATAAGTCAAAATCACAAATCACAAATCCTACCAGTTTCTCGGGTTTAACGTGTGTAGACGAGTTTTTCAAAACGTTCCCCCGACAATTTTTTCCCGCGTTCTCCGCCCTCACCCCCGGCGTCTTTGTTTCGGCCCGTCCGCTCGGCGATACGGAGACGTTTGAATGACCACCGCTCGCGAAGTTCTCTCGTGCGGAACGAGAGAAGCGTCATCGGGGGTGCGGTGTGATATACACGTAGTATACCACTCGGTATATAATAAACAAACGTACTAATAAGTATGGCGAAACTCGGGGGTGACCGAGGTGGCAAACTGACGATGGACAAGCGGCGGCGGCGGCGGCAAACTTCGGTCCTCGCGGCGGTGCCCGCGCGCCCGAAGAAGAGGCGCGCGTAGGCGTTTTCCGGACACGCCGGTCGATTTTTTCTTCCCCCCTCAACCCCTCACCCCCCTGCGAGCCCGTTCGGCGCAGTCCGACCGCGACTCGACCACCCTTCGCGCCCCGAGACGCCAACGCCACCAACCCCCTCGCACCGTGCCAGCCACCCCGCGGTATGACGAGTCTTCGGTATACTGCAGCAGCAGCAGCAGCAGTGTAATACACCGCGGAGAGCACTGTCGCCGCCACGCGTTTACGCGAACACTCCCCTTTATACGTGTCCGCAGTATACAGGGCGTACCCTACCTGTACCTGACGTCGGGATCTTTTACAATGACCGTGACATCGATAGAACAGAAGACCGCGAAAAAATGGATCCACGCGCGCCTTTAGGTGACCGACCGATGTCTGTGTTCGATGACATTTTACGCTGTACAAGACGCCCCGTCCACGGGCGGGTGCGCGCGAAGAGAAAACTGGAGCGCTGAAACTCCGCTGTTTAGCGTACAAAGCGCCCGCGGTTTGATGGCACCGACCGTTAGTGCTCTGTCGGGACGAGGGGGGGAAGTCGTGAGGGGACCTTTCTCTCGTAAGCAGCGCTGAAATCCGCTGATCAATATATTTAGTGCCGAACCAGTGCTATTCGACGGGATTTTTTTGAAATCGATATTCCCAAGATATATGTATGAACTTTGCAGTACTTGCATATTATTCGCAGCGGAAAAATTCGAGCACCGCCAAAGCGCATTATTTGGTGCCGTTCGACGGTAACGTGTTCGAAAGTAATGTTCTGTTGGAAAAAGACGTTTCTCCGCTTCACTTTACCTCTCTGGATGAACTTGAAACTAGTTCACAGGGGAAAACTTAAAAATTAGCGCAGTGTAGACACACAAACAAACATCCAGGTCTAAAACTAATTTTAATATTATGCACCTTTTGCCGCACCTATATTAAGCGCATGGTCCGCATTATTAATTGTTCGTATTTTTTATATTAATTTTTAGATTGAGTAAACGACGACTCGGAAGTTAAAAATCTGCAGTGTGTCGTGTCGTTCTGTATGGTTGGGAATGATAACTAAATCGATATGTTTACAAAAACAAAATACCCGGTTAAAAATCTGAAAATATCTATCAAACACAATTATGGATATTGCGCATAAAGGGTTGTTGTGATTAAAGTTATGCGACATGTATACGTTTTTTTTTTTTTTGTTAATGTACTATCGTTTAGAAATATCTATAATAATAAATAACAATATTAAGATTCTAAAACGTATTATTAATTAGGTAGTTAGAAAAATCTAAATATTGTCGATATTATGTCGTAAAATTCAAATAATAAAATAACTATGCAGTGGTGGACTTTTTAAATCGAAAGAACGATAGATTTTTAAATTAAATAACGGTTTAATTTGGTTGCGTATCTTATGTATTACTGGTTTTATTGTTGTTCGCGCTTTTGATGTTCTATATTCAAGGTAATTTTTAAAAATATCAAGTTTAGTATAAATATCTGTTTTAAGAGAACGCCGTTTTGAATAATCTATCAAAATTCGTACGTTTGTTATCTGTATCTGAAAAAAAGTATAAAAGTCCATCGCTGAGTAAAAAACTGACAATTTATTAATTTCACATCGACCATTTTTCATGTATTGTACACAGTATTTAACACAAACAATAGTTTTCAGATAACTATATCGTGAGTTTTTTAAATCGACCATTGTTTATTGTAAATGTTTTCATCAGTGTTAACTGTACTGTGTAAAAAATAAAACATTTGAAACTTTTAATCTAAACTCATAACAGTCGATACCAAAACCATGAATGTAACGTTTATCATACATAATTAAAAATAAAATACTAAAAAATACGATCGCATACAACGATCCCTAAAGAACAAAAAATGGAAACCGATTCAAATGTATAGATCAAACGTTCAAAACTCGACTCTTTTAATTATGCAGTTTAATTTTTTTTTTATATATATATATATGTATGAAAAGTTAGGTCATCTGGATTAAAAATTAATACCGACGCGTTTTTGTTTTCGTTTTATCGCTGTAAAATTTTTGAACGAAAAACGTCGCGGGTAAAAATAACATAACCATTAATACGATCTGTATACAGAGTGCTCTAAAATACCTATATATTTGTTGTCATTCAGTGCAGAGGAACGAACCGAAATAATATTCAAACGAAAATTTTGGGCAACAACAATAATTATTATCAACGTGACCGTGTGAAATAGTAGACAAATGACGATCTATTATTTTATTCATTTTTCTAACATTTACTTTTGGTCTATTTTATATAATTTTTTTCTTCTAATTTTTACAATGAGTTTTGTTAAGGGTAGTAAAAATGCTCCGATGTTTGAAGTCAGTACCTTTTCTGAAAAGTCTTTGGACTCTGATGGTATATTGAGGGGTCTCAAACTTGACACCCCTCATCAATTTATATTTTAAATAATGGTCCGAACGGTTTGAAATTTTCACACGTTATTTAAATGAATATTCTTCATACGCGGAGGTGACTTTTGGAATTTTTGGACCATTTTTTTTGTTAAACTTGATGTTTACCAGGACGTTTACTAGATACTATAATATACGTTTGAACCAGAACTTCTCCAAACCTGCAGTGATCCCGGTTATTTTTTAATTTTAGATTCTGAGCGTTAACGATGAATGTATTGTTTTTACAATGATGTTTTTCGTTTTTTTTCTGTGGACACGTTTTCTAGTAGAAAAAATGCACAGATTGTAACGTATGGTACCTCGAAAGATAGATAATTGATCCGAAACGGTATTTTATTTGAAGCGTTTTTTGGCATTTTGATTATTTTTGGAGTTGTGAGCAAAAAATGGTCGAATTTTCAAAATCGTTCGACTTGAAATTTGTATATGTCATTAAGAAGAACTTTATGAGTTTATTACTGAAATTTCAATCAATTTCGATCAATTTTGAGTGAGTTATGGAACTTTGAAATTTTTAATTTTACGGCAGTTATTATTCCATAAACCTCTATAGTTTTCACGTTTAAGTCTCAAAACTTTAACACAATCTAAACAATATAGTTTTACATATGTGGTAAAAAATTTAGAATAAAAATTTAATTTCGGTTTATAGCCGATTTCACGTTGTTATTTTGTCATTAAACTCGTCATTCCGGGCGGCCGTGTATTTCTTACGGGGGGAACAAATAGTTACGGGGAACGTGTTTTTTACACATCGAGCTAGATTTTTTTTCGATCATAACATCCAAAATAGAGATCGGACAAAGCCGAAACTTTTACATGACACTAAAATAGGAAAGATTTGATAAAAGCGTTGTTAAATTTGTTTTTACCGGGACGTATATAACCTAGACAACTTTGCTCGCTCAGAATCGTATTTTCGAAGGCATCGTCGCTTTCACATATATAAAATGGCGCGTTCAAACCACAACTTCTGAACTAGTGACCCGCCCAAAGCGTAGTCGCTACCCCGTCAGACTACCCGCGCGACCCCGCGAGTGATCCCGGCTTTTTTTCTATTCGCTTTCGCGCAGTTATTTTCCTCGAGTGTTGATCATTTCAAGCACCCTGTATGTGTATGTGAGAATGTTTAAAATAAAGACTATGATTTATACATATATACGTATAGGCACACGAGTGTTTTATGATGGTGTCGCCGGGGGTGGCGGTGACGTGTTTGCCTCCGTTAAATCCATTTTCCACCCCGTCGTTCCTTGCCGTTAACCGCCGCCGCCACCGCCGTAAAGAGGTCATCTCAAAGTGTATGTATATAATAATAATATACAGTTCTATATACACTCCGAAATTATTTTCCGCTCGCAGCTGGGCGAGGCCAAAAAATTTAAATTTCAAATAACGCGGCCAAATCACATTAATAAATATCTCTTCACTTGATTTCACACCGCTTTTTTTTTGTGTCTCGACTCACCAAATTAAAAACACACAAACGTATAGCGGACAAAACGTCGTCGCGTGCGCTCGTTGGGTACGATAATTTATGGTATCGCCGCGTCTAATATGATACGTTTTCGTTACCGTTTTGCTCGATATTTTTCGCATGCCCGTTGTGAAACGAAGAACCACTGCAGAATTCAACGTAAAAAACCTCCGTAACGAATACTGCAGTGTTCTTCGGATTCAGCGCCGCGGGCCATTCGTAAACTAATAATCGTTGTTTTACCTAAAACTTTAAACATCAACGCTGCGTAGCCGATAGTAATATTTGATTTCGCGTTTTCGAAATTAGATGATAACGTTTTATTCGTTAAAACTGTATAATACACGCCCCTTTATGGTCCCATCATAACGACTTTTCAACCGGTGATTTTCCGATCTTTTTATCGATTGCCGGATCCACTGAAAAACGTCGACTACTGAAATTCTTCGCCCGGCCCCTCCTGGACCAACTGTTTTGTGCGACGCAGAACAGTTTTGAAAACGATCATGACGACAATCTTCTTTGATAAAACTTCCATATTATCGTCCGATAGCTATTAATATCGTTTTATATTTTTAACAGAAAAACCATTAAAACACGTTTACGAGATTGTTTTACAGTTATAATGACTTTAAAAGAAAAAAAATCGTTTTTAAATCAGTTTTTACCGACGTATAAAGCCGTATGTACAGCAGATATGGAGAGTATGTTACATCGTATTTGTAATAATCTCGTCGAAAACCCGTCGACCACACTTTCGTTGACAACGAAACGAAAATAACATAAAAAACCGCGTTCCGATCTCGTCGCGTCTGGCGCGTCACTCTCCTGATGGAATTTATATGCATTTAAGTTTGCGGCGGATTCGTGAATATAAATCTTTCGCGTAAAAACGTACCCCGGTATCGTGCGCGCCATTCAAACTTAGATATCAAATTTAACAATATTTGGCAACAAATACCATTCACGCGCCAACGACAACCACGCCAAAGTACCTACACGGAACAAGCTATATCAACACATCGAACATATCTCGGCCGTCTCCGGAGTATCGACTTTTCCGCGAGCGCCGAATATTGCGCGAAACTGGGACACTACATTATAACCGCTTATTATGAGCAGTTTTACATATTGTACGATACGACGTACGATATATTTGAATTTGCTGTATTATATAACGCGTACGTGACGAATCTATTCACGATAAGTAGTGTCACGTGGCCTCGCCGGAAAATGCTCCGACGATTATAAAACACTGCCTCCGTCAGGAGATTTATTCGTGTTCTCGACGTCGCTGTAGAGTACCTAATGAAACAACCGCGATGGTTCGAACAGTATTTGTAAGCTACGCGCAAACTATAACGATAAAAAAAAAAAACCCGTATTCCGTACAGACGTCCGGAGTGGCCAATAATAGACGGTAAAATTTTGACTTTAGAACAAACAACGATTGATGAGTGAAAAATCGTTGTGTGATAAAGAGAGAGAAAAAAGCGTATCGACGAGATCGGTGAAACGCGATGTGTACGCCGTAAAAGCACGCCGTAAAAGCCGGACCGCAGAAAATTAATTTCATCCGTCGCGAGCGGCTATTTTCCATCCGCGCTAAACGTCTCAGGCCGACTCTAATTTCACCAATTTCGAGCGATTCCGTCGTACGCCGTTCTTGGTATTTTTACATTTTTCGATTGAAATTCGATCGCATCGTTCGCTTCGGTCCGTCGCAAATACGTTTTCGTACCTCTGCACGCGCTGAACGTTCAATATTACTCGTCAAAAGTGTCAAACCGAGTCAACGACTGCCGACGCGTTTGTCGTTTTTGTCCCGCAGTACTTACCGTAACGCGGGCAAAAAATGTAAGATTATACCCAACAACAGTAGTATACTACTGCAGCAGCAACGACCACGACAAAAACGACAAAAATGTTACGATTAAACCAAAATGGGTTGTTTGTCTTTCTTATCGTTTTCTGTTTTTTTTTGCCCATCGTCGCCGCCGCTATACCGACCACAAAGGTTCGAAATTAACGCGAGTACAGCAGCAGCAGCGTCTGGGGGGTGCGCACCCCGTCGAAAATCGATTTCCCGTCCGACGTGTACGAAGAAGGATGAGCGCGTTTCGGAAACGAACTGGTCGCATGCACGTGACGTATGATTGATTTTATTATCTCTGTCGGCCATCAAGCGTGATCAGATGTTGTTTCAGCGCGTCGGGTAACGACGTAAAAATAATTTTTCATTGCTCCGGATAAATTATCCAAACCGTTTTGTGTAATGACGGTATCTTGAAACAGCAGGAATTCCGTCCGCAGAAATATTTTTCGTCGTATTAAATATTTTGTAACTCTAATAATAACGCATAGCCAATAACAATACGAACACGTCACACACAAGTATACAGATTATCGAAAATCACGGTAAGTCGTGAAATAAACATTTTTTTTTTTTACGAAAAAATCGCTAAAAAGTATAAAATAATTAAATGAAACAAATCACGTTTTTTTGGAGCTGTCCAACATAATTTATAGTCGGAAAATTCAATTATCTCATACGTTGTTGGTGCTTTTTTGCGATTTTTCTGTATAATTTATTTCGTTTTTGTTGATTTTTTCGAAAAACACTGAAAACGATAAAATTTACACGGGATCGCCTCTTAAGTATTATCTATCAACGAAAAGAGGAATCAGCAAAACCGGTTAAGCATAATTGGCGGAGTAATCGATGAATATACATAAAAAATACCCAAAGTCAAACACACAGAACCTCCTCGCTTTTCGAAGTCGGTTAAAAAAACACGAAAGCCGCGGCTGAAACCAAATGAACTAATTCATAGTCCAAGTTAATTTCAAATTCAATTTTTTTTTTTATCACCAAATTGCATACAGTAAATTATAATTTACAAAAAAAAAACACGAATTTGTTCATGCCGAATTTTTTTTTTCTTGTATAGGTTATCTATAAAGTTTTCATTTCTTATAATATGTATTAATAGGAAACTTATAGTTGTATTTTCATTCCAGGGATCCAAGACGGCGAGAGATTATTTTATAGCACCTTACTGTAGTTATCTTATTTAGTTTTATAAATTGTAATTAATGCGCTAATTGTCTTCGTTGCCAATGCGAAGTATCAATAAAAATAAACTATATCATTATAGTTAATGACGATTTGTATACTACAATTTAAAAGTGTTTTTGAATTATTTTATATCATATTGCAATGTGCGTATCTATGTATAGAAAAACATATAACGTAATTCTTATTATTTAGTTATACGTTTATATTTTTTATAAAGCTATGAATATATTCGTCTGCAAGTCGTTTTATATTAAATTTTTTATTTTAAATCAAATTTTGTTTAAATTCAAGTTTTTCTTATCAACTTTTTAAATTCAAATTGTGCCCTGTATTTTTTTATTATTATATTATTGTGTAGCTACGGGCTACGTTTAAGTTTTAAATTAATGTTGGTGGTATGAAAAAGGTTATTTTTTTTTTTTGCAATCTTTTAACCCAAAATAGTTTAAAATTTTTAAAAATATACTTGCTTGAGTACCTTCTGATAATCAGTTATATAGGTTGTATAGTTATATATATATAGTTATATATACGCGTTTAAACATTTTATAAATTATAATATTATAGCCCAACGGTATTTCGTTTGATATATTTTAAATTTCTTAAGTATTAACATTTAATTTGTTAAAGAAAAGTGTATAAGTTCAAAAATGTTAGATACGTTGAATCACGCTAAAATGATCACAACATATTTGATGTTATTTTTACCAAACTGTGTTTGTGAACTGGCGCAATTTTTTTATGCAAACTATTATACTTTTGATAAAAATAATAGTAACATTGTGACAAAAACTACACTTTAATTTTCACACTTTTTAAAAATTTGTATAGGTTTACCTAATAGTTTCAAAAAATTCTTTCGCCACTCTCAAAATTCAAAAATTATAACGTAAGTTATACGTCCTTATTCATATTCATTTTCACCGATATTTAATGATTATTTTATTCATTTATTTACTATGCTAATTATTGTTATAATGTTGATAAAATGCAATAACATGACATACTGCCTGTATTATGTAAGTCGTGTTCCTGCCGTTTCTGGCATGATTTATTTAAAGCACGCCACAACTTAATTAAAATTAAAACACCTATTTACTTAACTTCCTTATTTATACTTCTAAATCAAAACAGTTCACTGTTTTTTAATTAATTTTTCTAAAGTGTATTATGCTAAAAACAAAATTCTAGTTTACTTTTACAATTAAATTATATAAAAATTATTAAGATCCATTAAAACGATATAAGTTAATATAAAAATCAAAATTTTATGTTTTTAATTGAATATTCATTAATAGTTCTGGCGTTATTTATTTGCGTATATTTTTAGTATAAAATCAAATTATGTTTACGCATAAACATTGACAATTAAATAAATGAGACTTTTTTAACCATTTTCAATAATTCTGTTTCTTCAAAACTTGTGGTTTTTCATTTTTTGTCGTAATAATGACAGATGAACAAAAAATGAGATATTGTTTGATATTTCATAACTTAAAAATCAACATTTTACAATAAACGCTAGAGGAAAGTTTTCCGAACTTTTAATTGATTAACGTCTTCAATAATTATTTTAAAATAAACTTTATACAAGAAATAATGTTAAGACTTTGGAAAACCATACAATATTATCATTTTAAATACACGAATCTTATGCGTAAATAGTTAAATCAGTGTTTTGTTGATTTCATTATTTCAAATGATAATGTCCGAAATTTATGTTTCAAATAAATAATATTTATAAAAAAAAAAATTTTAACGTCTCTAATTTTAATTGCCGATATTTTCGGTCGCTATAAATTATAATTAAAAATAATGATGAATTCATTAAATATTATTCAATTTAAATGGCGATTGTTGTTGATAGACTAAAAGTAAAAGCAAGTACTATATTAATATTTATGACCAAATATAACTTTAACATTATTAAAATGCGTACACAAAAGCGAGGAAAGTTTTAATTTCATGCTGAACGTCTCATTTATAAATACGTCATGTCAGTTATTTAAATTTGATAAACTTAAATATTATTTTGTAAACAAAACATGAATTTATAATAATATGCCATAAAAAATAATATTGTACTGGGAGTTTAACTTCAGTATTTAGTACTCGATGTATCACTTCGAGCCAATGTTCGTCCCTTTTGTTCTATTACAACTTAAGCTTAACAAATAATTATTATGATCATACTTTATGGACTATTTGGTACCCTAACTAAACAAACAGCGTAGTCGTTTCGGAATGCACGTGAATTTTATTCTCTATTGTCAGTTCGGTATAACTTCGCGGAAATATTCGTGCCGTTGGAAACCGACATAAATTATTGTTACACTGGTGCTAGTGAAACGTTGAAATACCGTGGGAATAAGACGTGGACTAAAATAATAATTTTTTGATGTTACACACTGTTTATTAAGACGTACCTTACCATGCGGAATTCTCCCCCACCCCCCATGTAGTGATTTATCCATACAACCAAATACGAAACAACGTTGAATTGATCTCTCTTTTTTGATTATGAGAGAAGCAAAAAAAGTTTATCTATATTTTCAACCCTGAGGGTAAAAAAAAATATTTCAATTTTTAAAGATAAGGTGTCCAAATAGTATTGAAACGTGGATTAATATGATATTTGAATTTAAAATTATTTAGAAATTTCACTTTGTATTAGATTTTTAACCGAATTCTGCGAACAATTTTGAATACCAACCATAAATATACCTATAAAAAAAAAAAAAAAAAAAAAATAGTTAGTATAGTTAATATAGTTTGTAGTTTTTTTTTTTTTTTTCACAAAAACCTTTTAAGACACTTTTCATATAAATTAAGTACTTACAGAATACAGTATAAATATGTTATAAAAATTTCAAACAAAATCCACCATCTGATCTATTTTCGAGTGCATTTTTCGAACGTATTTAATACGTCAGTACCATACGCGATAAATCAAAATGCTAATGAGTAAACAAATCAAATTTTTTTTCTCACAAAAATTAATTATATCGACAATAAATGCTACACTCCATTTCGAACCATCTTTTACACTATACGACTTAACACAATGTTGATTTTAAATTAATTTTGCTTTTAAATGAAATTATTTATAGTTATAGCATATAACTTGGAATTTTCAATTTCAAATCTTCCTAAAATACATTGATATTCTCAAATCAAAAAATTATAAACATATTCTTGGACAAATGTTTCTTATTCGCTCTGAAATTAAATATCAAGATTGTTCTTTAAGTTTGACACAAGTATAGAACTTAAAAAAGATCAAAAATGTTTAAAGGTTTTAAAAGTTGGTGTGATAAAAGATTATTATGTGGCTTACAAACGAAAAAAGGTTTAAAGTAAAAACATGTTTACAATAAAAACTAGCAACTTAATAATATAGTTAGTATTATGTTTGTGAACGACTGTCAATTGTACTGCTTATTCAGTAAGAACTTTATCCATTTGCCCCAAAAATGTGTAACGAAAAGAAAGATGTTGGAAACATAAGTTGACAAACTATTTTTCAGTGAAATAGACGTAATCTTTTCTAAAAATAAGAAAATTTTCTAAAATTATAAGGGCGATCAATTGTGTTCACTTTCTTTTAAATTAAGTAGGTACATATTATTTTTTAACAACAAAACCCCCAATTTTAAAATAAACATTAGCGAGTTATTTGAATTTTAGTAATTTTATATTTTACGTATTATCTAATTATACTGGAGACATGATAATGACGATGTAAAGCTCTCCATCTGAATGATTGTATCTTGGGAATCTGCCTACTCGACTTTCTTTTGAGCTAAATACCGTCAAAATTTTACATAAACACAAACGACGTTTTTAAAGCGAATTTTTTTCTATTGCTTTTTGCTTATAAATAATAGTTGAGCGCGTTTTACTCGTTTCTTCGACACAGACTAACAACCGACAAACCGTATAAATACCAAGTACAAACTGTAACAGCTTAGTTGCACAAAGTATAATAGGTTTTTTTCCCATAGGTATGTTGAAAATATTTCGTTTTAGTGTATCGATTTTTCTCATAACCCACGTTTTTGAGTGAATTACGTTCACATCGATCAGTACGTATCTCTCTACGCGGGTCGCGAGGAAAAGACTCGCGGGGTGCCTTCACGCCCGAATCTCGTACTCGCGGTGTTGTAGCCTGTAGTTACAGGGTGTAAACAGATCGAATTAATACGTCGACCCACCTTTATATGGTCTCGGATGTGTCCGCGGTGTCGGACCAAACGATTATTATTAATTGTTAAACACCGAGCACGATAATACGGTAGCTGCAAAAGACCGTACGAAGATGATGGCGCGCGGTTAAAAAAGTAAAACAGAGACGATACATAAACGGCGTACCCGGCGTGCGTATTATAACGCGATCGTCAAGTTTGAGCCAGAGCAGAGAACTGACAACACGCAACTTGCACCGTCAGCCGTAAAATACTATAAGCGGTTTTTCAACCACAAACAATTATGTACTGAAAATTAATCGCCTCGTCGTGTTTTGTCTTGTACGTTATAACGTTACAACGTTAGTCCGAAACGATAAGTTGTTTAAAAAAAACTATTTTTCCCGACCCATACACGGCGCCTTCGTGTCCGCCCCCGCGATAACGCTGTACCGGGTAAAAAAGACGGAAAATGTTTTCCCGCAAATCTGAGAGAGCTGATATCGTCGTGTTAATCGTGCGTCTCCCCTACGGATTCGTCGGGTCCCGAGCTGCAACACCAATAAAGTTTGAGCCGAAAACCGTAGTCGCCGACGAACTTATAAAAAAAAAAAACCCCCCCGTTCGTGCCCGTCCGTTCGCCGAACCCGACGCGGACAGCAGGAGAGGGAAGGAGGTACGCCTACCTGCACAGCAGTATCGTGTTCGGCGGCGGCGGCGACGTCCCGCGGACAGCAGCTGTTCAGCAGCGACGGTCGGTTATCGCGACGACGACGACGACGACGGTTGTTCCGGAAACCGACCATGGCCCGATCGCGACGGAACGGACACCGACTATATGTATAATATTATGACGCCCGCGAATATTTTCTCCCGTCGTTTCGTCGGCAAACCGCGCGAAATTCCGAAATTCTCCACCGACCGGCCCGCAGGTATTTTATAAGCACTTGTGTTTCCGCCACGGCCGCAGGGGTACACGCCACCCGCCCGCGCACCGTGTTCTTTGCGTTTTCGACGTCTCAGCGCGCGGCCCTCGGACGGACGGACGGACGGACGGACGCCTTCGTCGCCGCGCACGAAACAACAATACCGATACAGGGCCGACGACGACGACGACGACGTTGGCGCGGCGGCGGCGGCGGCGCTTTCCGCGAACCGGAGCGCCGGCGCCGCCGTCAACCGTGCGTTAGCGCCCGGGCGGTGGGAACGGAAAAATCAATAGCCGCGCACCCCCCCGACCCCCCCCCCCACGACCGACCGAGAGGAGCGCGCTCGTAATCCTCCGGCGTAGTCCAATGCACTTTCCGCGCGCTCTCGCATCCGCGCCCTCCGCGGTGTCATGTCATGCCGACGCCGCGCGCGCCGGGGCATCAACCGCCGTGGAGTCGAAAATTCGGAGCTGGTCAAACGACGGGAAAATTTCTAGAGCACGTCATTCTCTGCACCCTTTTTTCTTTTTTTTAGAAATTTTCTGTGGCCCGAACCAGTTTCAGAGAGAACGTTACGCCCGAAATCAAGCGAAAATGATCCCCGTCGTCATCACGCGTCTGTTTATGACGCGACAAAACGAAATCCGTTCCGCAAAAACGATTTTATTATTTACATTATATAGATCGCAGCGGAGGACGTGGTGTATACGGTGAATTCAAAATGTACACTGCAATAACATAACATCACGTCGGGTACTTGGTAGGACTTGCCAAAGTCGTGTACGATTGCTGATTTCCCAAAAAAATTTCAACTACATACGTGTTTTTCCGATCGTATTTAAAGGGATCATCTAAAGATTTATTAAAAAAAAAAAATGACTAAAAAAATCTTCGAAATTTCACACATTGATTCATCGCAGAATCTTCTGACGACGTGCGCAAATCATCCGTAGCGTTTTTAGAAATTTTAATTTTTTTTTGTTTTTGGTTCACGAAAGTCTCCGACTCGGGGAAGTTAAAATAACTTCAAATCGAGTATCGTTTATGGTCAAAAACCTGTCAACAACAATTCTTGCTAACGACCTCTCGTTTGATCACATGTCATTGCCGTTTCAAGCAAAATATATAGATGTGGAAACACACCGTTTAGTTTAGGCACACATTTTGAAAATGTTTGCTGCACTGTGGAGACATATTTTGAATCTAACACTCACTGGCCCATTCCTATGGGCGGCCTTGCGCCTATGGCCTCTATAAAATTATAGGTACCTGCCCAACTGATACTTGAAATTAAAAAGTAAAACAGAAAATTCATTACTTACCAGGATTAGCTTTCAACTTCTTTGTTTTAAATATGAATCCATGGCATCATATTCATGTTTGGATTTTGTTCTAGATTCTTAAGTACATTTACTTTTGCACGATTGAATATGTCTTGTCGTTTTATTTATTACTGTTGCGCGCACAATACTCACAAATCGTAATGACGATATCAAGGATAATTCGATTCAAATTTTTAATTTATTTATTTTTAAATATTATTGAACATTCCAAGTACAAAATAATCGAAACAACCAACAGCTACAAAGCACGAAATATAATATTATTATGAAACGTATTTTAGCCGTTTTCGAACACAGACTTGTTCCGTTGGCGTTTAGTCACTGCTTTATTTATGGTACGTTGTTGCCCGTTTCCGTCATATGCGCTCCGGCATAGTAGATAATATAATAAAGGTAGTATCCGTAGACATGAATGTGTTTATGGTAGTATCCATGTTCTTACTACTTTTCTTCTTACTACTTTTCATTAACACCACCCACTTGAATCATGAATCGCACACGCAATAGGGTTCGGACGGCACATCGTAAGTATGCGCGAACCGTTGGGTAAAAGAAAAAATGAATTATACAATAAAGAAGAGAGAATTATTTTAGAAAACTCGCAATTTTATACCGGCCGTTTTGTGTTTTTTCTTGTTCGTACAAAATACAGTTTTAGATGTGTTTATGTCACGACAACAAAGTCGTGCGGAAAAATAGTACTACACTATCCATCTGATATTCCGTATGGATGATACCAACAATGTTGTCAACTCGTGTTGTGTTCGCCACAATAATTCACAACAACGATCTGGAGTGAAATCAATAGTGACTGTAATTCTGTAATTTAACACTCATATATTTTTTATGGTGTTCACAGTTACTATATATATATATATAGTGTACGTTTTTTTTTTTTTATGAACGGTATTAATTTTACATTGAAAAGAAAATGAGAAAATATGGTTGATAAACACATTATTATATATTTTTATGGTAATAAAACGTATGATTCCCAATGCGTTTTTTCGCTTCAAGTCGTTTTAATTAAATTAAT
This sequence comes from Hormaphis cornu, assembly GCA_017140985.1. NCBI lineage: Eukaryota > Metazoa > Arthropoda > Insecta > Hemiptera > Hormaphididae > Hormaphis > Hormaphis cornu. The sequence continues at coordinate 1,900,781 of CM029362.1, read as the reverse complement.
CACGTTTAAGTACCTACATGTAGGTACATACTATAGTATGTGTATAAAGCACATTCAAAACTAACTATACGACTCCATTAGAAAATTACTGTGCTCTCTGTGACTATATAAGCACTTCAACGTAAGTACTTATACAATTTATGCTCATAGTTTCGTGTTTATTTTTATTTTTTTTTTTTTCGATTTATATTATACGTTATTACAAAATATTACGTGGATATTTTCGTAAAACTCGCGAGTTTAAATCACACTCATTATACAACTGCGTAGGTACCAACAAATGTTTATAGATTCCGAACGTAGCGAATGTATTGTATTAACCATTTTCTGTAAGTACACACTGTTCGGGTAATGGGAGTGATGCAATTGTTAAATTTCACACTACAATAAAAGTTCGGAAGATTATATAACTTAAACAGCCCATATTTTATGACCTAAATACAAAAATAGCAAGTCACAATCCCTCTTTTATTCAACTTGAGTTACTTTCTTTTGAAGTTTCAATTGATTTTTATAGCAATCTGTAATCATTATGTTTCTGTAGTCTACTTAAAAATTTAAAACTCATATTACATATTTTTATAATTATCATTTTTATACAGTGATACCCAACATTATGTAATGTAACAGTTAACAATATTACAATACACAAACCTTCATTTTAATCAGCAATCATACTATTAATAACATCTTCATAACTGACACTTTCAAGAAATTCTACCGACATCAACAAAAATGTCTCTAATTTCGGTCGAGATAGACAATTTCTTAATCGGTTAAGATTCTTCAGTAACTTCTCCGAAACAGATTCAAATCAATTGCAAATTGTGCACATTATTAGAACGGGTAAAGTAATAACTACAAACGTAGTTTCAAACAAGTTTGACCATTTCTAAGATACATACCTACAAAACTTTTGCATTTACAACTTGTTGAGCTTTGTCTCACAGAAACTCAGTCTCGCTCAGTAACGTAATTTTCGAAAGCAATTGCAGAGGTGCTTATATCAATGCTTTCAAACTTAATACAAAACGTCAAACTATACACCTTCCAAACCCACTAAAAACGCTCAACATTTTTTTTAGTTTAAGCTTCAAAGTTAAAAAAGTTTTTTTTTGCGACTTGTTTGAAATAATTGGCGAGTTTCTATATTGTAATATAAATTATAATAACGCGTGAATTAGAAAAAAATTAATTGAATTTTTTAATTCTCAAACGTTCTATGGGTAATTAGCACCCATACTTGCGATATAACTACCAAACATTTTTTTTAAGGATCAGTTTGACGTTTGACTTTTTCAACGCACTTTGGAAATTGTTTGATATAAATTTTTCAGAAGCTTCTGCAATGCTCCAGTTTTGTGGACTAGGATAAGTGTAATCTCTCGTGTTCGTTCTAATAGCCAAAAACTATATTCTATGTATAATAGGTAAGAAATAAATGATCAATCCCCACGTTTTTAAATATTTTTTTATTTGTTTGCATGCGATATAGGTACACAAATAATTCCAAAAACAATAATAATAATAATACTATAATATATTTATAACGAAAACGTCAGTCGTCAAAAGTACCTAAGCGCATGCAATGCTTACAGCTTGGATCGTTATTTATTTCATTAATATTATTTGCGTGCATGTATGCGAGCTGCGCGTATGACTTACGAGTAAAATAAACGTATAAATATGCACTTCTGGTTTTCTTTTTTTTTTTCAAACATACATACCTACCTATATTGTAATTTATACGCATCTCGCGAATCGTATATGCAAATCGCAACTAACCTATTTAATATAAATATATTTTTTGCGTATTGAGAATTATATAATACTGCAGCAGTGTACCCCTGAAGCCCAGAATATTGTATATCATTGATTGCAAAGCCGATTTCGATTGATGTATGATAGGTGTACATACGACCTACGCGAGAGTTCCTGGAATATTAGTTAGGAACCGCATAGGCCGTGCCTAACTAATACATAACGGCATAAGCCATTTGAAGAGGTTTCCGGCGATTTTGCCACGACGTTCGGGTTTTTAAACGGTTTGTGTTTTCGACGAGGAGATTCACGGAGGATTTTCGTTGGAATTTGTAAGCTGTTATGTATAAACCTACCCTGCAGCATTTAACGATTAATAATCGATAGTCGATACCTGCAACAGTATAGCGAATAATGAGAAAATCCAGATTATACAGAAAGACTTTTTTCGTTTCTGAAGAAACAGCAGTATAAATAACACGTAGGTACTTGCTATAAATTAAAACTTCGGTCCGTTTTTCAATGCGCTCCTCTCATGCATTACTCGTAACCATTTGCTTCACAATATTTAAAGAAATTATTCTACTATAGAGGTTCATTTTATTACAGTTTATGTATACATTATACGGTTGTTGTTGTTGTTGTAGGTTTTCCTAGCGTCCAAAACACACGATGGTTCGTTGTACCTACTATTAAATTTCAAAAAAAATGTATTAAATAACCTGTAATAGGGGTCCGAGTAGGTGGTTATAATAAATCTGGTGCAAAACCATTTCAAATGAAAGGGTGGCAAAAAATAATTACTAAACATCGCCTACTTACACACCCAATACCTAGTTGATATTTCATAATAATTACAAAATACGCGTATAATGGCACCGTGGTAATTTTGGGAGAACTTAATTTGGAGAACTAGCAGGTAAGTAGTAAAATTGTTAGTTGGATAATTTATAAATTGGACGTTTAGCGTTCCGGAAAGCGGACAACTACCAAGATCTATACAGGACTTACTTAGGTATGTATTATACTCCTATACAACTCTTGGGGTAACTACAGCGTAGACGTTAACAAGAAGTTACTCCTTGAAAATATTACTCTTTGGGAAACAGTTACTGATAAAAATGATAATAATATTTTAAAACTTTTCGAATCCGTTTGCCGGTTTGATATAGTGTTAACACAGTAAACTTTTACCAGTTTTATTGTGTCGAAACAGACTTTAAAAAATCGTATTTATCGATTTACATTTAATGTTTAGTACGTATAATACGTCATTTTTTTAAATCGTAGTCCGTTAAACAACTAACGATTGTGTTCACATGCCGTTGTCGAGTGAAATTGTATTTTTGTATAATTATTTGAAAATAGTATAATGCATTCGCGCCATCGTTGATCGGGTGGTAGGTACACCATCACGTAATGCCTGAACGGTATACTTCACGAGTTACAATGATGTCCTGTGAAAACGAGCCGCGGTCTAAATACTTTGGTTCCGATTGTGCTTCGTCCGGCGTGCGATTGAGCGAACAGTTCTACGATAGACCGTGCGAAGATGTGGCCAAGAGCTTGCTGGGCAAAGTACTGGCCAGACGATTGGATGATGGCACGGTGATCCGGGGTAGAATCGTGGAAACCGAGTGTTATCCGGGCGGCGAAGACGTAGCGTCTCATTCGTTTCGGGGCAAAGTGACGGCACGGAACGAGCCAATGTTCATGAAGCCGGGTACTGCGTACGTATACATGACGTATGGAATGTACCACTGCTTCAACATTTCTAGCAAAGGTATGTTGTTGGTGAATCTGCTGCTGATGGTATTGTTGAAAACGTCTCAAACGTAATAACGGTTTTGCCCTTACAGGCGACGGCGCAGCCGTCTTGCTGAGATCGATCGAGCCTTTGGAAAACTTGGAAACCATGTCCTCGCTGCGGAAAAAGTTTTTGAAATCTCCGAAAACCATTATCAAGAACAAGGATTTGTGCAATGGCCCTGCAAAATTGTGTTTGAGTTTTGCAATCGACATAAAGTCTTGTAATAAGCAAGATCTCACTTCTTGGCGTGGATTGTGGGTGGAAGAAGATGAACAGAGTAGATTAGCCGACACTATTGTTTGTTCGCCTAGAATTGGCATTAAATGTGTTAAAGAATGGCAAGACAAGTTCCTTAGATTTTATATCTTAGACAATCCCTGTGTCAGTAAAATAGAAAAAACCAAAATGAGTATAGTAAAATATTCACAAATTAAGAACTGAAGTGGATATTATTTCCACGCCTTGTTATTTTTACTTTATACATCTATCAAATATTCAAATTGATTTATTTTTTATTACCAGATTAATCAAGCATGTACTTATATATTATGCTGATTATTTTTACGTTTGTATTTTGTACTTAAAATTTTAATTTATTCTTACCACGAAAAGTCTTAGTTGAATAATAAAATATATTGTATTTGATTACATGTAGATTTTCATGAAATTGGAGTAAAAAATGATTTTTACTTATCAATTTTAAATTTCTACCGTGTTATTTCAGCAAGGAGTTTTTGCAGGTGACTTAAATCGAACAACTTTGATTAATCATTGAAAATTAAATTTAAGTACTTGGTTACTCCTTCATCAATTTCATAATTAAATCTTGAGTTTGGTAAAAATTAATTTGAACATATTTTCGAGCCTGGAACCTTTTGAACACGAAGATTATTCCTAAATGACAAATTACATTACCTAATACGTATATCATTATACTGTAATTAATAACGCCCATAATTCAATGTTTTTTGCATTTTTTTCTGATTTCTTTAAAATGTCTTGTCAAAATGTGTTATTTTATAATAATTACTTTGAAATATTTCTAAAATGTTCAAAATTAGCCAAATAAGAGTTCATTGTCAATTATTGTGGTTTTATAAAACAGTTCATATATATGTTTTGGAACCAATTATTATCAAAACAAAATAACTCAACATTGTATACTTTTTTTTATTATAACTTTGAGCAATTTTTTACTATTTATTCACTAATTTAATACACAAAATAAAAAAAATAATAACTATTATTAATTAACAGTGAATATATTCTTAAAAATCTTAAAATAGTAAACACTTACAATACATTGGTAACAAAGTATAAGTTAAAATTACATAATATCATTAATTAATAATTATTGTGATTCATATAAAAAACAGTCATCATTCAAATTTATAAAAATTTTGCTTGATGATATTACTTAGTTAATAATTTTAATCTTAAGTTGCCAATTGGTATCTGTTTTATAATTAAACTCGTTAGTATTGTAAGTACCATAAAATTGTGATTGTATTAAACAATAACTAACCAAAACCTTAAATTTAAATTATTTTGCTTTATTACTATTATGTTTTAAAACTTAAGCAATGAGATTCCGTACAGTTATTAAAATTGATATTTCATTTTTCTGCTATGATAAACTGAGTCATAAAAGGCAAAGTTTTGACATAGATGTAGTATGTAAAAGTTAAAAACATTTACAAATTTTGTTACCAAATAGTCCAATAGTGTAACTTTGAAATTTAAAAACAAAATTGTTATGAATTTTATGGAAAATAAAAAATCCTAAAAAATATTGTGGCGAAAATTATTTTTTAATCATAGTTCACAAATCTTAAACTGTTTCTACTCTTCCTTTTCGTTTTGGTTCTGTTTTTTCCTGAGGTTGAGATATGGTCTGCTAAACAAGAATAAAACTTATTTAGATTAATGGTCTTTGATACAATTCTATTCATCTAAATTCTAAAACAATTCGAGATATATTTACCTTTTGTGAGCTGGTACATTCTTGATTATTGACAACTCGTGCACATGGAGATTGATCTCTTGAGTGTTCAACACTACTACAATTTGATTCTGTGCTATATTCATCACCTAAATGGAATAAACTTGTATTTATATAATGTATTAAAAGTTAAAACACGTTATAATATATTTCATTACTATTTGTAGATCTCATAGATATGGGATATGAATGAACTATGTTAGAAGTGTGCACAGCAACATCAGTAAAATGACTTCTCAAACCATGTTCTAAATTAAAATTTGAAATTAATTTTATTGCCAAAACAGTTTTTTTAAAATTATAACACACACACATACTTTGTTTTTGGGTTGTATTACAAGAAGCATAATAAGTTTCACAGCTCGTCATTTCTAATAAACTTGCAATTTGACTAAGTTGTTTTCTTCTTGCTTTAATGCGACCATTTAACAACCTGAACATAGGCAAATTATTTGTATTATTTAAAATGAAAATAAAAAATTTGAATACACAAAATATTATACACTCAGTTACTTTTGTCTTGCTGCATTGCACCGAATATGATCATCAAACATTAATTTAACTGTATTGGTGATTTTATACTTTGAAGTGTGCATAGTAATGTGCAAAGTTTTAGTTTCGTTATCAATTTTTGTTACCTAAATGTAATGCCATTTTTAAGTATTGTTTTACATGAATAATTAAACGTATACTTTACTTCAGTGTCTTGAAGAAAACAAGATAGTTTACAAACACCCCAACCAAGGAATCTACTGTGTGGCTCAACTAATACCAACTGACTACTAATGATAGATAAGTACCGTCTTGTTTTTGCACCGTTTTCAGATATTATCATACAAGTAATTAAATCATTACCATCTATAATATGAAAATGACATTACTTATGTACCAAATATGAAAAGTATATGGTAAATTACACATTATAAGCAATATAGGTGTTTCTTTATACAACTAATAGTTCGTATATTAAATTATTTTCATGGTTGTATATTTAGAAATTCTTACTTAAATTAATAGGAGTATCAAATGCAAAACATTTAGTTCTATCAACTAGTGGTAATTGTGTTTCTTCTTTTCCTTCCAACGTCATCAATAGTTTTCGAATCAAAAGAAAAGCGCATATTAAATGTCTAGTTCTTTCAACCTAGTAAATAAAAAAATATGTTTTTAATAATTACTATATATTATACTACAATACATAACAATTTAAAGTTATAATTGAATGTTTTAATCAAATAAAACTACACTTAGTAACTTAAAAATGAGAAATGCATACATCTCCACATGGTAAACGTTTGGAAAGAGGTATTCCAGTCATAGGAGAATGTGCTGGTGGTAACAATAACGTTGAATCACTTAGGAGCCGTTGAACATTAAGTTTTTCTTTATGCATTTCATTATATTCATCTTCAAAGAGTTCTAAAAACATTTCTTCTTTCTATACAAATTTAAATTGTTAATATTATAAATCCAGAATTCATACTGTACTGAAATGTTTACTTTAAAGTATTGTCGAAGAAGTGGTAAAATTTTTTCTTTGGCATTAAAAATTATAGCAATGTGTTCATCGAGTATGAAAGTTTTATCCTCATGTATTGTTAATTTCTTTAACAATGTTATAGCCATTTCTAGAGTGACTGAACGTACATAAAACACTAAAAACAAAAATCAAATTATTTACAAACGGATACTTATAGAATAGCTTAAAAGAAAAACTTACTTGGATCAGATGCAGCTGTAATTATATTTACTAATTTGTCAATCAGTATATTTCTTTCGTCACAGTGAATAACGGGAGTACATTCTTCACTACAAACAGGTGTTAAAAATCCTTCATAAAACACCTTAGAGAGACCAGCATTTTCAGATATAGCATACAACAAACAAATACCAAATAATACAGAACTATCAGATTTTTCAATTGTTAATTGATTGTAAATAGATTCTAAGCACCGACTGCGTACAGAATCAGCTAACAAAAAAATATCAAAATTAAAATAAATCTATACAAATTCATTTTTAAAACTTTTTAAAAAAAAGTACCATCATTTTTTGATAGTAATATTTCTTTTTCTTCATCAGTAATATTTAAACGTGTTAATGTCTTAAGGTCTATACTATCAGTTGATTCATTATCAACTTTACCGTCACTTTCACTCTCCATCATTGCTTCATCTTTTAATTTGGTTTCTTGTGCAACCTACAAAAATTAACTTAGGATAGCTAAAACAACCCAAACATTAGTGTTATATTTATTTATAAACTTTACTTGATACTTGACTGAAAAATCGTTATCAAATAAAAATTTAGCCAATGGTGTTACTAATTTAGTTTGATGAATAATTAAAAATACTTGAGTTAATAAGTATAAACATATATCTCCATTCATCAGTGGTTGCTGTTTTACAGCATCTACAAACTAATAATTTAATGTAAATAAATAATTACATAATGTATTTTAATTGTTATTTATCTTCAATTATATAATTACTTCTTCAGTTTCCACAATAATGTACTTATCTGGCGGTGCTAATGAATGAATGTAATACGGTATAAACAATTTATCCATTAAATGATCAACAAGCACTTCATTTAACATATCAACTTTTGAACTTAAAATATCATTCAAATAATGCAGATCATCAAGATGAGAACTAACGAGATCTGCAAGTTTAACTCGATACTGATCTCTAAAAATATAAATTTATTATTTTACAAGTTTTATTTTGTTATGAAAGAAATCATAAAGTTGAAAAATTATAAGTACAAGGTAGAGTAGTGAAAAGTAGTGAAACTACACAGAAAAATTTTACTATCCTATCCTGTAAAAACAAATGTGTGATTTGGTATAACTATGTTCCCACATTATAATATTAAAAAATTATATATTTAACTACTATATTTTAGTTGTGACTGAGACGTTATAACACAAAAATAAAACATATATGTTTTAAAAAAACATACAAATCTATCAGTATTGAAATTTAAACTATGATACTAAAGAAATATTGTAAAATTCATTTATTTCACTAGATAAGCCACTGCCAATAATACATAACACTAAGAATCACATAGTTTGTAATAATAAAAAATTAGTTTTAAAACTCTTAATTTAAATCAAAGGTTTACATTTGTTATAATTTTAAAGAAAGTTTATGGTTTAGTATAGGTAATAGTATAGTAGCTTACTGTATATTTTTTTGAGTGTCAACATCAACTGGCTTAGCTCTAGCACTAGCATCTAGTTCTAAAACATGTTTGCCCATGAACCATACTAGATTTCCAAAATATGGAGCGCATGTTTTGTCTCTTATAAATCGCAACATACTTTCATCTTCCACTCTATAAACATTAAGCGTCAGAGTACGGACATATGTGCGTACCATTGAATCCGGGTGGTTAAAAAACTTGATTGCTTCAGTATAAAGAGGAAAATCGTTTGTTGCCTGCAAAAAATACAATTCAAAACATATTTAATTGAAGAATAAACTATACTGCCAATAATATTTAAAATAAAAAATTGTAATACCTACCTCGTTATAAAAAAAGTGAATAGTGTTCAGATTTAATTTGAATGACAATGTTTTTAAAAATGATATGTAGTACGCTAAAACATCTTCATCCGAAAAATCAAGTTTATTTATTATAATACTATTAACATGATTATTACTGAGTAAATAATCTAAAAATTTAAAAAATTATTTATCATTTGTTAAAATAGCTATTTGGAATAAACACTTACATAATGCAGTCTTATTTTTAATATTTTCAAATATAATATTAAGTGTTTGAAGCAACTGAACACAAACATAATTTCCACATTTTTGATCTAATATTTGTAAAAAATAATTGAACATATTATTTTCTAAAAAGTATCTGAAAATAATTATTTTACAAACATTAGTGTTACAATATTGACTTGCATAAATGTAACTAACATGCACATAACACAACACATTGTACTACATGTTGATTGGGATGTTATGAAAGGTTGTTATTATTTTGACATCTCGTCGGTAAACAGGATTTAGTGGCAGACTGGAAAATGTGATTGCATTTGTCAAGGTCATTGGCAAAAAATATATCAAACATGAGTTCAAGATCAAAATGGTATACTTATATGTTTACTTACTCAAATACGGCTGGATTGTTTTGATCGCCCCATATTAAAATTTCCGCCATACTTCTAAATGACTCGACCAGTAATGTTCGGTTAGAGTCTGTGACTTTTAGATTCTTACTCAATATTGTATAAATATATCTATAAAAAATAATTGAAAATATCAATTCATATTGTAACCTAATTAAATTACGAAAAAACATTACTTGAGATACTCTAACGAGTGGAGGTTTTCCGGCTTGACCAATTTTCTTGAGCGAAACATATTTTACGTTATAATAATGGCGAACCATACAGTTAGATTATAAGAAAAAACAATCAGGCAACAAATCGCGTATCTTATTTGTTATTATTATTACTGAGGGCAAACAAATAATGACGTCGTAACTCGTAATTTTTATGTATATAGTTTATAATTTAAATTCGTCGATTTAAAGTAAAATTCATGAGTTGAGAATTGACTGCGATTGCCGATAGCGCAATCAGCGAACGATCTGAGCACGAATTAAGACTCACAGATATTAAATATATCTGTGTTAAGACTATCTTAATTCGTAGATCTGAGTCATTGACGAACCATAGATAACACAAACATTATTTTTCTGTTCGTGACGGGAGCATAGAATACGGACGGAGCAGTCTGGTCTGTAAAATGTAATATGAAACATAGCCGCTGATAACGCTCGAAAATAGATAACAAAATTATAGTTTGCCGCTGGTCGAGAGTACAGCTGACTCGAAAATTTTCGAAAATTTAATCGACCCGGCGAGATTCTATTCTACGTTGAACGTTTGTAGAATTTTTTTTTCCGGACAAAAACTGTGCCGCGACCACATCGAATCGAAATTCCGCTTCGCGGCGAAATCGAGTTTTGAGTATAAATTTTGACTGGCAATACGCAGTCGTCCACCCGCGAACACGACCGCGGTTTCCTCCATGACGGTTGTTCTTCCATGAGAGTTGGTTGTTCGGATTTATTGTTATTATTTTTTTTTTTTTTTCAATTTTTTATTTACCGTGGGTGGAATCACTGGAATGTCCTTGTACGCGCTGCTACTCGCGAGCCCCGAAATCACGAACGAGTTACGACGGCGACCACCAGTTATGACGTTTTCCGCGGATGTCCGATTCCCACATCAATAAAGACCAATTTGTCGGCCGAACGAAAGATTATCGACCACCCGTGCGTATAGCGTTGAACGGTCGCTGGACAACGTGCATCACCGCGATCTCCTCCCGTTAGGCAGTCGATAAGGGTCGGCCGCGCGCAGTATGCAAGCCATCAAGTGTGTGGTGGTCGGTGACGGGTAAGTTTTAAACTTGCTATTTTAAACGTGCTTGTACGTTTCTCAGCAGAGAAAACCGCGAACAACGTCCTGCCTCGGTTTCCCTTTTGTTCTCGTCGTCTTGGACGTCGATCCGGCCGTCGGCCCGGGACAGACCGGTCGACGGTGGTCCTGGACTCGCACCGGCGATCAGCCGTACCTAGCCTCTGTACGTCACATCCTACCCGCAATTATCGCCGGTCGTTTAATTGTCGTAAGCGCCGCTTGACTTTCATCGGCGAGCGACCGCCGGTGGTTGAGATTAATTTTGTTTTCCCCGTCCGTTGACGCCAGAATTACGTAACGTGTCTCCTCGCTACTTACGTTTCATCTTGGGCTGCGACTACTATAGTCTGTCGCGTTTTGTGGTTGTTTGAAACCAAATATGTCCTCGTGTTAACAATGTTAAAACGTTTGATGTCCCATGCCGATCAACAAGTTGGTTGACACCTGTCAGACGTAGGAGTCGCGTTGCCTGAATGGCCGGTTGTTTGTGACCTAAACTAGAAACCGATGACACGTATGGCTGTTAACTTACCTATCTGGTCGTAAACACATTGCCCCTATAGATATTCAGCTTTAAAACCTATCTACCTAGTTTTTGGTTTTTTAAAACTAATGTTGGCCTTAAACGATTTTTGTCTTTTACAGAGCGGTTGGTAAAACGTGTTTACTCATAAGTTACACCAGCAATGCATTTCCTGGAGAATATATACCTACTGTGTAAGTACATTGCCGACACAATTTAACGCTATAATCAAACACGTATTTTAAGAGTTTATTCTGTTATCTACAAGCTAAATGTTTAGTTTTCGTGTTATTAACTAACATTTAGGTACCAAATAAGTTTTTGTGTCATAAGTTACCCATACTCATTACATTTTGTCTTTGTATCAGTTAGTTACAGTTAATTATATATAACATTATGCTATTTGTTGATTAGTTGATGAGTATAAACTTGACAAATTTGTCGTATGTGGTAGGTTGAGTGTACATTTTAAGTTGAATGGTTACTATATAAATATAGGTATGTAGTACCATCGATTATATGTGTTATATATAAAATCAATGGTAGTACCTATTTACTTGAATTTGGACATTTTCACAAACTAAACAAATTTTATGCCTATTACCTTTTTGTTAGAAGTGTTTAACATGTGTTAAATCTTATATTATTTTTGGTTTATCTTATGATTTATTTCTCAAACTTTTTGTCTATAAGCTGCCTAAGTACTTAGCGAAGTACTGGGGTATGCTTAAATAACGCGTATTTTATTTGCTATTATATTTTTAAGATAGTATATTTTCTGTGTGCTATTACTTAAAAACCGGGCTAGGATTTGTAAAAAGTTTCATATTAGTTCATATTTCATTGTGACTTGACGATGTAAACATGAAATTCATTTTATGACATTAAGTAAATAAAATAATGTAAAGCTTAAAAATGTTTCGTTTTGTCATTTTTAAAGCACAAACGTGTTACATAGTACTATTGTTTGGTTTTTATACATATAAATCCAAGCCCTACAGGCATAGTAACAAAATCTGAGATGATGGAAGCCAAAATTATAATTCTCAATTGTTATATAACAAGACATAATGCAAAATACTGGAACACGTGATGACAACAATTTTATCAGTCTTAGGTTCACATTGCTTGTTCACTATTTTTCACAATTTTGTGATTTCTATTATAAATAGATCGGACGTTTTATATTTCTTATAAATAGTTATATATTTGTTGATAAGTTGTTGATTATTTGACTACTTAGATGTTGACGATAAACCTATTTTTAACTAAAACTAAATCTCATTAAACACAGCACTGTTAAATACCTAGTACTCTATTTTTCAATTCAATTTGAATCGGTTCCTAGTGTAAATCTTCTTATATTAAGTATAAAAATGTTTTTTAAGGTTCGATAACTACTCAGCGAATGTCATGGTTGATGGAAAGCCCATAAATTTAGGGTTGTGGGATACAGCTGGCCAAGAAGATTATGATAGGCTTAGGCCTCTGTCATATCCACAAACAGTATGTTGATAATTTGAACATTTCAATACTTTTATATTAAATGCATCAAATCACTACCTAAGTTTTATTAATTTGAATTGTGTTTTCTTATTCAGGATGTGTTTCTTATATGTTTTTCATTAGTAAATCCTGCTTCATTTGAAAACGTGCGAGCAAAGGTAAATACATTTATTCATACAAAATATCTTGTTTTATATCTAACAATGTACGTATATTTAGTGGTTTCCTGAAGTAAGACATCATTGTCCAAATACTCCAATTATTTTAGTTGGTACTAAACTTGATTTACGGGAAGATAAAGAAACTATTGACAAACTGAAAGAAAAGAAGTTAACTGCTATCACATATCCACAGGTAGCTTATAATAATTCACATTTATTTGTGTTCATAAAGGATAAGTATTTACTGTATTGGTTATAATTTTTGGTTAGGGTTTGTCAATGGCCAAAGAAATTTTGGCAGTTAAATACTTGGAGTGCAGCGCTCTGACTCAAAAAGGTCTAAAAATTGTGTTTGATGAAGCTATTAGAGCCGTTTTATGTCCTGTAGTGCCACAGAAGAAACAACGTAAATGTTTATTGTTTTAACAATCATGACTATTGTCACTGGTGAGTACATTTCCTTGAAATCCAGTTTTTCTTCATCTTAGAATAATTAATTGTTCAATTAGGCCATAAATTTAGTTTATAATAATAAAATACTTATATTAAAAAATTCTTATAATGTGTATTATAACAAACATTTTTTATTTCAAAGGAGTTATATGTATTATTTAATATTTTTTTAATTCTGATTTTAAATTTAATTGACACGCACTAATGATCATTTTTTTTTTTTTTTTAATTTAGGGACTTCATATCCAACAGAGGATTGTCCAAGACTGATAAAAGTCAGTTCACCAATACACATGTTGTTTGTGTATAACAACTAACAAAAATAAGTTCTTCCTGCATAATAATAATAGGCGCACATAATAATTAAATTGTGTAATGTATAGTAAGATAAGAAATTTATATATATTAACTAGGAACCTATAATGCTGTTGAACAAATTAATGGCCTAATTGTATAGTCTAATCATTTAATTTACATAGCTTAATCATTTTTATAAAAATATATACATTACCTCTATTAATAATTCACAACTTAATTAATTCAAATCAATTTTTATTGTGAGTTTTCTCATTTTTAATTATTTTAAAATTTTTTTTTTATCGAGTTGCTTGGTGCTACTTATGTTCTATTAATTATTTAATGCCACTATTTTTTTTTTTTCACTCATTTTAATGGTGTTGCCAGTAATAATTTATACCCGAGTTATAAGTATGATAATTTTATATTCTACTTCAATTGAATCTGCAGAACACTTCAGTTTATTCTAAATGTGCTATAATATGTGATATAAACTGGGAATTACTTGCAACTATCGCTCCAACAATATCCATACATATAGGAATTGTAATACAATTATAGCAGCCAATTTATAGAATAATGGTTATTTAAGTTAGGCTGTAATCAAAAAATTATTTATTTTGTTTTAAGCTTTGTGAATTTACAAAATGATTAATTTCAATTATTATGTATAACAACTGACATTAATGTGTTTTCCAGTGGAGTATAAATAATGTATGTACATAGAAATTATATTAAATATGTACAAAAATAACAAAGCCTAGTATCATTTTTTGTAATATTTGTTATTTCTACAAAAAAATCAGAATTTTAATGTTATTTTTATTAAAAAACTACTTTATAAAATGTTGTTGGACCTACTAGGCACACCGTATTAAAATCATGCGTTGTTTTCTTATTTCTTTATTGTACAATATTAATTTTTTGTTCTTTTTATTTAACCTTTTTATTTTTTAATAATACATATCCTTCATTTATTTTTCCACCCACTCAAATAAATTATGTATTATTGCATTTTAAATTTATATTTTTATAACTCGATTAATATTTAAACGTCTTATAAATGTATCTTTTATAAAAATACGTTACTGTCCTTAACACCATAAATGTCTTATGATCTTAGATCTGATGTAAACTTTTTAAATAATTGTTTATGTTAACTCGCGAAAATGTTTAAAATAAATTAATTTGGGACCAGTTAAAACGGTTTATGTTGATTATTCAAAACCTAAATCTTTTTAATTTAAAACAAGAAAAAATTTTAACTCGTCCAATTTCTTCTTGGCTGTTGGCAACCATTTAATTTATAGTTTAGTTAAATTTTAGATGTTGACCATTTATAATGCTTTCAACATATGATTGCCATTTGCTTTACATATTATGGACATTGTACAACTATAAATGTCCAATAATGTGACAAGCAATAATAATCGTCAAATTCTTATCAAAAAAAAAAGAACAAATACCATCAGCTAAGATAAACTAGACGGGTTTTAAGTAATATGATCAAATCTTAAATATTATTTATACCATAAATTACATTTTGTATATAATGACAAAAAAAATAATGATTATTTTATTTTTTTAATATATTCATATACATAATGTAAATAAAACCAAAATACGTTGAATATTAATTTTAAGTACCTATTTACATTTTTACAAATTGAAATTACCTTTATAAGAATTTCCAATTTTATATAATATTATTATTACCTATTATTTATATTATTTTTAATCTAGTTATATTTTTTGTTAATTTAATTGAATTTATTTGTTCTTTGTATCTCTATAATTCAAAATTTTAATTTTCATGTTATTAACTGTCAAATAAATGTAATAGTACTGAAACTAGATCAGTTTTTGAACTATAGTATTTGCCAAACATTGTCTACCTGTTGCCCACTATAATCAAATTAGCATTGAAGGAAAAATAAATTTCAATATAATTTTCTTTATGTAACGTTTAATTTCTGGTGTTTCAAACTTATTGCATTGTTCATTTTTAGACATTTTGGCTTTTGACTATAATATACTACGTGTATAGTTAATAGCATTGACTATACTTAGGAGAAATACATTAATCTGTTCTCTAGCAGACTAAGCCTCTAATCAATTTTTTTTTACCATTTTAAAACCATTAGCTTAACTAAATTAAATGTAGATTACTCTTAAAAAATTATTAATTACTTGCATTACCATATTTTCAAAATTTTTAGTTGTTGTTAAGCCTTAAGTCCTTTTAACATTATAAACTTTCAACTGTGGATATTTTGCACATAATGCAAATAAACATTTTTCTACTTGTTTTCTTCAAAAAAAATAATAATAATTTAGCCAAAAATAAAACGAAATTAATATAATAAATCCAATAAATTTCATTTACTCTACAAACGTTAGTCATTATTCATAAATGATTCGAGTATTTTTTTGAAACAATGGCATTATTAATATACATATGATGATTCAGGTTGTGAAAATTATTCAGCTATTGGTTTTAATTTTGTTGGTAAAACTTAATAAAAAAACAATAAGGTGAAATTGTTTAATATATATATATATATATATTTTTTTTTTTTTTTTTGACCATGTGATGGATACAGACCACAATTTTTGAAAATATTTTGGTTTTTTATAATGTAACAAAAACAAATATTGAAAATTCCAAAAAACATGATGTACCATCTTGGTCTATAAACTTATAGTAGGATGAGGTACTACGCATGAAAATATTATTTTTACAGAAAGAAAAACAATAGGTTCCTCACTGCACTCAAAATCTAAAATACAATGTAAGAAATAAAATTAAATAAATTGACACTATAACCATAACTCTATAACCAATACCAAATGAATAAAAAAACTTTATTTACATACACCACTATACGGATATCTATATCATAATAAAACAATTTCATAAGCTAGTGCCCATTTCACTAAGTGTTATTCGTTAAACGTAACGTTTAGGTCAAATCACAATGTGGAAAAAAGGCTAATCTACTTCATGTATTGGACAAAAAAAATATCCATTTTGGGTACTTACAAACAAACACAATACACGACTTGATCATTTTTTGAGAAATGGATGACTAAGCGTTTCGGCCACTGAAGCTTCAGAAAAAAATCTTGGAACACTATGACCCTAGTAAAAAGATTACTAGAGTTCTAGATAGCCAGGACAAAAAGCAAATTCCGTTTCACACGCGTCTTGCAGATACAGATAAGAGCCCAATTCCTGCTACATCCAAACCTAGACCTTTAGTGTCACTTTTTAATCTAACTTTATCCTAAACCTAATTATTTGGAGAGGAAAGTGGAATCCAACCCTAAACCTAAAGCCCCATATCGGGGCCCGTATTAGAAAACCCAGGCGTCAAAGAGTACAGTTAACATTGACCATAACATATAATATATTTTTAATACAAGTCAATTTTCTTTTAATCATAATTTTAGGCACATTCTAACCAAATAATAAGAATAATATACTAATAAATACATTACTTTAGACCTATTAATCAAATTTCAAAAATGTTACAATGATTTTTGAAAACTAAATTGCAATCTTCTTTCACAAAAAACATTTTATTTAATATACTTTAAAGTGAAAATATTTAATAGTTAATATACTTTAAAGTTAAAATAGGTACTATATTGTAAAAGTACTCATTATACATAATTAAATTATATCTTTGCAGTGTAGTTAAACTTTTAACCTCATATGCAATGATTATAATAACCTTGACTTTTTAACTAACAAGTTTGTCATTGCTTCTCTTATTTGGTTTAAAAATAAACCACACTGATATTAATTCATACTGAAATCAACCGTTAAAAAATT
Organism: Hormaphis cornu; assembly: GCA_017140985.1. Lineage (NCBI taxonomy): Eukaryota > Metazoa > Arthropoda > Insecta > Hemiptera > Hormaphididae > Hormaphis > Hormaphis cornu. The sequence goes on along the minus strand of CM029362.1, from coordinate 1,882,978 downwards.
AATTGTGATCAAACAATAAGAACATTGATATAACTAAGAATACAATACAATCCGCAAATTATGTTAGAAAGAAAAGGAAAAATATTTTAATTTTTAAATCATATTATCAATATTTAAATATAAGAATACTAAATAATATTCTTTATGTTTAAGCGGATTTAGATTGAAAATATCTATTGTAACTGTTGGTCTAGAAAAATCTTATTTTAAAATATTTTTACACATCGCCGATTCAATCAAATATTACCAACTTTTAATACGTTCAAATATACCTAAATTTTTTCTAAACTTGCCATTATTATTTAATTTTGACATTTCAAGAAATATTACATTCTAGAACACAAATATCACATGTTAAATAATTAGCAGATGAAATAAAAATAATAACAAAAAGGATAAAAACAAAATTAACATCTTATAACAATATAACTTAAAATTATCATATCCATGTATAAAACAAAATTCTGTTAAAGAACACAATATTAACAGAAATATTAGTCTAGTTTCACTGTAGACAACACTATAGTATACAGATACTCTTTTAAATACATTAAGATCATAGGTTATTTTTGGAATAAAAATAATATAGTTTCTTGATTTTATAATACTTATTCAGTTTACTTAAAAAAGATGCTTCCAATTACTTTTACAAACTGAAATCTATTTTAAACACACAAGCATAACATTATTTAATTAGACATTTTATTATAATAAACACAGGTCAGTTGTACTTAGAAGCTATTTTAATTAAAATAAAAGTCAGGCATATTAATTAAGAACATTAGTTCTAACTTGAATAGTCATTAAACGAGAATAATATACAAGCATAAGTGTCATCATTATTAGTAGTGATGTCAAATAGTCAACTATCGCAATTAATTAAAAACAAAACTTATGATTAACATTCATTATAGAAAAATACATAATATTTATTTTCAAGTTATCAGTCTCATTTTCAATTCAGAAACTCAGCCACACATTGTTAAATTTACATCTATTTGATGTTTCATTACCGTTTACTTCAACCGAACCAACCGAGTGCACTTCCCATAAATAAGTATTTTTAATATTATGTTTTGGGCAAAATGCAACTTTGCCATGAATCAATGAAAAACAGATCAGCAATTAGTTTTGAAAGTAAAACAATGAGATGGAGACAAGATAAAATATAAAAATAATACTGTGGAAAATCAGCTAATTTAAATAAATTATTACTATGCAAGAAAATAAGTATGTATGCATTTATACAAATATGATTTGCAGTATTATGATTACACATCGAACAGTTAGACTCAGTTAGAGCATCCATTTCCACGGCGAATAAATGTGTTTTTTCCACACGACCACATCTAAATTCAACGTACTAGCCCAATAAATATTTTGAAGTACACGATGAAAATAAATTACAACTATGTCATATACTACACAAAGGTATACTCAAATTACGATTTTGAATTAAATGAATAAACAAGTAGAGGCATTGCCTCCCCCTCCTCCTGAAAAGTCCTTTCTTTTCTTTTACCTAATTGTTTTGACACCTTATTTAAATGATAATTTTGAAAATATATCAAAGTACATTTCATAAAATATTTAATCATAGTTTAAACACAATACAGTTGGTTTACACGTAACAAAATTAGTAGAAAACTAAATAAAAGAAATATATTTTCATTTAACTGTATTTGGCACAGTCTTTTCTAATATGTTCTATTAAAAATGATTAGTTTCATGTAAATTGGATGTATTGATATAGCATGATGATATTAATGAATAAAAAAATAAAAATTAATTATCTTGGTAATTGTACAAAATTGAGACCATGTATTATGATATTGTGTAAAAATTAGAATGGAATAGAACATTATTAAATGCTAGTTTTTGCCTATTAAGTCCAATCTTAATTTTGATAAATGAAATATCTAATAGTTGTTAAAGGAAATCATTCAAGTGAACAATAAACTGATCAAAAAGTGCACCTAAATGATAAAGCAACATTTTTAATTTTACACTACCTAGTTCTTACACATTGCCAATCATTTTGTTGAAACATGTTGACCAAAAGAACGAAAACAAAGATGTGAACTATTTTTTCAAAGCTTAATTAGATTAATATGTCCGTTCATGAAAAATAACCGAGAAAAATATAAATAACACTAAATACTTTTAACAATATTTTTAACGCTTAAAAATAAACAAACTAAATTATATTGACTGTGTTGTGAATACTGAATACGTTTAGTTTATATATATATATATATTAATATGTTTAGTTATTACTAATCTCAAAGGACTTGAAAACGAATTCTTTAAATGCAATATACGCTTTATCTAAGTTTTCGTTGACAATGACGCGGTCAAAGTTTCCCGGAGTTTCTCCTGAAAAAAAAAAATGTGTACTCGTTACGTAATACGTTATTATAGAGTGTAGTAAATACAATTTTGATTAAGATAACTTTGATTAAGCCGCATAAGTACTAACCGTAGTTGATTTCCTGTTGGGCCGCGTCGAGTCTGGAGCGTAGGCTCTCCTCCGATTCAGAGCCCCTTTTGCGCAATCGACGTTCCAGTTCGCCGATACTGGGAGGTTTGATGAAAACGCCGACCGTCTTTATGGTGGGCACTTTTTTTATCTGAACGACCCCTTGCACGTCGATGTCCAGCACACATATCTTGCCGGTCTGTTGAATCATTCGCACGGCTTCCAAGCTGGCAAACGTTTGGTAACGATGAGTCGTCGCGCGACCGTAAGCGCGAGCGTAGAGTCGTAGTAACGCACAACAAAACAAGACCACTCACCTGGTGCCGTACATATTGTCGGAAAACACGGCGTGCTCGAGGAACTCGCCGCGATCGATGGCGGCCTGCATTTTCTCTTTGGACGTAAAGTTGTAATGCTGGCCGTCCACCTCGAAACGCCTGGGTGCCCGGGTGGTGTGGGACACGGAGAAGCCAAACTTGTCCGGATACTCGTCGAACAGCTTGCGCAGCAGCGTGGACTTGCCGGAGCCCGACGGTCCGCACACGACCAGCAGCTCGGAGTTGTGTCGCACCATATTCGTCGACACCGTCGCGACAACAGCGCCTGCACAGCGGAGAAACGCGTAGAAAAAAGAAAAACGATTTTTCAACTCTTGTGTGGCTTCCGCGCGCGCTGCAGCGAACGCGTCGTCACACGATAATCGATTGGTACCCGCACGAAAAATCGAATTTTTCTTTTTTCCGCCCCTACGTTATCGAAAAATACGCACCTACCGAACGCGGATTCGAACGAAATTTAAACCCGGTCCGGTCGTTTTCCGCGCGTTTCTTTGAATTCCGCGGCACAAAAAATTACTGTTCCCCGCGCGCGCGTATGGTTATCTCGTCGGTTTACGAAACCGCGGCGAAGAACACGCGAATAATAACAACGCGGTTATTATCAAATGTTACGTCGGCCCGAACGAGTACCATTAAAACATAAATATATAGTATCACCGAACGCACATTGTGAGACGTGTTATAATAACGATTTTCTAATAATATATTCTATAATAGACTACGTATTGGTATGTGCACAATATAAATACTATCGTTGTGTGACCACAAAATAAAAAAAACTACGTATTTATTTTAATTAATCTCACTCGTCACCCAACGCACAGTCATTAACTGACGAAACGAGTTACGTCCACGCTACGCAGTTGTTGTACGCGCGAAAACAAAACCGTACGTTACTCAGTGGTACAGTGGTGATTACGAGTTACAACACGTACTTGGTAAACACTAAAAAATCGACTATTATTAGGTGACGAAATTCTCTCGTTTACATTTCAATGCGAAAACGATGATTTTTTGTAACGTCTCATTTTTGATAAAATGTAGGTAGTGTACTAACTACAGACAAAACGTAGATTTTGACTATGAGCGTTTTACTTGGGTTCTAGAGATGCACTGGCAATTCACCGGCAAAACACTATCGACAAGTTTACGAGCAAAATGTGATGCTGGTTCCGATACGTTTTGAACCCGACTAAAACCGATTTTTCAAAAAAGTTATGTTGTATCGTTAGGCTGGTAAAAACGCGAGAAAAAAATTAGGTGGCACTCGATTTAAAAATGGTAAAAATATCGTCAGTAAAATGTACATTAACAGGTACCGGGTAAATTTACCAAGCTTATTCAGAAGTTATTCGAATTTAACTTCCGGGCGTATTCGAGCGATCTTGTATTAAAAACGGATCAATTTTTTTTTTTGATGATTACAAATACGAGTATTTATTTACATGCGCCACTCGATAAAACTGTTTTACGATTAAACCGTACTTAATTATTCATTATTGTGCGTGTATACGCAGTGATATTGTAATTTCATAAGTATATACTGATGAGTAATACTTTGAGCGTAGTCAAAAGAGCTAAAATTTTCATTTTGAGGCGGTGGCATGATTGTTATTTCCACAAAATAAGTAACTCCAAGGGGTTTAAAAGAGATCGTGCTATGGAATAATTATGACCATATGAGCCACTTCGGACTAATTAATATTATTACCAATGCGCAACATACTGAATTTGGGAACACTACGGTCAACGATGAACTAAACTTAGACTGTTTAAGATCTGCAAAAAAACCTCAACTCTCTCTCTTTATTTTAAACATAATCTGAGCTCTCTATTACATTACGCAGAATTCGTGGGTACCAAATCTGCAAATAATATATATTGGCCACCCACGCTGTTCGAACCGCTCAGAACCTCTCGAACGATTTTTAAGGTGTTTCTGTTTTGACAGCCAAAAAGCATTAAAAAAAAAATGAATTATTACGGTTTTTGCATTTTTAGTCGTTTATAAGAATCCGGGAACGAGTGGTAAGGGAAAGCTATAGGTTATATAGGACTAGGTGGAATATAATAGGTGTAAAACGCAAATACAAAGTCGGCGATTTGTTTGAACCGATAAAACGTTTTGTGTGAAATTGTAAGCAAAATAGCTCTTTTAAGATCATAACATCAATAAATATTTGATTTAAACGTACGTAAAAACAATTATAAACAAGAGCATTATTAAACGGTTTTTATCTACGCAATAATTAATTTCATTTTCAAGAATGTTTACGAGAATGTATTTTTTTTTCCATTAGAAGTATTCGAATAAAAATTTGCATTGTAATCAAATTTAAAAAAAAACATGATACGATATATTACTGTACGTAAAGAGTAAATACTATAATAACGATTAGAGTCGTTGACCTGAATAATTACAGTCAATGTCATATGAAATATGTTAGTATTTTCAAAACAATTTTCCAATGGTACATACAAATATGTATAATATTTGTGAAATATAAGTAAAATAATTTAACACGAGTTTTCACAGTGACTGGTATAGAAAATGGAAGTTCAGTGTAAAACTAACACGTTATGACTATTATGAATATAAATTTTCGTTTACTGAAATTAGGCCTAACTGTGTTCTGATATAGGTTATACAGACTTTAAATAACAGCGGGAAAATTAAAATACTATTTTTGTTCAAAATTAGTGCTTTAAAGTCAGAATGTACACGCAGGGAATTAAATCTCTACTAAATACATTCAAGTACTCTCAAGACGGTTAAACGTCGCTTGATTACAAATCATTTTCTTTTTCTGGTCTTATTTTAATAAACTGACCGGCGTCTCCGGCCCGGAGCTGAACATTTAACAGATCGGTTTAAGGTATGAAATATTACGAAGTTTTTTTTTTTCGGTGATCAACCGAAAGAGTGGTAAATAATACGATTCTTTTTTACTACTACTACGGTCGTGCCAGAAGATCATCAGAGAATTCATTTAAAACGTCATGTTTTGTACTGAAATTTCGCTCAATTTTAGAGTTGGATACCTATAACTGTTTTTGAAAGAATTTTTCGATCATCGTAAAATAATTCAACGTTACGTTGCGGTTGAGCAATTATTTATAATTTTTCACAATGATTTACGTACAGCCTAAGAATCAAAAACATAACAGTGAATTTAGTCTATATCACCTGTACACGCTTTTTCTTTTCGCACTGCAAACTGCAGCACACTAAACTTTTCGTATTGCCTGCACAAATCATAGTTTGTACGACACACACAATAATCATTGTTATTACTCTATCCCCGGCCGGCACGTTACTACGTATACATTTTCTAGTTCGATAGAGGCGAAAGGCGGCCGCAGAAAAAATAAAAATATTATCTTTTCTCTAGCTTGGACTACGACAATCTAAACATAACGTCGAATTAGCGATGTGAGTGGACAATTTTACTTCAGTAAATTAAAGTATAAGTAATTTATTGGGAAAGCAATTTCTGTACAAAATTACCTTTTTGTTTTAGTAGGTAGCTATACTCAAAAATTATTTTTTTTTTTTAGTTATACGCATAGTCAGTGTTCAATTTTGCAGCACAATAACTAAGAACTACACTAAAATTAAAATTTGAAATCAATTGTACAAGGTAAAGATTATTTTCCAGGTACACACTACGTTACGTTATAATCCATATCAATTCAATACCTTTTACGTAAAATCCAAAATTCTTAATAAAATAAGGAAGCGTTTAATTTTTACAGTTGATATCCAGATATTCGCAATACTTGGTTGCAAATTTCCTGATAATTGCCGGTGATTTTACACATCCCTACCTGCAATATGGTACAGTACACTACTATATATCAGTAGACCGAACATGTTTTTTGCCGGCAGCAGCTCACCTCCGATAGACAACGCGCTCCGCGAAAACATCGTAGAAACGCCTCAGTAGAATTAAACGTGGACGTTTTACCGATACCGCAGCTGTGTGGGCGGATACTAATGAAAAACATGTTTGCGAATAATTTGTACGGCGTTTGGAGACGCGACGGCCGCGGAAATCATTGTTGTAAACCGTTGTTATTCGTTTTTTACAATGATAATATAGATGGAAGTATTTTTTTCCCATTCATCGGGTAGGTACGTTTCGCATTCTCGCAACGATAATATTATGCGATACTATACTACGGACGGTAAAAACATTATTTTTATTACTTGCAAAAATTATATCGTAATGCCGCAGCTGAGTCTCAGAGCAGCAGCAGCTGCTCTTCGTATCCGTCCGCGCAAATTACTGTTTCGTATCCACCCGCGACGGCAACGGCGTTATCAATTTTGTTACTTATCACTGGCTCACTGCTCCGCGTTCGTCAGTCGTTTGTCGTAAGCCGCGTGTGCTTCGCGCGACTCGTTTGGTCACCAATTTGTATAGTAATTATAATAACAATAGCCCATGGATAGTTGTAAACTCGCCTCGAAGAGTCTTTTCCCGGCTCCGTCCTCAGTCAATCTGCGCACAGTCGTCGTTTCCCCGACCGTTTTCTGATCGATCTATAGAAACACACGTCTTCTCGTCGACGGTTTTGTTGCGACATCGGCACCATCATGACGTCCAAAGAACTGGAGGACACCGGTCTGGTGCAAAAGTTCAGCTCGGAGGTGAGTGTCTTGGCGAAATGGGGGTTTTTTTCTAAGATTTTTTTTTCAATCCCCCGATCACCGTAGCACGTAGTATTATACCCCGTTGCAGTGTACATTTGACATTCCTCCGGAGTTTGGTTGGCTATCGACCCTTTCGTTGCCTTTTCTCGAATACGTCGCCGTCAGTTTTTAACACGATTTTGAGAATCATATGTGTAATAATTAATAATTAGAACATCAACATTTTTTTTTACAGCATATTATCATAGATTAAAATATATACACTATACAAATATACATTATTTATATTTAATCTATGATATTGTTATAAAAAATATATTTTGGGGGGGGTTTTGTTAAAATGTTGACTCTAAAATATGAAAACTATGGGGAAAACTACAACTAAGCTTCATATACCTACATATCTCGCTTTATATATTCCAATAACATGTGAAAATTTCAATAAATTTGAACAATTTTTTGAGTGGTAATGGCCAAAAACCCCACCAAAAACAAATGCTTAAATTATGAAAAATAACTTTGTAAAAACGATTATAAATCGAAATTATGTTGACTGAATTTCAAAGTTTCTTACCAGATATAAACATAGAAATGGCATAATTTATAGACGCGTTGATTTTTTCGTTATTGTAAACATGTGTTGTTTTTGGCCATAACTCTTCCAAAAATAAATTTTCTGAATTTATTAAAATTTTTTCACATTACTGGAACAGGTTGAAACGTTATAAAAAATGTCCAACTGTTTTTATCTTTGTGCATTTTTATGTGTATGTAGGCTAAAGTATGTCGAATCTTTTACATAAATTTAAAATCATATTTTGGAACAAATGCACTTCACTTAAATCCTCAAAAAAATTTTTTTTATTTATTTCAATTTTTCACCGATCATGATTTTTATACGATGTGTTGAACAATTACAAGCTTTAGAAAATGGATATTTATAACATGAAACATTATATTAACAGTATCTCAAAAGTTTAAAAAAGTATTGAGTTGAAACTTGTCAATAAATTAAAATAACCAAATTACAATTATTTGGCACTTGCAGGCTCGGCAACGTTGTTTCGTTCCGCTAGGTACCTGCTGACTTAGAAGAGCAAATCGGATATTGTATCATCCACAAAATGTGGAATAGTTTAAACTTATCAATAATAAATGAATTAAAATAGAAAACAATTAAGTAGGTACAATGTTTTGGCACTCTCTCGCTTGTTTGGGAAAGGGGAAACTACATTTGTTATTGCTATGCAATTTTAAGCAAGTGGTAAAATTTAAAAGCTTTCCAGTCATTTTTTAACAAATCATTTCTCATTAAAAATGTTTGATATTGTCATCAATGAACAAAACTGAATTGATTAAAAAACAATCTAAAGTTTGTCAGGGGGCATTTTAGGTTTTTTGTATATGCTACAAAAAAATGTTAATGATTGCTGAATTTTATCCTTTTGTAGGCAATCACTTTTTCAAAAATTAGTCAGAATATCTACAACACAATTATTCACCTATTTATCATTATGTTGACTGCGAGCCCACGGATGAACCATTCAAATTTAAAATAACTGTGATATACTTTGTATGTATTTTGGGTAAATTAGAATTTAAGTTAGTTCTATTAAGTTCTTTTTTTATAGTTAGAATCTTTTTCTAACTGTTTGCAACTCGATTAAATTTCTCCATACGTTTTTTTAAATGGAAAATACTTTAATTGTGTTGTCTTAGTTTTTGTTTTTACAAAATTGTGTTAAAATCATTATAACCAACACTATTTACTTTTACATTAAATAATTACTACTATTTATTTCAAAATTAGGATGTTAACTCACAAATAAATTATTAAAACTAAACTACTAGTGTTTATACTGAAAAAAAACTTTAGCTACATGAGTTTGAACAGTTTTAATTACTGTAAAAATTTTAAAATACATTTCTTTGTAGTTTTGGTTTTATATTAACTAGGTACTTAATTATTTTAACCTTGTTTTTGTTACCTATATCAAAGGTAATTTGTAACTATTGACGATTTGAACTTTGTTACAATGTTAAGTACTGAATTGCATCATTTATTGTTTGTAGTTTAACAAAGTTTGTAAACAAAATTATATTTATATACTAAGTACTAAGTATTTACTATTATTTATCGATTTATTGAATTATAGATGATTATTAGGTACTTACTAGAAGACACCACCATCATTAAACATTGAATTCAGATATACCTAATTGTTTCATTTTGTTGTTTATTTAGGCTTTGGAATCTAACAACACATTAGAGCAAAAATGGAAACAGTACAAGAACGAATACGAAGAATTAAAGACATGCTTGGAAGAATTTCCTAAGGAATTGTCTGCGTCAATAATGATGCCACTGGGATCAAAAGTTTTTGTACGTGCACAATTATGTAATACCAATGAAGTATTTATAAGGTATGACGATATTTTTACCAAACAGACAGCTCATGAAGCAAAAACTGTTTGTGAAAGACATATTAAAAGTTTGTATTTATCACTCTTTATACAATTATTTAATATACCTACTTATTTAACAATTTATAACAGGATGTAATGGTATGATTGAAAATTTAACAAAAGAAAAAAAATTGTTAAGTGATAATATGTATGCCAGACAAGAAATTATCAACGAACCAACAGATGAAATAAAAGAAATAATTGAACCATACGATGAAGAAAAAGAACTAGCGTGGAAAGGTACACTATTATTCAAGTTACTATTGTCTTATTTTTAAGATAACTTAACTTAATTATCATTGAGTTACCTACTTCACATTTACAAATGTTTTTACCACAGAAGTACATAAACAAAAAGTAAAAGAATACAAGCAACAGTTATTAGATAATAAAAACAATCAATCAATTGAAGATTGTAGAAAAGTAATTGATGAGTTTAAAAAAGCAGGACTTGAAAATAAATTAGCTGGTGCATACAAAAAATCAACATATTTTGACTCTTTTGAAATCCACTGTGGAAGGTATTTTACGTTTATTTTTGTTTTTGCTCAGACTTTGGACATAAAGATGTTTTAATTGAGCATGTTATAGAAATCCAAAAGATTTTACTAATGACAGTGATGACTGTTCTTCAAGTGAAAGCAGTGATGATGAAGACATGGATGACGACGATGATGAGGATGAAGATGATATTGATGACGAGGAAGATGAAGATAGTAAATTGGAAATAGTTTTCTCTAATGATGTGCCTGAAACTACTAGAAACTTAAAAAAAAAAATGAAAAAAAAAGTATCATTTAATAACGATGTGCAAATTAAAGAATTTGAACCAAGACCTGAAGAACACTTTATTCGCCGAAGAGAAGAAAATGAAAAGCCTAATGTACGTATGAGTTACACTTTGAATTTTGAAATTATTTTACTTTGATTATTACTTATTACTATGCATAATAGTATTTTTTTTTTTAATATTTATAACACACAGAGAAATGTGAATTTTTTCGTCTTATGATAATAGAGATTTTTTTAGTTAAATACTTCAAAAAAATAATTATGTTAATTTTACTATTCAATAAATTAAGAAGTTCTAGATTGCTGTTGAATTTTTACACAAATATGAGTACATTGTTCTTTATTAGTTTTTTAAACGTATACTTCAATGTGCATTCTGTTAGTAATAGTTATATTATTTTGAAATGTTTTTTATTTTTATAAAAAATTTAAAAAGTAAAAATCTAGGTAATAATTAATTCATTTGGTTTATTTCAGATACTAGTAACAGAAATTGATGATATAGTAGAGAGAATTCCAAACACTTGTCTGGAAAATAAATCTGATGACGATGAAGAAACTGCAAAGCCTGTGAGTAGGTTTAAAGCTAATCGAAAGAAAAGCAATAACGGTTAATAGTTGGTTTATTTCCTTACTAGTAAAATTTAAGCTGCTAATTATGTTATTGCATATACAGTGTTTTTTGTATTTCTGTATTTATATAAACATTTAAATTATTGTACTAGAAATATATAATTATTTAGTTTATCACAATTATTATTGTATGATTATCATTAATGAAATATCTGTGATGTTTTTTCTACATAGTAAGCATAATAAATTAATATTTTCATGTTCTTGTTTTATATTTTAAACACCATATGAATATGAAAATAATTAAAGCAACTTTGTCAATGTAAGAAAAACACAAAGAAAAAAAATCACGAAATATTATTTCTGTCTATTATTATGTGAATATAAAATAAAGTGTTTTGTTAACAAGTAAATGTAATGGTAATCTTAGTAATACTGCATCTTACAACCAATCAATTCTAAACATTTTATTATTAAATCTTACTGGAGTAAGTTAATTTTACACTAATGTTTAGAAAATATAACTTATTTCCTAGTCAGTGAATAATATAATTTACACTTTAAATACATTTTTTTTTTTAGTCAATAACCAATTAAAACTGTTATTCGTTTAAAATATTTAAATTACTTTAATTATTAATACCCCTTCTACATACAATTTTTCACAACCATATGTCACTTTTATTCAAGGTGATTGCCTTTATTTAATCAAGACTGCACCTTCAATATAGCAACCATCATACAAAAATATATATGGGCAATCATATTATCTCATTATTAGTTAATACATAATATAAAGGACGGTGACATTAATGCAATGATATTATCTAAATTTAATAAGTATTTACAAGAAAAAAAAGTGTGTAAACATAGACAAATTGTTTTTTAAGTGGTATTCAATTATATTGATAATAATGACGTTAAAAATGTCAGTGAGTTAAGTAAGTATACAAACGATAAAATGAAAAATATAGCAACGATTAAATGGTGGACATTGGATAGAGAACAATTAACTTTTAGAATTTCAGTGATCCAAAGCAAGAGATATAGTATACACATCTTAAACATAGTATTATTCTATTTTATAATATTAGGCTTATTTTGTTACATTATGCAGTTTATTTAATTGGCATTTAATGCTTTGTAAATAAGGTTGTGAAAACTAATAATATGTTAACATAAATTTGTACTGTAATTATTATGTTCACAACAATCACTATAGTAAATAATCATAATACAGTTGTTATACATTTACATTGCATACGTACAACAAATCAACGTACTATGTTGCACGTAACTATAAAAAAAAATAAAATAATAGTCGGAAATCATTGGTTACAATACATATTTGAGCAAAAGTGAAAAGTGACAATAGTGAACGGATTATACAGGACTTCCAGCACCAACTACAATTAATTGCGTTCCCTAAACTTAACTTTTTTTTTTTTTTTTAAATCATCTACGGAGTGCACTTCAACACCCTTGCGGGCTTTCCTTCAACCATAAACATGACTTAACAACAACATTATTGTTGATTTGTAGAAGAAATATTTGGTGTATAAAATCAATACAAGCTAGTCAAGTGCGCCCTTGAGCTCATTAGTAAAGAAAAGACTATGTTTATTATATTTTGTCACTGTTATAGTTAATAGTTTGAATACCACTAATCTGATTAATAATTTTACAAGCAACCGTTTAAAAGAAAAGAAGAATTTGTATTGTTTGAGTGTTATTTTTCTAAATAATAATTGGAAATTGAAACATAACACAATTGTTGAACATTAGTTGTTAAACTAAAATAATGTACAAAAGCACCACGCTAGTCACAAGTTTTTAAGATAAAACATTAACTTACACTAAAGCAGTTAATTTATCACACAAAAACCAAAAAAAAACATTCAAATAGAAAATAGTAAATACTTAAGGTTTATGAAGATAAATCGTTTAGGTAAAAATCAGTATAAATAATTTATTTAGCAGATATATACCAATTGAAAACCCAAGGAATTTCGTTAAATAATAAACATAATACAAGGTTCAAAAAACATTTAATTAGTATAGTACTTAAATAAAACCTAATGTAAATATAAAAATATACAAATGTGTCAAGAGAGAATTGTATAAAATAGCAATAATACTTTAAATTGATCAAAATTCACAGAAAAACCTTGAATCCAATTAAATATAGTATGTAGTTTTAGAAACTCTTTAGTCATCAATACGAATACAATGGGAGTAATATTTCTTTTTTGTAGTTCATAATAACAAACATACTTTGTGATTATGATTTGGGATTGATGGATCGCAAACAAAATGATGGAGATGGTGATGGTGAATACACTACAGTGGGCGGCGGTGGAATTCGTTGATGCAGAGCTAATGTGTTTGGCGGACTTGTCGTGTCATCTTTTACTTGGCGATAATGTAAGCCGCCCAAGCCATCACAACGGCTCAACAATGCTAACAGTAACGTCTCAAGAGCGCACAAATAACCTAAAATCTGATAAAAAAAAAAAAATTGTAATCTTTGGTCTCAATATTATTCAGTTATTATTTACTTACTGCAGTTACAAGCAATTGATGGCGGGTAGCGCGTGGTACCCATGTGTAGAACTCGTGGAAGGAATACACTTGATGGAGGACTAGCGAAGAACTAGTGAGACACAATACAGTCATCATGACGTAGAAAAGTACATTCTAGGAAAATACAAGGCCTGATTAATATCACAAAACATTATTCATGGCATTTAAAACTCACCAATTTACCCCAGTTGAACGGAAACAAGTAGACGGTGTGTGTAACGTCAAGGAAAAGTATGACTGCGGTAACCAAAAAATTAAACAACGTTACAAACAGCAAAAACCGTATTCGATTTAACATGGGCAACATGAACAAAGCGAGTCTAGAAGTGCCGGAAAAACACAGGCACAACAAACACAACACGCAAGTGACCTAAAAAAAAAAAAAAAAAGTACACGGTAAGATTATTAAAATATTTTATGAGAAAGTTTCTCAATATAACAGTTTTAGGAAATATTACCAGAGTGAGAAAGCTAAAAACTATATTTTTTATTTTTTATTCACGAGATGGTTTGGGCGTGTGATGAGGAAACTGAAGCAGTTGGGTATATGGTGGCGATGAAAATGAACGTTGGTGGAAATAGAGGCAGACCTATGAAAAGACGAATGGATACAATTGAGAGTGATATGAGGGTCGTTAATATGCGCGTAGGGGACGTTAATGATCGTGACGAGTGGAAGTATAGGACAAGGGGGTGGCCGACCCCAAATAGTTGGGGGGAGCGGGGCGAAGACCAAAGTAGACGACTGACGCCGAAAATAAATTAAAAGGAGAGTTGATCACTACAACATTTCGGGAGTACTATAATCGTTGTTGTCACTATATATAATACGGTCTGCTCAAAAAAGTGTGATTTGTTGCACGAAATAATACGTGATGTTTGTGTGTTACGTAAATACAAATCAGTTACTAACTGCTGTGCAGACCCGACAAGATACTCACCAGCAGTACGACCCTGATGACACCTGACGGGGTCTTCATGGGTCTCTTGTCGTAGTGCAAGACCACCCCGTTGTACCCGGCCCTGGACGCCTCCTGGTGTTTGTAATTGGCGTGCGAATCCCACGACCCCGGAGTGCCCGCCATGCTGTTCGTCACCTCCAACCACGAGCCGCCCGTCTGACTGCCGTTGATCTCGAACTCTTGTTCGTCGTCTATGGGAGCGATGTTGCCCTTTGGCTCCAGGTCGTGGATCTCTTCCAGCAGCACGGATATCTCGTCGCTAACGTACAGGTCTGACACGGAACTCAATTGGGCCGGGCCCCGATGCATCACTGTTCGACCTGTTGTACCACCTGTTCAATAATTACACACCGTCCGTCGTCTTGTAGGTATTTTTACGTTACGTTACGTTTTTTTTTTTTTGCAAAAAGACGAAAATTTTTTTTTTAAAAAAATATAAAAAGCTTTTAAATTAGGTAGGTTTACATATTGGGCGCTGAAAATGTGTGTCGTCATGCGAGAATAATATAAAAAAAAAAAATCCAAACTAAAACGATTGAAAGCAATCAGATACAAAATGTGTTTCAAAATACTGTAAAACAAAAACAAATTGTAACTTTACGCGTCGTCATGCTCATAACAGCGGAAAACCACGAATTACCGCGTAGCGCGTCAAGTTTGTTTACAATTATATAACAATACAATCGTAATAACTGATCTTTTAACCGAAGTCAAAAGTCTGCCCATTTTGAAGTGAACATCGTCCAATCGTTTGGCTATTATAGGTGCCTATAGTAACATTATCTAGATTTTGGGTACCTAACACACGCGATCAAGTAGAAAAATGTTTAAAACCGATTTCTCCGACATCGTTTAGGAATAATTTAACTGGGTTATCTTTATCGGGGGGAAAAAAAAAGAATTAGGACTCGAAACCGACGGTAGCGCGAGCGCAACTTAAATTCAAATGTAGACTAATGGGGCGTTTCGCTTGAAAACATTTAAAGGTCGCATCACAACATCGGGCTTTCTTTACATATTTATTCACGTTTCGCCGCGATCAAGAGGTTTTTGTCGGATCAACGATTTTGAATTTTAAATTTCTATCGTACGATAGAGAAACTGAACATCAATTATTAGTGCTCACACTGCAGTAGTGAGTGAAGTGGCTTCAGAGGGAAATTTTGCCGTATAATTTTTAACGCATTTCCTACGAATAATTATGGCATGATTATATTGTTCAAACGCGCCACAAAAACACCCATTTTCAATAACACCCATACCACTCGTGCATTTACGACCGAAACACAACATCGCGACAAAAATCGTTTACGCGATATAATACGTTAGATACAAGACCAGTATAATGGATACCTAGTTCAATTTTATCACAAAACCATCAATTCAGCAGAGCTTAATACTCGTACAAAAGTTGTAGCGTTGATGAAATAAACAATGATGGAAAGTAAAAAAAAAAAACAATAATAATCTGATTGGTTTTTTTTAATTCAACGAAACGAATAAAACATTGACGAACAACAGTAAGCAATAAACGACAATATAATATACATACATGGCAGAATATCGTATTAAATTCTATACTACATTATTAATAATCGACATAATGACGTGATACATATATACAATAGTTAAAATAAATAAAAGTAAAAACAACTTCTGTACGAAAGTATCTATAACGGGTACGGGTAAAAAATTTTAAAACATCGATTAGATTTAAAACGACTAATAAGTAGAGGAACGCACAATCGCTGTGAACTTTATCGTTATTTCTTGACCGATCTTTCCGAAAATCTCTTAACCGGCAAGAAAATGTGTAACACCTAGATATCATATCATACGCAGGTTAGTACTCTCGCGGCAATGTGAAAAAAAAAAAAACAAAATCCCCAGACAAGTCCAGACAGTGCGGCGCTACATTTGTACAGACACTCGACTGGCATTGATCTACAGTTTGATCTGCCTTATCTCGTCCTCGCGGAAGTCCGTGCGCAACTTGAGTATCTGCCTGATGGCGTCGGGCGTGAGCTTCCACGTGAAGCGCACGCCGCTTTCGGGGCTCAGGAACTCGTTCAGGTCGGACACGCGCTCCAGGTTCAGCACCGCGGTGACCTGGACCAGCCGGGCGAACCGCTCGCGGACCGGCCACGCGCTGGCGCCGCCGAAGTAGCTGATGAGCGTGCGGACCACCTTGTCCAGCGCCATGCCGCCGAGCCGGTTGAACGCGGTTTTCGTCACGGCGCGTTCCAGCTGCGCGGCGCATTCCGCGGCCACGGCCACCACCAGCGCGTCGTAGTTGTTGGGCGCGAGCTTGGCGCGGAACTCGCGGAACACGGCGTCCACGTTCAACACGAGCTGCCGCACGAACCGGTTGTCCGCCTCGGCGCGCGCGAACTCCGACTCGTCCATCTCGTAGCACTGCTCGTAGAACGGTTCCGTCCACGCCGCCGCCTTGGGCTCGACCAGCGACGCGTGCAGCTGCCGGAACCCGGTCCTGTTGGCGGCCACCAGGGACGCGATCACCCGGCCGAAGTCCTGCAGGCACCCGTCCAGCTTGTCCCGCACGGCGTCGCCGCCGCCCCGTTGCTGCAGCTTCGGCGGTATCTCCTCGCGGAACGCCGCCGACAGCGACTTGGTGTACTCGACGGCCACCTCGGTGTTGTTCAGCGACGCCACGAACGCGCGCCGCGCCTTGTCCGCCGCGTCCGGCGCGAACCGGTTGAAATAGCCCGGAGCGCCCGGGTAACCGGCGGACAGCGCGCGCTCGAAGAACGCGCACATGTCCGCCTCCAGCGCGTTCACCGCGTAGTTGATGACGGCGCACAGCACGTCCAGGCTGCCCGACCTCAGCGACCGCATCACGCACTTGCGCACGATGAAGTACACGTCGTCCACCAGGGTGCTCGAGTCGTCCGCGGCAGCGGCGGCTTCTTCTTCGTCCGCCGCCGCCGCGTCCATCGCCACCGCCTTCCGGATGCTCTCCTCCATGTAGTACCGCTCCAGCTCCAAGTACTTGCCCATCAGCTCCTGCACGGCGCGGCACAGCCGGCTGTTGTCCAGCATGGACGCGCAGCGCGCCTCGGCCGCCTTCGCCGACTCCGAATCGCCGGCCACGCGTTTCCGCACGAACCTCGCGTACAGGTCGTACCGCGCCAGCATCAGCACGACCTCCTCGACCAGCAGGTCCACGTCTCTGGCGTCGGGCTTGGCGGCCGCGGCGCCGTCCGCCGCCGCCGCCGCCGCGCCGCAGTCCGCGTCCCGCACGGTTTTCAGCAGCCCTTCGACGTCGCGCGTCACGAGGAACGTCCGCAGCAGCCCGTGGCCGAACTCGTCGCAGTAACGCTCTTGCAACAGCGTCAGGAACCTCAACACGTAATCCGGACCGTAGTGGGTCTCGATCGTCGGCTGCCGGGCCTCGATGGTCTTGGCCACCTCCTCGAAGACGAACGTCAGCCCGTCCGCGAACGTCACCACGCTGGCGCTCGACGATTGCGCGGCGACGATTTTCGCGTTCTCGTCGGCCGAGGCTTTCAACGCGCGGCCCAAATGGTCGACGTACTTATCCAGGCCCTCGCCGTGCATGCCCAGCAACGGGAATATCTTAAAATACCGTTCCGCCGACGCGCAGTCTCCGGCCGAGGACGCCCGTTCGAATCTTTCGGAGACGGTGTCCTGGAGCAGCCGCGTGGCGTCCCGCAGCCGTTGCAGCGCGCTCGTTATCATCGAACAGTCCTGCGCCATGTCGTCCGCGGTGCGCCGCAACTTTGCCTGATCGATGGACAGGTACCGGTGAACGTGAGCCGCGGCCTGTTCCAACTGGTCGTTTTTCATGGCCACCTGAACGCCCTCGCTGCACAGCTGCAGGTCCAGCAGGTCCTGTACCCGTTTCTGGCATTCCGACACGCGGCCGCGTATTTTGTCCAGTTGCCGCACCTTCGACGATATGTCCTCGGCCAGTACGGACGAATCGTGTATTCTGGTTCGAATCTGCGACAAGTTTTCTCGGAACGAGTTCAGGGCGCCGAACCGTTCGGAAACGGATTCGATCTCGTCAACGACCGCGGGCCATTTGTCGGAGAACGCGGCCAACCGTTTCTTCGACGCGAGTTCGTCTTTGTCCAGCGACTCCAGCGCGTTCCTTATCTCGTCTGCGGTTATGACGACGTCTTCGTGACCCGACATCGCGTTTTCTTCACCTTTAACAAAATCATAACGTGGAAAAGACTTTTTATTGCCATCATACAACAATTAGGTACACTTTCCACTTTGTTCGTGTTCAACACTGCGTGTGTGTGTGTGTCGGTAGTAGCGTGTAGGTATTTCAAATGCTTAAACCAACGTCTTAAACCTTTTTTACTGGAAATACAATAAGTATCCTAGTTTCACTAACACGAGTTGTTTCGTTCGCGTCGTACACATTTTGTTGCTCTAAGGTAGGTACTTATTTAAGCGTCAAATCGTTTTTTAACCTAAATTACAGGACAAAACTTTAGACAATTGATTTATAATAATTGTTTATTAAATAAGAATATTGGTGTGTGTACAGTATGGCTAACAAACAGTTAGTTAACATAATAACGACGTAATTAATTAAAAATAGAAACATTACTTTGTTCTTGAACGTACAATGGCAAAAATACATACATCATCATAACAATAATGATCATAAATGAACTAGAGCAATTATATTATAAACTAGATTAATGAAAAATATAACAATGAACAACGACATCGATATATTTTTTTGGTTAAAAATACAAAGTTAAATATAATAGTATTATATTTTAATAAACAACTAGGTAACAGGTTAATAATTTTGGTAAACCGTGTAAACAACATAATTTGTAATTTACAAATAGGTAATACTAAATAAACACTAATAAATACATTTTACAATATAATGGTAGGGGTGTATAATATTGGTAGGTATTAGCTAAGTAGGCAGTTGCAATATTGTCTTTTATAATTATTAATTTTAGACTAATAAAATACAGGTACAATAAACCCAAGTGGCAGACGGCGGAGGATTACTTTACAAGTATTTGGTGTAATAGTAAGATATAAAAGATATTTACGAAAATACTATTGTTGAACAGTTATTGCTAATTGCTTCAATTGTTTAAGAACAGTTTCTAACAATTTCTTTTTATCCCTCTCACTTTTTTTCAACACTGAAAACACGCTTTTCTTATCCGCTTCTTTTAATTTTTCCAAAACAATAATGGCTGTGGTAGGTTTGACATGGGAATATTTTGACGTTTCTTGACCATAGTCATGGAAGTATGTTGACCAATCCCAACTTAAGAGTAAGTCCAAAAGTTGTCTCAACGGAGCAAAGTGTTGAGAAAAATCTGGGTCGTCGGTCCTCCCAAAAGGTTCGGACGCAGCAAATAGCTCACATTGTATAACATCCAGATTTAGTTGGTTTAAGGCACCCATAGATAACTGTTTTATGTCGTCGCTAAGCAATAAATTTAATATCGATTTAGAAATATGTTCGAAAGCTACTTGATAAACATGAACAGACACTTCTTCGGTAAGATTCCTTAACGCATTGAAAACTACTCGCAAAAAATTGATTAGATCGGTAACAAACGACGAAGCTTGGCCAGTTGGTTCAACTAACATCCAATCATAGTCTTCTAAATCCAAAAATTCATTAAGTTTTAATTTCATTTTGTCATACATGTGATGTTCAGCATCACTTCTGGCTGCACCCAATGAAATCCCTGCATCATCACCAACTGTGCCGCCACTAGATCCAGTAGCCTCAGACACAAACTGTTGAATAGATTTTGAAGATTTTTCTAAATACCCAGTGTCAACAATAATTTGTATAACTTGTAAAAGACCAAGACGCGGTTGATGAAAAGCAGACGATAAACATCCACTAAAAGTTCGGGACAGAAGTAATTTTGTTGACTTTTGGACCATTTCATCAACTTCTCTTTCACTGAAATTTAAGTCATTGGAAAACTTTAGACAAGCAAATATAAACTGTTTCACTTGATCATAAACACTAGGAACCACCGACGAAAATGGAAATTTCCTAGGAAAGGGAGAAGATTCTAACTGATCATCTTGATATGGAAATGTACGTACAACATTATCATACTGTTCTTGGTTTTCTACTTCTAAGTGACAAAATGTTTCTCTATGCAAGATGTCCCTAAATACTTGAACCCATTTTTGCATGAGTATCTCATTGTAATGCTCTTGGATTTCATGTAATAAATCTATATAATTTTTTACAGGATATCCGTAACTTCTGAGAGTTACGCAAAATACCATGATTAAATCCTTGATTCTCAAGAGTAAATTTGCATCAGTGCAGTATGCTGTGTTTGTTCTTATCACGCTTACTACCTTGTCAGAAGCCATTTTCCACAAGTCTTCCAAATAAGGTCGAGTCAACAATCCATTTCCAGTGTTTAATACGTGATCTTCAACGACAAAAAAGCCTACAACACTTTGTAAATAATTACAATAACTAGCGATAGACTCGTGCATGTTGTTAGGAGGGTGAAGCGTTAAGAGGGCCTGCTCCCTTCTTTGCTGTCTGTAATAAGCATCGAACGAATCTCGAGAAGACAGCACAGTAAAAATATGAAGACACCGGTAAACGGGCGAGAAGTCGATACGATCTTGGGCGCTCAATGAGTCTTCATCGTCAGAATTTTCATCGGGCGAATCTTTTTTCTTTTTTAATTTGGTCAGACCAAAATCATAGTTTTGCTGTTCGACGCTGTGTTTCATTGCAGCTTCTCCAATGCTGGATGAAAATTTTCTTATGGTTTCTAAAAAACAATTTAAATCCGACATAGAAGATTCTTTAATATTTTCTCTATGCTTGGGAATTTTTTCAATGATTCGCCTGAAAAATTTATAATGAGACACTTGAGGTAAATACAGTTGTTCGAGCTGTTCTAATGTTTTTAACGCAGGATAATACCGTTTGTCGGCCATTTGTTTTTGCAATTTACTATACGATGAGAGCGCGGGCAAACACAAAGATAAACTGTTGATGGCCAATTGGATATTATTCTCCACCTGTCTAGCTTTGACCAACTCTTCGCCGGCATCAGTGACGTCGGCGGTGACAGATTTAACATTTAAATTCAACTGAACGACCTGTTTTTTCAATTTCGACGCTTGGTTTTCCACTTGCTGCAGTTCTCTTATGGAGTCTATGAATCCTTGGTAGTAAAAATTGCACATACGTTCGATTTCTTTGTCATAATGTTTGACGCGGTTATCCAGAACGTCGATGAACTTGCGGCTGTCGTCGTCCTGATCGTATATGGCGCGAATCGTCGGGCCCCAATAGTCATCAATGCCCTCAATCTCCTGTAGCAAATGTTCTTGGTTCTGCATGTTTTCTACACAACGAGCTAACACAAAAACAAAAACATAACTGGTTTCTTTTTTGTAACTCGCAAATATCCTAGCCCCCCACAATCATCAGTAATAATATTAGGTCTATTTTAGCCGGACGCGGTATCGTGTCTTAACTATGTACGCGGAACAGTATTTTCGGACGTAACCCAGCCACCAGGACCCCGAAAACGATTTTTTCCCCCATACGTTGGGTACTACGAATAAATGAAAATTGAAAACCAAGCCAGCTAAAGAAGAAAAAAAAAAAAAACATAAAACGGACTAACTATATCAAAAAAATTGTAAAAAAACTTTAATAAAACACTAGATAGATAGGCGCTAACTACATTTTGACGGTTAACTTACATTTATAAAGGTACGGAGAACAAACGAGACATTTATGATCTCAACGGCCTGCAGATCGCGATTCGGTCGGAACGATCGTTTTTTTTTTTTCTTAACTACAACACGAAATCGGGCGTAACTAACGATTTCGATTCCCGGCAAACGCGCAGCCGACGTGTGCGCGAATATAAAACGGTAGAAAACAATATTATAATAGCAATAAAATTGTCGATATCCGCAGATCGGGACGATGACCGGGACGTGAACTGCTGGCGGACGGGGAAAAAGAAAAAATAATATCGAACGTAAACACTAAACGGTGAGTCATCCGCCCGTCGATGATATCTGACGAGGGCGCGCAGTGTGGCCAACGACACGCGGCCATGGCGGGCTTTTCAAAATAGCGCTGAACGAAGCCAAAATAAAGATGCGATATCGGCGGCTGCCGCAAAAAGTAATGCCATTGGTTCTAAATGATTTTTTCAAAAAAAAAACTACCTATTTTGAATCGATGGCAGGCAGCACGTACTAGCGTATAGTACATACTTTCGAACGAATAAAGTAATATCAGGGGAAAAAAGGTGATTTTTTTTCTTCAATATTTTAACCATACTTTTAATTGCGGCATTAAAGTCGATGCCGACAGAGATCCCAAAGTTTTTCCTCCGTTCTATACTACCGTGTAACTATATACACACCGACACTCACCGCTAAAAACAAATTATTAACTTCTTGCGACGACGAGTAAAAATGATTTTTATTTTTATTATTAACTTTTTGTAACGAGTCAAAGGATTTTGATTTTTTGACGCCGAAACCAACTAGTTGACATCTTTTTGGTAGATATTGTAAACTGTAATTATTTTTTTAATTCGTTTATTGTTAAATAATACAAAAATATGATAGTTTTTTAGTTTATTTTAGTATTCACGGTATAAATTATTATTGTATTTTTTTTTTTCTTTGTACCGTTGTTACTATTCGCCTTTATTTTTTTACTTTATTTTCAATAGATAAATAAATAACAGATAATTTTTAAATTAAAAATCAAATAGGATACAGCCCAGTGCGTTTTGACCGGCAAAAATAATAGACAAAATATTATTATATGTTATTCGGTTTTCAATGTGTGCAGGTGGTTTTAGATTTTAAACAGAGCGTATTGTGTAGATATTGCAATGATCTAACAACTAGGTGATATGTTAGATATACGTTGACAACGGATTTGTATATTAAATAAATAACAGTTTCTAAACAACTGCACTCATAAAACTATTCCTGTATTAACAAAACGGTTTTATTTGAACGTTTTTAACACGCTGCATATATAAATCAATACACAATCAATATCTACTAGGTACAATAATCACGGTATTTTTTATGGACAAATCGTAATAATCGTTACCAGCTGCGCATAATCCGTAACAATAAACGCGTGAGCTGCAATAATTTATGAATAATTAGAAACCTACAATGGAACGCGAAGAACACGTAAGAAATATTAACGAATATCATAAAGTCTGAAAGGTTTTCGGTCGACCTCAGTTGTACATACCACAGATAATTATTAATTCCGTAAATCTATAGGTATGTAGGTTTTACTTTTTTTATGACATCGGTTCAAGTACTATAACGCATCGTGTGGGCATAACGTATAATATAATACACGTGTTTCTTGATCCTACACTGTGACATTTTGGGAGAAATAGGTAATTAATTTTATTACATCGTTATAATCATAGAATAAGGATATAATTGGTTATAATTGATATTAAACCTACGTTTAACTTTCATTTGGTCATGGTTTTCAGTATAAAATAAACATTGAAAATATAAAAATTGTGGCCGTAATATATTCTTGGATACATTAAACGAGGAAAAATAATTTACTTCAAACATATAATACAAATTATTATGTTGTGTTTAGGTTTATCGCTCGGAATCATCCGAATGGTCGAGTGGAGAATTTTCAGACACGGATGGCGCTGAAGATAGCAGCTGTGGAAACGTTAGTTGTAGCAACTGTAACAAACGCGAATTCGATAGTAAATCTCTGTAAGCAATACATCAAACACCTACGTGTTATTAAATATATGACTAAAATAAAAAACCCGCAGTTTACGGTAGTTTACCAATACAAAATACAAACGATAGTTATATGTATTGTAAACAGCGTATAGTTAACAATGTTGGACAAGTTAGTAAAAAAATTAACTGCGATAAGTTAAGATAATTCAATTAAAAGTTTAATATTAATAACGAAAAAAAAAAAAAAATAGATTAGTTAAAAGTGAATATATAGAATACGAAATGAACTTAAATAGTTGATTCTTTTGCCAAAATATTCACAAGACTTGTCTAAGACTTAGTCATAAAACGCCCAATCTATAGTATTTTCAACTTGTGTAACTTGTAGGTATAAAATAAATGATCATTTAAAAAAAAAAAAAAGTCAATGAATAATTAGTTTTGGTTGTTGGATCCGAAAAAAATTGAAATTCACTTAACTTTGCAACAATGATAATTAACCACACAAAGTTTAATTAATATATTGTAAGAAACTTTTTAACTGAATAAGTTTAAACAAAAATATAATTAACCAGGTGCCTAGTTCAGTGAAAAAGCTAAAAAATAATTAACTTTTTTTATTTAACTTTAAATTTTTATTTAGTTAACGTTTTTTTTAACTAACCTAACCTTTGATAGTATGCTGACACTGCTATTCAAGTGCTGTTCACGGGTCTGGAGGGATAGTCCTCAAGAATTATCCTATAATATGTAGCTACACCTCCTACCTATAATATAGGAGGTGTAGTTATGATCATTATATAGGACCTATATAATGATGTGAGGCACCAAGTGGTTCAGATATAATTGTTATCTTGTGTGTACGTATGAATTAATTCAAAAATAAATGTTTTAGAACCAACCCTGCACAGGATCATCCAAAGACGACATCAGGTTTCCCGAAAATAATTAATGACGAAGAAATTGAAAACATAAACCAACAACTGGAGATTTATAGAAAACGAGCAGAATGTTTGTCAAAAATGAACTCTGAACTGCAATCTGATCTCAACAAATCGGTAAGATATTCATAATAAAATACCTATTCAATAAGTATCGAATGGCAAAATATGATAGATTAAAATTTCATCATATTTTCGCATTTTCTGAACTTTTTTAATTGCTCCTGTCCTATATCTCGCCAAATTTTGATTCTATATTGTGTTACAGATCCAGTCGAATTTGTTGATGGAGCAATGTGTAACTGTGAGTATATATTTATAGCATTTTAGTTATATTTTCAATAACATAATAATATTTACGTTGATTAGAGCTGCAGAGCATGAAACCTTAATAATTTTTTTCGGTTCCACTTCTGGTTCTTAAAAAAAAAAATTGCCTAGTACCTAATGTACCATTTTTGGGCAATACCGCAGCAGGAAAAAATTTAAGGAGAGCAAACATAATTTTGTTGGATAATAGGTAGTACCTAATTTCTACATAATTTTTTTACTTAAAGCCAAAAAGAAAAGCTAGTGAGAGGAGTTGTCCCTCCC
The DNA here is from genome assembly GCA_017140985.1 of Hormaphis cornu. Taxonomy (NCBI): domain Eukaryota; kingdom Metazoa; phylum Arthropoda; class Insecta; order Hemiptera; family Hormaphididae; genus Hormaphis; species Hormaphis cornu. Next base: position 1,856,846 of record CM029362.1, on the reverse strand, counting down.
TTGATCCCCCCTCGAAGTGGGCGCCTTTGCCATTAAGCAAGGCTGGGAAAATTATAACAACTTTTTTTAATCTCGTTATAACTTAAGTATTAATAGGAAAAATAAAAAGTTAAGTTTAGTATAAAGTTCATTTTTTAAATTTATTAAATCAAAAGTTTACTTACAAAAAAAAAATTAACTTAACTTAAAATAAAGATGATAGTTCATATTTGTATAGTTCTCATCGTTTTGTAATTGATATTTCCTTATTTTCAAAAGAATTTTTTTTTTTAAATTTTTCTTTTTACTGAACACTTCTTTTTAAAGCGTTTTAAAAATAGTTTTTTTAATTATTATGGATTAAATAAAAGTTAATATGTAAAATTAAAAAAAAAAAAAATCACTTATTAAGTTAAAAGTCGATGAAAAAAATCAGTTAACGAGTTAATATGAACTCAATTAAAATTATCTTAACTTTTTAACTAGTTAATGCCCAGTCTTGCCATTCAGTTCTCTTTAGCTGCGCTCCTCTAGCTCGTCGCGGTTATAAAAGTCGTGATCGTGCAAAAAAATAGCGTTTACTGTCATTTTTGTTGTTTCAGTGTCCGTACGTCGTTAACAAGCATGGTGAAATTGATTTTCCTGGTAAAAGTGATTTAGTAAGTGCTCGTATTACTAATGTATAGTGTCTATGAACTCTGAATTTTGTAGATAATATTATTACTGGTGTTGTACAAAAATTGTACCAATTTTTTTGTCTATAATTACTATGAGGCATAATATGAAACAAAATCGTTGGTACTAATATAAAAAAAATTATTAAAACCCTAGATATTTTTATCAGGAACAAGATAGTATAAAATATTTTAACGTTCAATAAAATGTTTAAGAGTTGGATGAGTTAAAAACAGTTACTGTTTTACGTTAAAGGATGAACGGTTCGATTGCATGCTCAAGGCGTTGATCAACATAAAAAACGACCTGAGGGTTGCTCAAAACGATAACTACCTCGCATGCAAGTTGGACAAGGTGTTACATTTGACGTTGCCCAGATGTCCTAATAATCGCCACGTGAACGAATAATAGCCTGCATGTTTATATAAATTATTATATAATATAAATAATAATGATTTGTTACTAAGCCTTAGACTTGGAACAGAATTGTAATTTTTATTTTACCACCACAAACAAGACAATAACTATTGTTATAAAACATGCTCATAAGGTTTCATTGAACTTGAATATTCTTTTGAATTTGGGATAACACAGCCCATTATATAGAAACCAACGTAAGCATATAATAATATTATATTTAAATTTGAAATAGCATTATAATTTTGGTAAATTTAAAATGGACCTTCATTTTTAGATATATTAAAATATTATTTTTTGTGGTACATTACTTTTTTTCTGCCAAAATATTCTTAAACTATATCTAGTACCTACACAGCTCTCAAGGTTTGTAGACAATTATCTACGAACCTCGCACGGCTCTATCTTCAAGATCTATAGATCTTGCTCTATCTCTTTCTAACATCAATTTTAAAGATTCTTTTTTATCTATGTAAATTCAGTGGTATTATGTTGTGTTTGTTATCATTTCGGCACACCTGTGGAAGTTTGTGCGTTTTACTATAGCTAAAATATAATACTATCACTACGCTTTGACAAAGAAAACAAGAATTATAATACTATTATAGAAAAAATACAGAATAGGTATTTTATTATTATTATTTATTGTAAAAATTTATATAAAAACGTTACTTTTATAAATTCACAGCTGGACGCAGCACGGTTTTAGGCTTTTATAAGTTTTATAAGTTTTATAGTTGATTAGATCATGTACATGCTATAAAAAAATATACGATCTAAGGTTGTAGGTATAATAAGTATCTTTAATACATTTAATACCTTTTCTATGATCTTAAATCATGGATGGATTGTTGATAATAGTAACGTTATCAGTTGAATTTAAATTTTTAAACTAAAATAATTTGATCTTTGGTTCAGTCATTACTCCAAGCCTACAGACCAGAAACTTCAAAGTAAGTCAATACTTGACAGGAAATTATCTTTGTGTCTTACATGATTATTAACTGTGGTTTTTACTTTTTAGTTGACATCGCCAGAGTCGTACCAATTGAACCGTTTTTTATACGTACGCCAGTGTGGTTACCTACCAATTTCATGTCTAAACATCTCAAGTTTTTCATCTGCATAAGACTTGGTTCCAAAATATATCAAACAGGTACAATCTTATGGTGACCGGGCTGCTAACAGGATTTGAGAATTCAGTTTTAACGATTTGAGTTGAGATTGTTGGATGTATCAATTGACTCGCTGAGAATGGAACGAGATTACGCTCCGCTCAGCGCTGCTTGCGTTCGTGCGCTCAATGATAAAATGTACGATAAGAGAAAGGCAGCGGCTCTAGAAATTGAAAAGTAAGCGTCTCTTGTTTCCTAACAATTTTTTAGAATATTTCAAATCGATATTCATTAGATAAGGTACTAATAAGTCATGTGAATAACATTAACGCATACAAATTATTAGGTTTCATTCTTTTCTGGTACCTATCTTGTTAAATTTATTAAGTACCTACATGCTTATAAATAAAATGATAGGAAAATAAAAATTCAAATCTAAATGCTTTTTATTAGGTTTTTGTTTGGTGAATGACCACTTAAAGTATTAAAAACTTTTAAGAACAGTAAGATATATTACAAAAAAGTTATATTTTCAGCATTAATTATTTTATTAACAAAAAACTTAATATTATTAAATAGCTATTCTGTAACCAACTGTAAAGGTTAACAAATTATTAAGTAGATATTCAAATATTTTATTTATAGTAGGTACCTAATATCTATCAGGTAAATATTTGTTTATATTTTGTTAACACCTAGTATCATGTTGTTTTAGAATGGTTAAAGAATTTGCAGCCGTGAATAATTCTATGCAAATTAGACGTTTGTTAAAAGTTTTGGGACAAGACTTTGCAATGTCTAAAAATCCTAATACCAAAAAGGGAGGTCTTATAGGACTTGCTGCCATGGCAGTGGGACTGGGAAAAGTGAGTAAAAGCTTAGGTTTTCTTTTTTTCAAGTATACATATTTGTTTATTTATTTGTGCTTTATTCGTAAAACTGTTTACATTTTAGGATACCCCGAACTACATTGATGACTTAATTATACCCATATTGGTTAATTTCAACGATTCTGATTTAAAAGTTCGATACTATGCCAGTGAGTCGTTATACAACGTATCAAAAGTAGCTCGAAGTGCTGTTCTAAAACATTTTCCGGAAATATTTAAATCTTTAAGTAAATTAGCCACCGATCCAGATCAAAATGTTAAAAATGCTTCAGAACTTCTTGATCGTTTGATGAAGGTAAATCATTGATCTGTAAACAAATCTTTGACTTAAATTTTACACTAAAGTTGCTTGATTTTTACAGGATATAGTAACTGACGATTCTAACATCTTTGATCTTGTTGGATTTATACCATTGTTACGAGAACGCATATATACCGATAACACATTTGCAAAGCAGTTTATAATTTCATGGATTACTGTTTTGGATGATGTCCCGTCTATTGATTTGTTGATTTATTTGCCAGAAATTTTGGATGGTCTGTTTAAAATGTTGTCTGATCCTACGTTTGAAATTAAAAAATTGTAAGGAAAAATTAATCATTTAAACACAACATATTATAATATATCTAGTAGTATAGTATAAATTTTAAAATAATAACTAAAACATTATTTGATCAACTTTAAGACTGATTAGTTGGTTAGTTTTTTCTATCCAAATTTTAATTTGTGAAAAATCATGAAATAATAATGATGGATTTTCCCCTTGTTTTGCAATAATATTTGTCTCAGATCATTTGTACAAGTTTTGAACACTTTTACACTGTATAATTTCTATAGGTTTTATTTTCAATAAGTTGAGCAAGAAATAATAATTTCAGGTGTGATGCAGTTTTAAAGAAATTTTTGGAAGATTTACATAAAAATCCCGAAAAAGTAAATTACACTGATATGATAAATATTATTGTGATATATTCATATTCTACTGATGAATTTGTTCAAGTAAATAAAAATTAATTTTTTCACATAATTACTTAAAATTTATTGTAGCCTATTTTGTTTATAGTATACTGCAATGTGCTGGATAAAAGAATTTATCGAAATATATGGTTCAAAAATCCTACCGTTTACATCTAGTATTTTAAAAGCTTCTCTGGCATCAAACTCAAGCAACGACAATGAATCTCAAATGCGTAAATATTTTAACGTTGTAACTTATATTAACTATGATTTGTAGTTGTTATTGGTTATAGTAAAAATTACAATAAATGTGATGTATTAAATAAGATTAATGGTGTCTACCTATTTTGGTTGGTTATAGATTAAACAACTTAAAAGCTATTCAAGTCCCATTTATTTTTTATTTTTGTTTAATAAGACTCATTAATCAATTCACTATCAGGTAGTTATTTATAAATCACTGGATTAGATTTTTAGAAGTTATTTTATAATATTTTTAATATGTAAATTAAGGGTTTTAGTAGTTGTGCATTTACTACATTCCGAAGTGTTTTATTACAACCAAGAAATTAATGTGCATTCTAAAACACTGATTAAAAAGGCATTATAAACTTCTCATAAAAAAAACAAAAAAAATAAAATGGAATGGAATATATAGTTACAACCTTGTGGTTACAATATCAGCTATTTTATGTCAACAATTTTCAGATAAGAAATCATATTTCTCTTTGAAATAGAATAAAACAAAATTTAATTTAAATTAAGAAAATACTTTGGATTCCAGTATATATTTTAAACTTATTGTTCTGCTCTATTAATTATTTAAATCTCATTGTTGTTGTTTTTTAACTTATTAGGTATCAAACAAACTGCTAAATTAGTCAACTCAACATTGATGGAGCTAATTAACAGTGTTGAAGATAAACTTGAAGACACAAAAGAGGATAAAAAAGTAAGGACATTTTTGAAAGTAAATATAAAATAGATAATCAATATTGTACATATTTTACCGCATTTTATGATTTAGGGTGAAGATTTGGATCTTGCTTCTGTATTTACAGTGCTTACTAAAGAATTAGACGCATCACCAATAGAGACTAAAATAAGAGTATTAAAATGGATTTACCACTTATTTATTCATTTACCTAACAGAGTACGTAAGTAAACTTGTAAGTTTTAAATCAACAACTATTTGTTTTTTGATTTATTTTTGTTTGTTAAAATAGATACTGGTGCATATAGAGTCGATATTTCCTTTACTCTTGACAACGTTATCGTATCCAAATGAAGAAGTGGTGCAAAACGATTTAAAAGTTATCGCTAAGATAATTTCCCCATCGCCGACCGAGAAAAATAACAAAAAGTATTTTGATACTTTTATCAAAAGTTTATTAACACAATTCAGTTGTGATCGGACATTATTGAAAGATCGTGGTCAATTTATCATTAGGTATGTGCTTGTTACAATTAAAATGTATACAAATACAACTATATATAATTGGTTATGGGTTCTTCAGTTTTGAGTAAAGCATAAATTCATACATTATTTTTTAGAGGACCTGTCTAGTGTTCAGTATTAGGTTTGAAATTGTTCTTCGCAAAGTTGCTTGTTTTACTTGTGTTTTTTTTTATTGAAAAAGTTAACTTCATGAATCCGATGTAGAATAATATATACTACATAATATACTAATTTTTGTCTTTACTCTGATGCCCCCTCTACAATGAAATTTATTATTAAATTATTTATATAAATTGTTTTTGGTTGTATTTGTTGTTTGGTTAATACAACTTTGGTTTATTTAGGCAAATTTGTGGCCTATTAAATTCAAATGATATTTACCATACGTTATCTACATTTCTGATGGAGGAAGAAAATTTGAAATTCGCATCTGTGATGATAGGTACATTGAACACAATATTATTGACATCTCCTGAGCTGTATGACCTTCGGACTCAGTTGCGAGACGTTGAGAAACAAGTAATTTTTTTCTCATTTAATTAAAAATTAGAATAAATAATGCAATGAAGACTATTGGTATTGTTTATTTTTGTAATAAACTGGTCTGCGTAACATAAAATGTTTTATTATTTATCAGTCAACTGCCCTAGTGATCATTGCTTAATTTTTCAATTTTTTTAGCTTGTAAGAACGATAAAAATTAAAAAACTGAAGTAGACTAAAAAGGTTATACAGACTTATATGTTATACTACTTCATTATTTGTCAATGGTAATAAATGGTGAAGTTTGGGTGATTTTTTAGAATTATTGAGTCACATCTGTTGAATTGTGGTTGTAGTATTCTGTGTATTGAAACATGAATAATAATCATTTACACATTCTCAATAATTTTATTATACAAGTGCATGTCTAATATTCATTTAATTTTTTTGTACAGGAAAATCGAGAGATGTTTCTGTGTTTATTTCAGACATGGTGTCATAATCCAGTTGCAGTGGTAGCACTATGTTTGCTTACTCAAAATTATTTTCTTGGTTGTAAGCTACTGCAAATGTTGTATCCTTTTTTTTCTAGAATACTTAAAATGAACATTTTTTTTTACCCTCTTCAGAAGCTTAGTTAAACAAATTTTCTTTGAGGGAATGCCTTTCAATAGTTTAATATAATAATATACTATTTCAGTATTATAACATATTAAATATTTTTAGTAAGTAGTGTAAATTTTGAGACTTGGACAACTATTTGTACTACCAAATATTTGACATTCTGTTTGATTTCTTGAATAATTTATAGTATTTTAAAATTGAATTTTATCAAAACTTATCTTTAACAAATATTTTCTATTAGCGCTTCAATGGATATTACCGTCGACTTACTTATTGAAGTAGATAAACTAATTCAACTATTAGAGTCACCAATATTTACATGTAAGTACCCATATAATAAAAAAAAAAACATCAATCATTAAAAGAACGTTACGATTTATTAATTTGTCATGTGATTTCTTAGATTTGAGAATGGAGCTTTTGGAAGACCCAGTGAACCAATACTTGATCCAAGCTCTTTATGGGCTTCTTATGATAATGCCACAATCGGACGCTTTTCATTTATTAAGACACAGACTAAAGTGTGTTCCTCGTTTAAGAATAGGATCTGAAAAGTATGTGCTGTATGTTGATTTTTGTTTAGATTTGTTGAATTTGATTCCAATTATGATATTTATTGTTTAATTTTGTATGTTAATAAATTTATGTATTTTGGTCACTGTAGATCTGTCAGCGTAAAAGAGCAAAAAGTAATATTTGACACAAATACAATGTTGAATCATTTCACGACACTTCAAGAAAAACATAGGAAGTATAGGATAACAAATAACAAATCCACGGTACAACTCGATAAAGGCATTTCAAAAATTGATATACAGTAAAAACAATTGGTAAAACTAATTAGTAAATGGTATTAATATTATTTTAGTTGCTTGAATGCTGTTTTTATTTTATAAACAATGACCTATTATTATTTTACAAACGTGATGTTTAAATTTTAATAATTTATATTAATGTGTTATGTTTTAGTATTATCATACTATGTTTTGTGTTAGAATGTCTAGTTTGACATTTAAAAAAAATATGTTATCGTATGTATTCAATTGATTAGTGACATTATATTGTTAACCCATAGAGCTTTTATGTTAAATTAGAAGGTGAACAAGTCAATTTTTGCCTACTTCCATTTTTAATATTTCAAAATTGGCAATTGTATGAGCGAATTGCTTACAGAGTCGTGTGTAATACTTTTTTTGGTATTAAGTTTTTTTTCTACTCTCTGTACACTTCTGAGTGCAGCCCTGTTCAAGTTTGAATGCTTGGTATGCCAATGAGCTACAATATGTCTTTGTATATTATTACATTACCTAAATACATTTTTGCTTTGTATTATATGTAGATCATTATATTTATATGAAAAATTATCGTTACATTTATGAATTCGTAATATTGACTATTGAAATTTGTTGATAAAATATTGAAAATAAAATATTTTTGTTTGAATCAACAAGGTAAATTGTTTATTTTTGAAAACTTTTTTATACGCTACACTAATACTTAACTTGATGTTGTTCTATTTCGCGTTGTTAACAATGCGACTTATGTTATGTTTTGTAATGTGTTGTCAAATCGTACACGGGTACTAAAAATAGTATTGCTCAATAACCAACTTGTTTTCTTCATGTTCATTTAACCGTGTCATAAAAAAAATTATTTTTTTGTACACAATTAGTATGCTGCAAAAATTAGTTCTATTTTTTAGAATCAAGATCTAGGAGGAACCTACTGATTTCAATTTAAGGTTTCGGCTCGTCTTCATTGGGTCTGCGACGGCTTCGGACCGAAAACAAAATAAACCCACACGGTAGTCAGTATAACCCACCACCATTGTTTTAGAACGTTTGACAGGAACGTAGCAGGAGGAAAAAATAAAGATAATTTTTTTTTTTTTGAAAATAACAAACGAATATAGTCGTCATAATTACTAATTTTACATTTTTTTTTTTTTTGTTTTGCTTTTTACATTTTCAAAAATTCATACATAGGAACAGAATATTAAATTTTTAACAACTTACAACAGTGCGTCAACTACTAACATAAGTGCATTGACACGTATATAAATAATTTGTATATAACTTACAATGATTATTCGTAACTTTGAATATAATATTTACGCGTATTAATATTATTATTGTAATAATAATATTATGGTGTACAAATAAATATTTACGTGTGTCGTTAACAGTGTCTACTTTTGGTTACAGAATTTTGAAACGGAAGAGTACGTTCATTTTTTTTTTTCTTTTTTTTTTGTGTATGGACGTACTAGTTAGGTACCTCTATCTAATTAATATCTTATTAGAATAATAATATCGATTAAGCGAATTGGCACATAAACACTCGGTTAGGTGTTTTCGAAAAAGTTTGGTAGGCACAGGTTTTGAAACGCGGTTAGCAAAATCGCAGTATTATTCGTTTGTCGCGCGAGTTAAAAATGATTTTTGTTCCTGCTTTTTGTAGTTAAAAAAAAAAGAAACTTTTTGACGGAAACTCATCGGACGTTTAAAAATAATATAATTCATATTATACTATATAGTCTAATTATTCGTTGAGCGGGTTTATAACGACACGTTCGCAGAGTCGAAGTGGTTCGTAACGAGTAGTGTGTGTGTGAGTAATGGAGAAAATAAGTTTAAATACTGTCAAATATAGGCGTAGGTAGAAAATATAAGACGGAAAGAGAATGTCGTGAAAATGTTTTTAAAAAAAACGCGTTTAATTCCTATATCTACGGAGGGTTTCGTTCCACTTCGACCTCTGCTGGACGTATGCTGCAGTTAAAGTGTACATCGTTAAGAAGTCTTTTTTTGAAATCGTTAAAATTAAGATTCACCCACTTCGATGACTAGGAAGGTCTTATCGTAATTGTTCGTGTAAGGAGGAAAATCTTTACAACCTATCTTAGTATAATGTTGAAAATAAAATGAAAAATAATAATAATGATTTTTAGCGAATGATTTCGATGAAATACCGTTCTCGTACGGAGAAGGTCGCACCTATTTACCTACCCCTCAAATAACATTTTTTTTTTTTAATCCATAAAACGCGCATTTCAATACGATGCGTAGTGATAGTAATAACAATAATAATTTTAAGTCAATATCGGGACAAGTTGTTTTTGTACTATGTTATTCAGTTCGAAAACGTGTGGATTTAGCAGATAAAAATATAAGGGGCAATATCCGTGTTTTATTGTTTTTTTTTTTGGTATAATTATTATTTTAAAAAAAACACTTTGCAGCACACGCCTTCGTCGCAACGATTCGGTGTGCAGGTCTGTGATAGGCCTGTCAGTACCTAATAATAATTATTTAATTACGATAATAATGGACATTAGTTATGTCAAATTTAACTGAAACGTAGTAGATAGGTAATACAAATCTTAGAATATACACGTCGGTGGTAATACACGATTAGCTCGCTATGTTATTAACGTAACATGAATACTTTTGAAGAGTTTTAATAAAAAAATTCGTAATACACGAAAAAAAAAAAAAACTTATATAAATTTAAATCGGATCGACTCTAAATAGTACCTTATAATAATTATTAATAATAACAATGTTTTTTCAACTATTAAAATAATAGGTAAAATTATCGCGTATTATCGTTTTGTTCGTTATAAAAGTTCAACAATTTATTAATTTTTACACGTAATATAGTTTTAAAAAGTTAATATATAGTCTATGAAAAAAAAAAAAAAATTGGAACTAAATTCCTATGTACATAATAATAATAATATATAGTAATTTAATACTTTTACGCTCTTCGGTAATTTTTGTGTACACAAATGGTTATCGTACGAAACCGTCCTCACGACACAGTTTTCGGCACGTTTAATTTTGAACGTAGGTCGGTACAAAATTACGACGTTCGATAATCATCGGAACAACGGTATCGCGAGGACTTCGAAATAATCCTCCAAACCGGAGGACGCGAAAATCACCGACAAGAAACGTACGTGTTTTTTTTTTATTAATATAATAATGTACTACGATCGTTGCGTAAAGATCGATAACGTTTAAAAATATTGAAATATGATAGTTTAATAATTGACTTGGAAAAAAAAAAAATCTAGACGAACTACCTGCACCTATATATACGGTTTGTATTCTGTGACCACTACGTCTATTATAAGCGCGTAACAGCATAAACGAATTGATTATTATTATTCGGTTATGGTTTTTTTTTTTGTTCGTTTTTTTCAAGAGGAAAAAAAAAATGTCCTCGTAATATGATACATTTTCGGCACACGCGCGGAGACCGGTCCGAACGACTTTTATTTAAACGCTAATTTGTTAAGAAACAAAAAACAAAAAAACAAATTTAAGCCTATAAGCAACAAATATGTTCATCAAATATACGCTTACATCGTCAGACGGTATAATAATAATAATATATATAGGTAGCTATAATACGATCAAGTTTATTTATAATAATAATAGTTGGTTTATCATATTGTACACGATTTCACTAAAATCTTTCGTTAATTATATTAATAATTATAGAAGTTTTTTTCGGAAAACATAATAACTTATGATTTAACGATCTACGTCTCGATTGAAATATAATTTTCATCAACGTTCCAAGGAAATTACACGTATTATTTTCCACAATATCAATTAATTGTACAGACGCGTAAATAATAATTATTAATTACACGATAAAATTCAACGCGAACAGTTCAACGCGATAAGTTATAGGTACATTTTTTAGCCTTTTTCGGCCTTTTCGGATATGTGACATAATAATAATAATGTTAGATCAGCATGTTATAATAATACGTGCGCGTTGATTGAAGAAGATGTTACACAGTTTTTCTCCAACTCGCTATACGACGATAACATTCGACCGCGTATTTACATAAAAAACGAGTTACCTACTATATAGTAATAATTATTATAGGTAACATGAAAATCAAACATTGATAACTTAATTAGTATAAGACATTTTAATCAAAATTAACTATATATATTCTATTATATATTTGTTCCGTAACATCACGTTTAAACTATACTGTTTATACAATAATAACAAAAACAAAACAAAAAAAAAAAACAATATACAGGTAACGATAATGTACTAAAAGTAATATTATTATCTTGTTAAAACAATCTGAGAAATAAATCACAATAATAATAGATGGTAAGACACAAAAATGGTACCTATTACTTAATTCTACGATAAAAGAAAAAAAATTAAATCTAGCTTAGGTAGATCTGTAAGTATATATTGATTGTTTCAATGTATTTACACATTACACTAAATATATCGACAACAACGGTAGGTTTAAATGTGTTCGCGTTTAGGAATGTCGTCCCTTATACACCCGATAGTACCCGAATAGTAACGATCGTTTCAGTTGAGTAAAAACAAAAATACCGACAGCGGTGTTTCGGTGTAAAAATTCGCTGTCTTTTTTTAAACTAACGATAATATTCAGATTGTTCGGCGTTCAGCGCACTTAAATCGGTATTATTATATTGTCACTACACTATAATTAAGTTTAAACGAGCGTACGTTTAGTTTACGACGATTATTATTATTGTTTTTTTACTTTTTCACGAATGGAACGACGAAATGATCAACAAAGTGCCTATACAATATTATCTATATATATATATATTAATATTTAAGAAACGTCGCAGCAGGTCCAAATGGTCTGAGTTTGGCGATTCACGGGGATAATACGCACAGAATTGAAATTGGCAGTGTGAACAATCGTAAAAAAACGACAAACTTATATCATAGTAGGACGGCCCGTTCTGTTAAACGCGAACTCGTCGTTTTGAAATATACGAACGGCTGATTAAAAAGTTTGTAAACGTACCGTACAATACGTATTATTATAATAAAATAGCTAACAATAATAACTATGCGATAGGCGATATTAACCGTAATACAAACAAAAACACAGCCTCGTCAAACAATATTATACAATACGTACAATGATAACGAGTTACGATACGTTTACTTATTGTTATACCGAAAAAACGAATATTATTTCCTATACATTTTTTAAAATGTTTTTCATGTACGTGTAAAATTACTATAAACAGCAATAAGTAGTCGACAAATGCGATTGATAGTGAAAAAAAAAAAAATAAAACTACAAAAAAGTCGACGAAAGTACAATTGTAATGCCTATTGTCTTATAAAGGTTACCGTATTGTAAACCTGTACGTATATTATATTATAATAAGTGTACTTATATAGTTTTAAGCTTGAGTCACTACGAACGAATAAAATTAAAATAACGATTATCGTATTATTATTATTATACGTGACAACAACGACGATTTTCATAAAAAAAAAAAAAAAACAGCGATAGATACGATAATATGACGATTTTAAAATTTTTTTCGTTGTAAAATACGATACAATGAAAAGTTTTGCAACGAGAATCGTTTAACGTAGGCACAATATTATGTTTACGACAGATCTAAAAGAAAAAAACAAACAAACGAAACGTTAGAAGTATTAAAAACACGAATAAGAAGACCATTCGACAGACGACAGCGCCCGATGCATTTGAGAAAGTCACCGGCCAACAACAACAACAACAATAATAATAGTATTAGTGTAAACAAGTATAAAAAATCCGTACCCGACGGACAATACGTGGTGAGCTTCAGGTAAATAATAATAATAATTATATACTTATGAGTAAATTGTGATCACTTCTCGACCGCCGCCTCGCACCATCAACACTTTGTCGAGGCCCTCGGTCATCACCTCTAAGAATTCCATGTCTGCGGAGGGCCGTAAGGTCAAGGAAAATAACGATCGCACGGATGTAAAAAAAAAGCGGTTGCGCAAAACCGATCTCGCGATTTCGACGCAACGTTGTACCCCCATGTACTTTGAGTAAGTCTGCATCTTTATTCCGTTTAACACGCGATATTCGTCAACTTTATGCGGTAAATTTTTCGTCAACTATTCGGTTTTGTCGTTAGAACGGACATTTTTCATCCATGTTTAATGTTGTCTTTTTTTTTTTTCCGAAACGGTATAAAAAATACATTTTCCAGAAAAAAAGAAGAAAGTGCTGCTAAGCTCAATAACGGCTCCTCGGTCGATTTGTATTTTAAAAGTAAACTTAATACGTTCCCTACACCTTCGTACAGTCCAGTACAGAATCAGCGGAAATGAGTGTTTTATAATCTCGAGGTAAGACGAAAATTTTATAAACTATCATACAGCACTATATAGGGACTAAAAATATTGTGTGCGGTACGACACACTTTGTGTAATACGAACTGTTGAGTAGTACAAAACGAAAAAGTGTGTACCTTTCACGAAGTACATATTGTTTTATGTTTCCTTATTTTATTTTTAATTCAAACGGTTTAATAAATTGTTGCGAAAAATATTAAAAAACAGTCGCTCGTGATCCTAACGATCTAATCTTGATATTGTTCAACCGGTATACGAAAAATTCATTTATTTTTTATCTAGTCGAAATACAGGTAAAATAAAAAAAAATTGTTTTAAATTTTTATCACATAACTGTAAATTACTATTGTTTTAAGTCTGCCGAGAGTTTTAAGCGTTTAAATTGAGACGTTTTTTAAGGATTTATTACAAAAAACATAACACTGAATACGACACGAACTTTGGTTCTCAAATTTTATTTCGTTTCTAAAAAATATTTCGTCAAAACTAAAAAAACCAAGCGAAATTCCCAAAAAAAGTTACACTCTATATGTACCTACTGAGCCCGTTTTTTAATTTTTGGCACCACTTTTGTGATAAATTGATTCAATGGCATTTTATAAATATTTTAACGAATCGAAGCCGGCCCGAGGAAGCCTCCCGTAATGAACCGATTTCAATATTAATACGAAGAAAACGAATATTTCAGTGGTCTCTGCTATATTCTCGTATTTCGGCCGAAGACTGCGATAATATTCGTTACTAAATGGATATAATCGCTCGAATTCACCGCAATTCACGCGCTAACTGTACTTTTTAAATTAGGTAATAAATATAATATTGTACCGATGTTTTTTTTTTTTTTTGGACTCTGTGTTAATCAAAAATGTAAAAAGGATACAGTTTGATTCTCTTTCTAGTTTGGTGTCTTTCGGCGGTCCGGGCAAGTTAAATATCACCAATTGGGCGTCTCTTGACCGGCTCACTATGACCTCGTTTAATTTTACAGCAGTGTGCATCCTCCTCACGTTATCTTCGTCCCTGCAACGTAATCGATTATGACGAGGAAAATAAAATAACGTTTTATTCACTTTGATATTTACGGTTTTAACGTCGATGAGTCCGACGTCTCTTTTGGCAGCGAGTCTTTCAACACTCCCGGTTTCTCTCCGTTGTTACTACTACTGCCGATTCGCTTTTCGTCGGCCATCGCACTTTCCGCGGCCTGTTTGTTGAAAAAATCAAATTGTTTCAACAAATCGTGCACGTGATTACTAGATTCCGGGTTTATACGCATATGCATTTGTGTAGCGTACGGGAGTGTAAAAAATGTGGAAGATTTGTTTAGTTTTGTAGATTACAAACTGTTAAAGTGTTGTGTACGTATATGTGATACGATTATATTATGTTGATTTCATGTTTGAGACTAATCGTTGTTTTCTTTTAAAGACCGACTAATAGGTACTGAAAAGATAGGCTGCTACTTTAACTTGTTTAAATAAGTTATGTTTATAAATACTAAAGAAATTGAATACTGTGAATGTGGAGTGTATCGTTGGTAGACAGTTAGTAATAATAATAAAAAAAAAAGTAGGTATCTAGTAGACACATGGCTGAAGAAGTATTTTTTTTAAACTCTTTAAACAACATGAAATACAAAATTGTTTTTTGCATCATAATGTTGCATATTTTGCCGAATACATGTTTGCGTATTTCTTAACGAATTTAAGAGAACATCAAATGCACACTATTTTGAGTTTTTTAAGTGCGTGTATAAATCCGGACTCTATAACGATTATGCGCACTTATTGTTATTATTTTAACTCACTGATTTCGATTTTTTCGCCTCGTTTTCCGCACCGGTTTCCTCCTGGAACCGAACTTTTGTAGCCGATCTTCCTTCCGATGGGTCCTTTCTGTGGTGCTGGTCTATGATAGACTGTACCTATAACGCGACAAAAGTACAGAACGTTAACGTCGAACGAAGAATCTTTTCCGATCGAGTACGACACGATGGCAGAACTGGGCGTTTCAGAACGCAAAGCACAAGTGTCGTGCTGAAAACTTTCGAGAGCAACAACTTCAGTGTTTCGTATTTTAATGGTTTGTAATCGGAACCGTCTTATATTTTCCGCGATGGATAAAAAAAAGAACAAAATGTTATTAGCAGTACATCAGTGACGGGGACGCGAGGAGCGAAATAGTTTTAACCTCGCTGTTCCCCGCGTGAGCCGCACGTGTCCATGCAAAGTACGTAATTTTCGGTTAAAACAATAACTATAGAACAGCGCAATAGACTATACTGTCGCAAACCATAACACGTACAGTAAGTGTATGTATAAATTATAAATAAACTAATTGTCACTAAGATGTAAAAACATTGCCGTTTGTAGCATACGAAAACCAATGAAAAGGTATGAGAATAAATGAACAGTGTTATTTTGATTTTTCGTTTCACAAGCCTTCTGTACAGTACTTATTACGATTTAAAATACACATTTTCAGGCAAATTTAGGATACAAAATGATAATGTAGGTATAACGTGAGTGTATCCATCTGCAGTGAGACGTGACTCAAATCATTATAATACGTACACATTCAATACATTAGTAAACGATATTTAAAGCAAAACCATAATAA
This sequence comes from Hormaphis cornu, assembly GCA_017140985.1. NCBI lineage: Eukaryota > Metazoa > Arthropoda > Insecta > Hemiptera > Hormaphididae > Hormaphis > Hormaphis cornu. The sequence goes on along the minus strand of CM029362.1, from coordinate 1,840,451 downwards.
TAATAATAATTATAAAATAGGCATTCTTTCGTTTGTATCGGTTAAATCGTTATCTCAAGTATGCTTATAGTAATAAAAAAAAAAAAATAAAAAAAAAAATAAAAATTCTAAACAAGCATTGAATAACTAGGTAGGTTTATCAATAAATACTGATAGTTCTTTTATTTTTTTTATAGGTATCTACTACGCTACTTCATTATGCAGCTACAGTATACGTCTACGGCTCTTCAAACATTTCTATACACCAGTACATCACTTTTTTTCAAGCATCGTTTCTAAAAAGTTATACAAACTGAAACAAACCAGTGGCGTGTTCTCTCCCGTCGGCGTTTCTCGATTGAAATCTATGATATTACGCATCTTTTGTAAGCCAAAAAAGAGAAAACAACAAACCACAAAGCCGTGTTTAGTGACAGTTTAATAAAATATGGTAGTTCGACGCAATGTTATTGATTTGTAATAACGTTTTAGAGAATATGGTATACACGACGAGGGCGAATACACTTACCATTCCAAAGCTTTCTTTCTTATTCAGCCTGAGTTCTCTCAACATTTGATTCCGTTGTTCCATCATCAGCGTCCTTTCGTACGTATAAGCTGAAATGTCGTTATTCGTCTGCAACCAACCGTACAGCCGACGTTTGTTTTAATGCGCACAAACATTTTGGATACAATTTTTTTGTTTTGTAAAAAAATTACAAAATATTAATAACTTTTCGTTTCTTACCATCTCGACCACTTCGACCTCGGCCGGTATTCTGAGCTGATACAAAAACGTTTTGAGATCTTTTTTCATCTGTATGGAGTTGTCGTCGGTTTGGGCCACCGTGAATATCCGTAGCTTGCAATTTTTCCAAGTCCGGTGTTGTTTCAACAAGAACGGTATTAGCATCAAAATCCCTCCGTCGTGTACGATCCACCAGATGTCGATCGTGCCGGACAGCTGTGCCGGCAAATAGACCACCATCATTCGCCGTCGTCAATGTCCGTATTGTGCGAACAGAGGCGTAATAATAATAATAATAATCGCGTTTTACCTTGGTGGCCGAGTCGGGAAACGATCTAATGCCTTTCGGTACGATTAGCGCCATCTTGGCAGCAGTCACGATGCGGATCGTCTGCAAGAACACTTGCCACGATCGGTCGTTCTCGGACTGTTGCCAGCTGTTGGGCCATCCCAGTATGACCGTGTTCGGTTTCAATCCTCCGAGTCCGGCGATTTGTATCCTGAACAGTGTCAAAAAAAACAAAAACAAAACGCAGTGCACTCAATGAGTCTCGGGAACGGGACTCGAACAAAAACTAGCGCGCGAGAGCGACGGCGGACTCACAAATGACTCAGACCCTCCGACGTGTCGTTGGCGACCAGGACGTCCGCGAAACCTTTCACCTTTTCTTCGTCCATCAGTCTCACCAGTTCCTTCTTCGTCGTCTGTACGTCGTGACCGGTTTTCTTGATGTAATCGCCCTCGATCACGGTGGCGCTCACCGTGAGCCCTTTACCCGCTTTGAGCTGAGAGACCAGCGAGAAGATTTTTCGATACTTCGGCAGGTCCGCGTTGAAGTTGACCAACATGAGTATCTGCGGCCGCCAGTTCTTGGTGTGCGGCGGCGCGTCTTCCAGCCGCAGCAGACTGTACCTCGCGGCCGACAAAGCCAAACCGCGCATTCCGTCTCCCCATTCTTTTTCCGCGCTGCGATTCAAAATTCAATATTATAGCTTCCAGTTGTTATTATATTTACTATCCGTCGCGTTCGAGACGAGCAATTTTTCCATTTTTGGACAGAATCTATTGCGGAAGGCTTATTATAATACACAATATAGGATAATAAGGAATAAGGATGCGGGCGCACTGCTATCGATTTTAACTTACCCTCGGTATTCGATGTATTTATAAATGACCCCGGCCATGCCCAGAGCCAACAGTGCGAAATACCAGCTTGACATGAACATGACAGCGATGCATAGCGACAGCCCGGTGAACGACAAAGTCCTGTGGAATTTCACACATAATCATAACACCTATGTGGTTTCGCGCGTTTCACGTACTATATACTATATACTGTAGTCGCTAGCTATTTAAGTTATGCACAAATTATTTAGTCGGAAAATCCTTAACCCCGCGACAGGGCTTAAAAAAAAAAAAAAAAATGGCACAGGGACTCTCATACAAAAACATTTTGGAGCGTTCTGCATGCAACCATATCGGTGTGACGTGTGCGCGGTGTGTCTGCTCAACGTTAACCGTAGATTCTGAACGCACTACCGATATTTTCACATAGTGTCTGCCTGGTATGAACGAGTTTTGGTCATGTACGGATGATACATAGTTTGAAGATTTTAAATCGAGTTTAAATCAAGATTTACAAAAACGCTGTCCAGAAGACTTGAAACGTTCACAATCTTCTTTAAAGATGAATGAATTGTGAATTGGTGCGCGTAAAATTTAAAAAAAAAAACGTCAACAGATTTATGACGATTGACGGATAGCTCGAAATCTGTATATTTATACGCATTACTTGTTGTTTCACAAACTCTTTAATACAATCCACTCAATTATATATATATACTTGTAGACGGTTAACATAATTATTTTGTTGTGAACGCGGAGTTGCGTTTCCCCAATTAAAAAGAAACTGATATGTTTTCGTTATATTATCGATAAGTCGTTTTAAATATTTCTTGAATTCGTATAACTTTAGTTGTTTGTTACTTCAACAACTGGCTTTGAACCGAATCACTAGTAGGTACCTGTTATGATGGCGATTTTTTTTTTGTCACTATTTATTTTTTAATACATTTTTTTCGCGATATTCGTGAATGAAATTCGGAAGTTTCGTGCAAAAATTTTGTCGACCCGAGACGGTACTTGATTTGAAACGATTTTAAATACCTATTTAAATTAATGATCCAACATCCAAATTTTTGCAGTAGTTTTCGCAAGAACTATAATTTTCAATTCGAGATCCCTAAACCTTAGAGTACAGTCCGAACGATACATTTTTTTCTTACACAAGGTTAAAAGATTTCAAAAATCAAAAAAATTACTATGAACGTTAAAATTGTTTCGTTGTATTATTATTTTTTATTTTTGTCGGAAATCAATACTCTTTTTTTAACCGTTTATCAATTAATCTCAACACAACAATATTCGTCGGATGAATGAAGTTAAATCGTCGTTGAAAATGTCGAAAAACGTTAACTTTTTTTTACGTTGAACCCAAATTTTTCTCTCAAATTGACTCTATTTTTTTTTTTTTCTCTAATCGTGAAATATTTTATGCGAAACGTTTCGAACGACGTCTCGGGGTGAACAACGACGTTGTATACATCACGCACCAGTGATAGTATTTGAACCGAGGTCTCCAGTTCGGCGTGCGCAAAAGCGTCTGTAGGACGCAAGCCAAGTTCACGAACGCGTAGCACATCAACAGGAACATGGCCAAAAGCGGCGCGAGATTGTCGATGTTGCCGATCAGTATACCGCACTGGCACACGGCGACGGTGAGGATCAGCGCTCTCGTGGGTTCGCCGGACGCCGACGACTTGGCGAACGGTTGCAGGAACGGTATGATGTCGTCTTTGGCTATAGCCTGCGGGAGACACAGCACAGAGAGCCGGACGGTTAGAATACGTTTTCGGTTTGTGAAAAAAAGAAAAATTCAAATTATTTTAAAGTGGACAAGCGAGAGACCTCTATGCACGAAACATTAGTCACGGCAAACATACCGATGTAGTTTTTCGACCGTCGAAACTTTTACGTTACATTAAGATAGGCAACGGGTTCGGCTAAAGAGTGCGTTCGAAAAATTTTTGATCTTTGAAAAAATTTACCACGAAGCGTGTACTAGACAACCGAGCTCGCTCAGAATCGTTTTTCGATTTATCGTTGCTTTCAGACATTAAACAGTACGTTTAACTGCACGGCTTTCGCGACTTCTAAACCCACCCCAATTTTTTTTTTTTTAAGATTTTTGCGGTTTGAAATCCGATCGCAACAAAAATAATAGTTCGACTAATTAATTTGATGAAAAAAAAACAACCTAGCACACGTTTTTGAATCGTTTCGCAGTAATGTATTTCTGTCGGCGGCGGGCATCGGCCAGCTGAATTAATTATTTTCCCGATTTTTTCACTTGACCATTTAATTATTTTTGTTTTTAACCCATTGGATTTATTCGGTTAAAAATCGTACCAACAACCGAAACTGATTCATCAACTTTTTTTCAATAATAAAATTGGTGAGTTGAGAGTATAGATCGGGCGTTTTACGACTTATCTTGTTATTTTTCTTTTTTTCCTTGTCGACTTTAAACTGAAGACACCGAAGTTTTGAATCGACTTAACTTATCGCAGTTAATTTATTTCACTTGCACAACATTGCGGTGTAGAAATATGGAAAAAAAAAACATTCATACATAGTTTGACGATTTCGTTAAGTACACATACTTGTAACAGCCTCGGTGCTCCGGTAAGACTCTGTAGTCCGGCTCCCAGTGTCGACAGTGTTGCTCCGACCAAAATCACCCATTCGTTAGGCCACGCAATGTTGGCTACTACCAGTCGTCCTCCAATACTTTGACCGAACCTTGGGATAGAAATCGAAAAATACATTGAAAATAATAAAAACGTTTAAACGAAAATAAGAAGCTATATTTTAATCGTAATGTCGACTCTGTGTTTCGTAATGTTACGTTATAGTACGAATAATTTTAATAACAAAACTCGTAGGTTACCTAATTTGTCGAACAAAAATGAACCTTTCAAACGTTTATTTCTCAACAGTATAATTCGGTGTGGAAATGACGGATCGTATAAAAGTGTTTCGTCTGAAATAGGGCGTACAGCAAAAAACAACTGAAAGTCGAGAGTTTGATAAACGACAAAGTTAATTGCTCCGTCGCCCCCGTTTCGTTTATGCGTATCAGTATATTTATGCAAGCGTATAGATGCGTTTCGTCTCGAGAAAACGTTTGGTTGAATTTAACGAAAGATAATAATTACAGAATGAAACAACGAGAGCGTTATACACACAACGGTTCATTTTCTTCATACATCAATCCGTAAGTTTACGTTTGTGATATTTACCAAGTCGAGCAGAGTAAACAAAATTCGTCTCAATTTTCAGTAAACTTTAACTTACTCGATACGTGATTCACTATGCACGTCACATTAAGAAAAAATTAGTCTACACGATTTTTTAACGCAGTGGTGTCACTATACTATACTATAGTGAGGAGAAAAGAAAATTGAAAATTTCGGACTCTCGATAATGAAGACCAGAAAGATTAATAGCGATAAACAAATGCGATAAAGCGATGTTTAAAAATGTTGTGCGTTCTTACTGTTTATATTTTATGTTGTTAAAAAACACAAATTTGTAATGTAGAAAAACAACTTCAGCGGTTTTAGTGTCACTTCGGGACTAAAACAAATAAGATCGCACTGAATTTATTCGTTCTTTACCGTCGTTAAATTAGATTTGATAAATCTAATTGTTATTCGATTGATTCCGAAACACGTTTAAAAATAACGTTTGTGAAAAACTATACAGACTCAAACCGGGTGACAATACGTGACAATACTCCGTAGAACAAAAGTTACACGGGACTTGCAACATTTTAATTGGACGACGAGGGAAAAACGTATAAGAAAACAAAAAATATTGTTAAACTACGATGATTTTGCGTACTTGTCTCGCAGGAGTAAGTTGTCTACAGTGGCGCCAAACAACAGAACAGCTGATAAATAGACTAAAGATGTACTCAAAATAGCCAGGATCGTGCCGATGGGAATGGACTTTTGTGCATCCGCTAGATCTCCCGATCGATTGGAACCAGCCATTATCCCTGAGAAAAAGCGAACAATTCAAAAAAACGATGCCGATTCTGATAAAAATTTGAAAAAAAAAAAACAAAGCAGTATATTTTACCGGTCACAGACGGGAAAAATATTCCGATGAGTATGGTGAACGACGTGGTTATGTCCACCATTATCATGTTGTACGTGTTCTTGTTCAACGGCTGAATGTCTTCGACCTTATGGCCTCTGGATATGTACTGCCCGGCTTCCAAGAAATTGCTATAAATATTTTCTGAAACGAACGATTCACAACAAAATTTAAAACCGTTTAAAATATTTTTCATCGTAAGCGTACGGTATCAACTACCTATAGGTATACTCAATCAAACCGTTCAACCAAAAAAAAAATAAAAACAAATGATCCCCCGTTAACGACCACACGAAATTTAGTCTTTAAACATTATTACGTACTTACCGAAGAAAACGCCACTTTCTATTCCCCGGATGCCTTTTACAACGGTAGTGTTGTGCATTTCGAAGTATTTGTCACACGGTCCGGTGCCGTTCGCGCAGTACACTTTGTACAAGTAACCGCCCACGTTTTTGTTGCAGTCTTTGAGGTCCATGTCCTTCAGCAGTCTAGTGCCCAGCGAACACATTCTGTAAAGAGGATATGCGAAATTTCCAAACGAATTTACCACGACCGTTGTTCACTATTCAAGCATATATATATCTGCTATAGCCATCTCACTGATTCGGTATGAACGCATACTAAAATTTGGTTTTCGACCGTTCGGAGGATCTTTCTCTCAACTACTTTTATTTTACGGAAGTTAACGCCAATAAAATGTGCATTTGAAAGAGTTAGATCGCCGAATCAACACCGCTGCAGTTGGACTGTCGCGTGATTGCGGAATATTTTGAAAATAATATTTATGCCCGACTTGTTCGGTTGAAACATTCGTTTATTCGACTTTTTATAGTCACTATTGTTGCAGAGTTAAGTATTTCTCAATTTTTTTCGTTACCAACAACAAAAACTATTAATATTCTTGGCCTTTTTTTTTCTCATTATTTTGATCGTTTGTTTTCCCGACCACACGAGTTCAAAATACTGCGCATGGATAAAAAAATTACGTTTTTTTTTTTAAATTTGTCTAACCGTATCCATCTCTTAACTTGTCTGGTTATTTTTTTCGTAGTTAACTAAACCGAAATAGCGATTTTATTCAATATAATCAACCAAACTTAGCCTCCCCCCGGCTCTGCGCGGGGGAAGTTTTTGCTGAACACTTACTGAAGTTTGTCGCTGCCGTGGAAGTTGTAAGCGATGCCCACGTACACGGAGAGTATGGACAGCAGTACGCACGCCAAGGCGACGGACGCGAATTTGTTCACAAACTTCACGCCCACGTACACGATTGAGCTCATGATCATCAACAGTATTGTGCCGTACACGCGGAAATTGTTGTACATGATGCTGTTGTCTTTGGAGAAGTCGCCGAAAATCGATAAGTTCGGCGCCATGTACGTCTGTCGTAAAAACGCGAAACGATGAAATTCGTGACAACTATCGCACAATTTTCATAATACTGTCGTGTTTCGTGTGTGCGGTGTTTGAGAATTTCACGAGATATAAAATTTTGAAACGTTTCGTAATAGTAAAAAAAAAAAACGAGTAATGGGCGGATATTATACAGCGGAGAGAGTTAGCCACTCGTTCGGGTGGGTTAAAAATTCTATACTATAACTGTTATTATCGAACTTAGAGTTATACACACTGATTGTAGGTTTTCGACGTTTCGAGTAGTCACAAAAACATAAAAATCGTTTGCTGTTTATACCGCGATTGGACATCGATTTCGTTCGATAATTCGTACGAATCGATCGGTTGATATTCTCAAAAGAGTCATTTCGAAAAACGACGAAAAACGGTTTCAACGTTCAGAATAATTCGTTTTTTGAAAATTTTTAACCTAGCGCGAAAAATATAACGCTGAGATTGTACTACAAGGAGATTCGAAAATCATAGGTGGTAGGTACCGCGAAAATTCGGATTTTAAATCATCGTTTTAAAAAATAATAAAAAAAATTTTAAAAAAATATACTCCAAATTACGAGAACCCGTCTCGGGTTGACGACACTTCTGTACGAAAATTTCAAATCCCGCATATACAAGAATACGTAAAAAATGCATAAAATAAAACACTATTATAATGCAGACAGGCGGTACCGACGGTTTAAAGTTGGTTGAACTAACATTGCAAATTTAAAACGACTTATTAACAACGTTTTAACGACATAAAATACCGATTTCTAACTTTTTTAAATGGGGAAAATGCATTTTTCAGTACTCGCACGTGGACCGTAATTTTTAAAAAAAAAACTAATATTTCACGATCTCGTGAAACGTTTCCGACTTCAAAACGATCGCATCAAACGACGTCGCGTGCGGAAAGACAGGATCGCCGTGTCTGTAAAACGTCACGTAAGTGAGTTTGTAAAAAACACCGTGATCGTTTGCCGCCGACGATGAAAGACATCGCATGCGGACGGCGTCGATTCACGTCGAATTCCACTAAATATTTCAGGTACCTACCTTGACGGTTAGGACGGTTCTGAGAAAATTTACTATTTCAGATTCTGCCGAGCGAACAGTCTTGCGCTGTCGGAACTATAAACATTACGGTTTCTAAGCGGGGAAAAAACGACGTTGTTAAAAGACGTTTTACGGTATTTCTTCGGGACGCGACTATAAGCATAGTAGAAATGAGAGAAACGTTTAAGCGGATTTTCAACGACGTTTCGTCCGTCACAACGTACACGTTTATCGTATACATCCGTTTTCGTTGAGTTTTCGAGACGGGCTTGAAAAAAACACAGTCTCGCGTGTAAAGTACGATTATATTTTATAATAGAAAATGTAACGTACGTCTACGGGGATGTCTACGCGTTATCCGCAGAGGTCGCCGAATAAGATTTCCGTCATGGGCGAATACATGGGGACTTTTACGAAACCCGCGCGTTTTTTCCGCCGCTTCTCGTAACAGGTATTACGTTTTTTCGCCGTTATTTTCGTAAGCTGGCGATTTTGCACGACGGCCACAAACAAGGATTACACTTACGAGAATGATTTCCACTGCCCCGATGATGTACATGGACGCGGCCAGGGTTATGCCGGTGTAGAAGAGCATCCCGACCGCTCCCCCGCACTCCGGGCCCAGCGATCGGGATATCAGGAAGTACGGACCGCCGGCCGGCACCACTCCGTTCGTGGCTATGGCGCTCATCGAGATGGCCGTCAGCATCGTCTGAAACAACGAAAGCACGTCTGTTGTACGGGGCGCGTCGGTGGCCGGGATATCGGGTTGTTTTTCAAAAACGGAGCAAGAGAAAGCGGAGGCGAAAACCTCTTTGGAGTTGTTTCGACAAAAAATCTAAAAAAAAAACTAACTGAACTCGTACACGAATTCGAAAGTACTTAATGTTTTTGGGAAGGTTTCGAACCTTTAACGCACCCATCCTCCCCCGTGGTCACCACTGGAACGGGAAGGATTTGATCCCCTCCTCGTGATACTGCGCGGAACGTAATTATTTTTGGGGCGCATACTTACTTAGTGTTGCCTCCCGAAGCAGAAAAGGTCAACAGTTTTTATACGAATTGCCTCCGCAACGTACCCTATAATCTTTATCGTAAACGAAAAGAGTCCAGTACTAGTTGCCTCCTAATGGGCGGGTATCAAAGTATGAGTGGTTCCGAACATTTCCAAATATGTATAAAAGTTGCAATGTGTTTGGGCGACCATTTTTTCTATTATTTATTTTTTATACCCTGGGATATGACCCGTTTTTCAAGTGGTTAGATTCACTAAAAATATAATTGTCAATTGAAGCGCATCGTTTACTTGGTTTTGTACTGAAAATATAATCATCAATTTTAAGATCCACTACAAATTTAGCAGAAATACCGCGTGTCCGTTGCTCCGTTAACGGATAACGGCCTAAAACCTGTTGCATCCGAACCTGGACACTTTACGCTACTTGGTCTGAACCTAAGAGCCTTTTGAGAATTTTTACGTTTTTTATTCGCCCAAACCACCCGAACACATTACTTTTATCATACGAGTAAAAGGGCAATTCGCCCCCAAACGCAAACCTATTAGTTATATGTACAGAGATGTTTTTAAGTTTATGAACCGCTACTCAATTCTATGCGAGAAACGACTAGTACGGAAATTCTCGGGAGGCACAACCCGTATACAATAATGAGCTACCTGGTCGGAGGCAACTAGTGTATATCATATTAATCTTTTTATTTATGGGATGCAATTCGTATATTTTGATAGGCGACTAGTATGCGCGGTTATTCTCTGTGTTCACACAACCCATGGTCGTTTGTAACTCAAAGCATCTGTTATCGTAACACGTTAACGCGATTTTTTTCGTCTTTTGTTAATTTTTTCGAAAAAATCATTGAAACGATAACGTTTAAATGGGGACCAGTCGTGCAGTGCCGAACGAATCGACGAGATCGGTTCATGATTGGCGGCGTAATCGAAAAAAAAAAACACACGCGCCCAAATTCCAACGTAAAACCTACTCCCTTTTGACGAAGCGGTTTGATAAAGTACGACGCGCGCGTTTTCTTCAAAACGAACTTGAAAAAAGAACTTTGTCGTCCGTCAAACGCTTACCACGCAGCAACAGGTGAACACGATCCCGAAGCCGTAGACGACGCCCGCCGTGCCGACCACCCACGACAGCCGGATAAAGAGGATGACGCCGAAGATGTTCTGCACGCACGGCAGGTAGACGCCGACCAGAGTGCCCATCCTGGACGATCCCACGTTGGCGGTGGTCGACTTGCTGTCCGCGTCGGCCATGCTCGGGATGGTGTTCGAGTAGTCGGCGATCGAGTTGAGAAAGGTGGCCACTCGCGGCCGGTCCTCCATCTCTTCCTGCGGCAAAAGTCAGACACGCGTGCCGTTTAGACGCGCTGTTGCGCAGTGTGACGATGATGATCGGGTCCAATATAGCGCACGACAACGCTGGCCATCCAGACGGTACGATCTGGCAAAGATCGCGACCGCGAGGACGACGAAGCGACGCGAAGCCGAGGAGGGCAGCAGCAGCAAACGCAAGAGCGAAGAAGTTCGCGGAACGAAAAGTTTTTGTCGTGCACCCGACGGTCCGGGTCGGGAGGACCGAGTTCTCTCCGTTTCGCGCGATGAATCGCGGCGCGAGGGTTTGAAAAACGGGTTAAGCTGTCTCGCTTGTCACCCGATGTTCAGAATGTACAATGTGTTTTATTTGAACGTGCGATAGAAGGGAGTGATGCTCACGCAGTTCCCTGCCGGTCGCCGGTGTTGAAACGAAAGGAAGAAAAAAGGTTAGGTTAGGTGGAAACGGTTAGAAGAAAACTTTAGAGGAGATAAAACTCACGAATATCCACGGGCTTGCGTTTGCTGTGCGTCGGTGTGGAGATCAGACGGGGAAACAGCCCCGCTTAGAAGCACTTCGAACGCTCCCGAAGAAGACACTTCCCCCCGGATTCCTTTGAACTTCATTACCCGTCTCTCTTTATATAGCGACCCGGCGCTCGCTCGGTGTTACACGGTAAATCTCCATCGGCAGACCTTTCCCCAAGTAGTTTGCTGACGGGGAAAAAAAAAAATTTAGCAGGTACCTACGTATTGTTTTAATCATCACCGGTGTTAGGGCGGACCCGAGCTTAGGTTATCTGCCTGTCGGTCGACGGAACGCGAATAACTCGTCGGTGGGAACAGTTTGAAGGTGAATTCGAAAACGCGTTACGAACGTGCGTGAGTGAGTGTACCTACTAATAACGGGGATCAAGGTGGTAACGGAAATCTCGTCGAGATCGATGGCCGCGAGACGGTTTATTCGTCATTTTGTTGGCCTGTGTTTTCAAATTTCGTACACGGATAAGAGTCTGAAATACAAATTTCATGTAAACGGTACGCGTCACGTGGATTGACGTTCGTCCCCTTTATAGTGCCTAAAGTTTATGACTTAAAGTCGTCGCGATAACAAAAGAGGGTATGGTCGTAACAATATTGAGGTCGATCCGCGCAGTACATCGTATATTGGACGTTACTTTTTGTTTTACGCTATTTTTTTTTTTTGAACGTCTCCGGGCTTGTCGTGAAACATCGTAACACAGCGATAACGGAAAAATCCTTTGTTCCGAAAAACGTGTTCGTCTCTCGCGGTCGACGGTGGTTTGGACACGAATTTCGGTCCAGATCGGCTCTTTCGTTTCGTTTTTTACAAACGTCCGACGGTCGCGCGACTAATCTTCCGTTAGAACAGTAACCGCTAACAACGGGCACACCTAATGGGGGAGTCACACACGTTTTCGTATTTGCGTGTCGATCAAACGAACGAAAAACCGAAAAACACCGTGTACGTGGAAAAGTCAATGAAAATTTGCGGAAAAATCTCGTTTTGACGATATAGCATTTTATGATGATAAAACATTTTCATTGGTCGACGATGCCTGAGTACTACTATATTTTTTCTTGACCTCTCTGAAAATATCCTCTTATCATCGACGATCACAAAACGTCCGAGTAAAAAATAAATTTATGTACAGGACTATAGATTTAGGTACTACACACACACACACACACTGTTTAAAACAGTATATATAGGTCCTTTGGCGTCTAATCGAGATGGATTTATCCTCAAGCGATCCCGCCAACTTTAAATTATATAGTCTTGAAACTAGACCGGTAATGGGAAATTTACAAAGGGTATAAAGTTAGTACACATTTTTGTACAGCGATCAGAATTCAATAACTTTGTACGAACCCGAGGCGACGAGTAGACGATATCTATCCTAACTCACTTATCCTCTGGGTTCAGATCAAAGAATTTTTCGTGGCCCTTTAACTTTACCGAGATCCTATTTGTCCTTCTTTAACAACGCTTTTTGATAAATAGATTTTATACATTTTGTTCCATACACTATATATCAGTATTATTTTATTTAAATTGGCAATAGTATATTTTAACTGTACAAGCGCATTAAACTGCCAAAATGTATCGTGTTGAAATTAAAAAGTACCTATTCAAGCGATAAAAAAAAGTGATCATTCGAGTTAAAAAAAATCCACATGTTTATAGAAAACTACATCAAATTAATATTTGTTTGAAAATCTGTGATTGCGATCCCGAGTAGCTACATATTTTTAAAAACAGAATTTTAGAATTAAATTACGACAAAAACTTAGTTTTAATAAAACAAAAGTCGTGACCCAGTCTAGAAATGAATGATTTTTTTTATTATAAGCCGGGTTTTTTGGCAGTAGTTTCATTTGTTTTTTTGTACATACACTGCAACACGATATAGAAGGCAACGGCGTTTTATCATCGTATTTTAAAATTATTTATGGCATTAGAACGTTAAAAAAAAAAAAAAATTCAAACATAAAATTAGCCAAGATAATATGTTAATTAACGTTTTTGGTAAAGTTCAAAAACGTTTCCATTTAATACCTAATTAGTTTCGTCTTAATGTTTCCTATAGATTTATCGCTAGCGTTTTCTATTTGATTCGAGTATTTTTATTTTGTTCTCGGTCATAAGTATGCGAAAAACAGTTTAAAATTCTCACTACATTGGTTCTTTTGTCTATAATATAATAACAACATTTATGTAAATATTAAGTTATACGATATACTTACTGAGTATAGGTATAAATTCGTATCATATCCAGAGTCTCTGTTTTTCTCGGACGAGTAAGTTTCATCTTTCACTTCCCCTGAAATCAAAATATTGTCGGTTGTCAACAAAAATTGCCAGTTTAATTTTGATTAAAAATACATTTTAATTGTGACGCGGGAAACATGAGAACAATAACTATTTAAAGTATTGATCCATATTTTTCTCAACTGTTCAAAGTATTTGGAAAATTTTTTTTTAGTTTAGTTGATGTATACGTTTTGTAATAACAGTTGCTAGGCTCACTACTAGTGACTAAATATTGGATTGCGCTACATTTTTGACACAGTAAAAAAGATGTTCTGGAGTCTAGAAGTTCTTGTGAATATGTTTTTTTTTTTTTTTTAACAAAAACCTTATGAAATTGTTAAAATAGTCGATCGCTAATATCTCATAATTTATCAATTTGGAGTACATTTTTTAATTCGTGTGATTTTCTTTTTTTTTTTTTACAAAATAATTTAACTTCTCAATAAATAGCCTGTTCGGTTTCCCCGTAACTCTGTAATATTCCATTCAACACCCCACATGCTGAATGCGGTACGAACTCATCGTGTTTCACCCTTTCCGGTTTTTATCTGATTTTCGAAAAAAAAAAATGAAATTTATATAATATTTTGTTATAATAATATTACAGTGTAAACGGTCAAAACGTCATTTCGCGTGACGGAACGGAAAATACGAGTAATATCGTACGGAAAACATTTTTCATGTCATGAAAATTCCTAAAAAAAATTAATAAACAGCGGCGATCGGTTTTTAAACGGAATTACGTGTATAGTCCATTTTCAACTACTAGGTTCTGACGGAATTTTCGTATTTTGAAAATCATCGCGGATCTGTCAAAAACTGCACGATTAAAGCGTGTTCATGGCGTTTATATTTCTCCTCCATCCCAAAAAAAAAAAAAAAAGGTTTTTCAAAATCGATTAATAATATTCTTGTCCAACGTTCTGGCTAAAAATTAGCGATCATACATCGTTGAGCGAATGTCGGCCCATTAGGGTTGTGTTTGTCGGTACAACAACTACAAACCGACGTCGAAGAATTATAAATTGTTAATCATTAATTCGTGATTTCCAAGTACGTACTCGTATTAATACGCAAATTACATACGCACGGATAATTTTACGGTTTATAACAATTTAGAAAAACAAAAAACGGTTTAAATATTTTAAACGTTTTTTCAAAGTAACCTATAAACTGTTTGTCTCGTATAAGAGTACTCAGAGAACTGATCTATACGGTTTTGTTGTCTTACAAATTTCAAGCTTCAGCATCAATACCAATAGTAATAGTTTGAAGTATTTACCTGACAATTATTTTTTTTAACTAGGAAAAAATTAATCGTTTTTACACACGAGTATTGACTTGAGTATAAAAAGTCGTTTTATATTTAAAAACCAGGCTCGATGAACGCGAGCAAATGTTCAATGTTCGGTAATTACAACAAATTAACACATTTTTTTTTTTTTACTTACTACTCGTTTACATTTTGGCCTACATTCATTAACTAATAATTTTTTTTACCGTTTGTCGTTGGATTTTTCCGTCGGTCTTTGTTGTCCTTTAAAGTTAAAGTGCATGAAGGTGTATTTTCGCTCGTAATGAAATATTGTGGTGTGTCCACTTTAAATCAATAGTTTCCTCGCCACTTGAGTTGGACAATATAAAATTAATTAGATGAAGTGTCTAGTCATTAGTTTTTGTTATAACCTTGTGAGTTAAGTTGTTCATTTTTAGAACGCATTATAATATGTATATTAGTCAATGTTTTAAAACGGATCTCAAAAATGTACAAAGCGAATGTTTGAAAAAGACGTGAGAAAGAGAGAGAAAACATGAGAAATCTTCATTTGCGTCCTGACCTAATTTTTTTTTTGCCATTACCTGCGGTTTGCGGTTTTGTACCCGTGACGCCCGACAGGGACAGAATGGAAGTGATTCTATTGATTTTCACTCCAATAAAAATGTAACGAACGTCATTTTTTTTCCTACCGGGGACGAGAAAAAAAAAAAAAAAGGCTTTTTACATTTTTTTTTATTAGTGTGTATCTGTACAGCGATTTTTCTTCTTAATGCACACAGTTATATCCGATCACCGTCAGCTGTTGACTATGGTGATGGATAAAAAAAAAAAAAAAACACAAACAAAAACTAAAACTATACAGAACGTACGTATAAACCGGAAAGAATAAATTGCATTGCATATTCCGACGGCCGACTGGCTCTGGTTTTATTAGTAGGTACTATTGAGTAGGTAGTGTTGTTAAATACTTGCAATCGCTAAGTTTTAAAATTCTCAACAAAGTTCTATGGAATATAACAAAATAGTATTGAATCTATGAAACGGTTTCTTAAATGTTTGTCAGTAAGCCAACAATTATTGTCAGAGTTTTCAAAAACCGTTTAGATAACGTTCGATAATGATTCACTATTATCCGGCTAGGGAGTCACCACGGTCATCACTATCGGACTATATTTCTTCATAATATTAGTTTCAGCGCTCACGTCAATTATTTTACAATCGCATTTTTTTATTTACTGTTACTTGAACATGGTTGGAATTGTTTTGAATAAAGTACAAGCATCAACTATATTCTTGTCAAAATAATATGGTAGGCACCAGAATATAAAGTGTTTTGTGAGGTACCTAATATACTACTGTTTACACTAATACGAAAAAGTAAGTTGTTTTTAGACAAATATATTCAATGACAAATAAGAATAATAAACATTATTGTTCGCTTCCAATATTGTTCCTGTGCATTACCATTTAAATTCCGAATAATTTACTCGTTTTGTAAACGTTTCAATACGTTTAAGCATTGCAAACATAATAACTAATGTAGTATTGTGTTCAAACGTGTATGTTGTCAAAATATCATTACATAACTAATTTAATTTGTTAATTTATTACTTTCTGAAACTCTATTAAGATACCTCAAATATTTCTTCATAACTTCATAATTTGTTAAGATAATGAAGCGAGGAAAACGTCGCGTTGAACTAAGAAGTTATAGCGAGTACCTACTAAATATATAAATGAAACATTAAATGAAAAAAATAAAAATGAACGCATCAAATACTCGTTACGGCGATTATTAAAACGAGCTGAAAATCGTACAAAGTCGCTCAAGTTCTGAGCGTAGAATAAATAAAAGTAAAAAAAAAAAGTTTGAAAAGTTGCAAACGAAAATTAATCATTTAAAAAGATTTATCATTACGACAATAAGTGAGTATAAATTCCTATAACTCTTCAAAACGCCCAACTGCTTTTTATAGTAATTAACAAAAACTTTTCCACTAAAACCGCAACGAAATAATGTTCAAACAGGATTTCGGTCAGACGATGTTCAAAAGCATTCCATACAATGTGAACGTCGGACGGTAACTGAAATAACTGATAAATTTGAAAAAAAACTCTACGGCACTCGGCGGTAGCGCCAATTTTTACTGGCCCTATTGGTAATCAATAATTAAAAATATAAAAGTAATTTTCAATTGAAGTAAGTATTCAATTACTTTCAACGATAACCGCGCGCGTCGTTAGGTCGTAGATTTGAGTTAAATAACAGTCTAGCACCTAAAAATTATTAAATCGAATGACGAATTAACTATATAGGTACACGAATGTTTTCGAAAACACTGGCAAAGTAAATAGTATTACTTATGTTATTATTTCATTTTGGTTTTATATATATATATATTAAAACAATACAATTCAACGCGGTTATTATTGACGGAGATTTCCAAATGAATTTAATTTAGTATTGAAGGCTGAAGTTATAGTTTAGGTCCCAGGGTGAGTAGGTGTTCGAAGGAGCTCTGCTTTTCTCCACTTATTTACATAAATTATGAACAACTAGACGACCGAACACGAATATAATAATATTTGTATTATTTCCAATAGACAAAATCATTCCATTAACGCATTCATTATGCGTGGTACTATAATTAGATTAGGGGCTTGAATATTATTTTGGAGATTGATTCAATTAAAAACAAAGCAAATAACAGGAAACCAAATGGAAAAAATGTTTAATCATCAGCCCGCGGGTACAGTCGTCGCAGTATTATAAGGATGACAAGGGGAATAATTGCAGAAAATCGTAATTATCCTCGTTTTTGAAATAATTTTATTTTCATTATATTTATTCCAGTCCGAATGTTCATAGCTTGGAAAGGAAAACGGCAGATGGTACTATTTGACTGGCGTTGTTGTTTTTTTTTCGAACGATGCCCGATAATGAATATGTATTGTTATTGGCAACGTCGGTTGGATTATTATTTTTTGGTTTCGTTTTCATTGGCTCGGGCACTAGCCTTAGTTGGTTAAGCGGATTTTGTCAAGTACTGCCGTGTCAGGTGGTACAGCCATTAAAGGTTGTTCAATTAGGAAATGTCCATCACTTTTAAGTCATAATATTGCGATACATCTGTCGACAAGGGTCTTAAGGAACGCGAGTTGAGAACTTCTTCAATGCGGCTCAAAATTAGCGAATTATTCGTGAACAGTGCTGGATTTTGCGGGGTACGTGGGGGGGACGACGGACGGATTCTCTCTTTTTTTTTAAAAAAAAATGTGGAAGGATTGAATTTAAAACGAATTCATCTTCCCGATCAAATCCACTCCGGGCCGACGACGTTTTAACAGCGAATTGTCAAATGCCAGACTTTTATTTGACATCATACTTTTTGTTTGACGACATGTTCCACGTTAACGATTATATACTACGATTTATGGTTACCGTAAAACGCGATCTACTCTTTTAAAACTGCTTTTCGTGTTTATAAATAAATTATGAAAAACAAAAAAAATCTGTCAAAGTTTTGTTTTCCACTAATGATCGAAACGAATATATTACGATTTCCCCAGTACGCCCAGCTTCAAAAGTAATCATCGCATCCGTTTGATACACGGAAACTAAATATATTAAATACAAAAAGCTTCTCACCAACGTTCCGAGCTCGGGGGAGTTGAGAACGCCATTCCCCGAACGCCGATCGGAAAAATGTAGCGCGTGAATATAATACTGGGAAGAGAATAGAAAAAAATTGTTTTTAAAATAAAAACTTTGGTCGGCGGAATTTAGTGCTTTAGCAATATTTATCATCTGTGTGTTGCGTCGGTAAATGCGTACAACATTATTTTGACTGCAGTCGATAATAAATATACCAATCGTTATTTACCGCGGAACAACAGTTAGATTAGTCTGTGTGTACGGGGAACTGGGACATTGGTTCCAATAAAAGACGGTTAAACATTATAACCGGATTGTTCTGTGAAAAAGTTGCTTACGAGATCTTATAATAAACGATAATCATATGTGTCCTGTATACACAGCTTCCGATGAAACACAAATCAATTAATATTATACGTCATTATGCAACATACGAATAATAATATGGCTTCGTTAAAAATAGTTCGGATCTAGTATTAATTTTAAATATTGGCGTTCAAAAATTAAAAAAAAAAAAAAAAATACATATATCTGACAATTTTCATCCACAAGATAGACACGCATGGTGCAGACAGGAATTTTTGAACGGTTGGCGAGTTTTTCAATACAGATTAGCATTAATATTCTAAAATATGTGTGGAAAATATTCACTAAAAATAATAAGTACTGTTATTTACGATGTCAAAATTTCATTAAAAAAACTCGAAGAAACTTGATAAAGGAAAAAAAAAAAAATCCAATTTATAAAAATACGAATCATAGGTATAGCGAGTAGAAAAATAAAAAATTTCTTTAAAAATTAAACAGTGGATGAATATTACAACTGTTACATTCATTGATCCCGAACGAAAACTACGTATAAAATGAAGTCAATATAAATTGTGTGCCAAATCTAAAAACAGAAGCTAAATTCCTTCAAGTTTATATCAATGGTAATCAACATTGAATGCCGAGTTTTAATCGAAAAATCAGTTCAATCTTGAAACTACGATAACAATAACACACGATCACAGGGCACAGACAGATTATTTGTTCGACTAAAATCTAAAACAATTATAATTAAATACACGGTGCAACAAGAGTAAGTCAATAACTTGACGGTAAAAACTTTACTTTTGGTGAAACGCTATTATTCTATAAGGTTTATGCCCGAAATTTACAACATTTTCACGATTGTTTGGATGGGTCGGCTACTTTTTCTAAGAGTTTATGTGAGAATCCAAGAACGTTTAAGTGTACTTACTAAATCACTTTGTGAGATTTCTGTGTGTTGGTATCAGAATGTCCCATTCCGACAATTATACTTATAAACAAACAATACTTGGAAATATCGTTCTAACTTTTGACAGAAACTCAAAAGAATAACACAGAGAGCAAAGCACTACAACAGTTTGTTGAATCGTTGTGAATTTTTCCGTCCGGGAAAAGGTTATCGTTCCGGTAGAATGTTTTTGCATTTTCGCGTCCAAAACAAACGTACACAATTGTTATGACGCGGATGCGCACGAATCGCCGGCGGCCATAGTTTTTTTTTCATCGTCATTATAGCACCGGCGTTTTTTATTTTTTCGTAATTTTTTTTTTGTCATCCACATTGCGGGTGCCCGACGAGCACATTTTTCAATAGCAAACGGAAAGACAGAACAAAAAAAAAAAATAAATGATGAAAATAAAATAAAAATCTAACAGAAAATACTGCCTTTAATTAATTCTTAATTTGGCTCTGCGTTTCCGAGCGAGTGGCCGAATGAATAATTCAACGATTGTTTAGCCCGGGAAGAGACAACTGTTTGTTCGCGCAGTTGTTCAAAACGCGCGTCCGACGTTTGTTTCAAAGTTATAACTTTGTTAGTGGGAAAAAAAACAAAATAGAAGAGGACAGAAATGAAAAACAAAAATTATTCTTCATTGTCCGTTGTGTATTTGTTTTTTTTTTTTTTTTAAGATTCCAAACCAAACCGCACCGCTTTCACGCTGCAGGGTATTATTTATCGACGGTAGTTTTAAATAAAATCGGTTCAACTATTTCTGTGTAAAACTTTACGTTGGAGAACTCGGGTCGTATAGTTTTAAAACGTTATTCAGTAAACAATTTTTATTGCTTGAAAAGCTCAACGGTGTACTTTTTTTTCAACCTATTCTATACTCGCGAAGGGAAAGATTTTTTTTTTTTCCTTCACCTTTTTTAAGCCGTTTGTATACGTGTAAAAAAAAACAGTCGCGAAATATAAAAATTATCGTAGTATTACTATACTCTGGAAATCGCTCAAGTGGGGTTTTTCGCAGTTTTTCAAATTACGATGAGTTTACTACAGTAGGTACCACACGTCCAACGAAAATTCATGACTTTTGAATATTGTACGTTTACAAAATAATTTTACGTTAACTGTACTTTAACATGAAATTAAACGAAATAATGACAACTTAGAAATTTTACGAAAAGCGTAACTACCGTAACCGGATAGGCAATAGAGTTATAGTGATTTGTGAAAAACTCACAGTTGACAAAAAACGATCGTAACGGCCTGGATTCGTCGTACCATTACCCCGTATTCTCTTTATCGCGGTTTGTGTAAAAAAAAATTTTTTTCGTTGGACTTTTTTTCTTATACAGAATTGCCAGCTCGACACAAAAGTTCGCCGTCTTCCTGTGTTCCACACGATGTTTTTTTAATTTACCACAGTATCGCGGAATACGCACTTGAATTGTCTCGAGTAAAACAAAACTCGTGGATTTTCGAGCACACTACGCGGACGGTTCGTCATTAACGAAACGCGATATTGTTACGTCGTCGTCGTCGTCCGGCTATTAAATACAATAAAATAACCGAAGCTATATAGATCGAATGACAACGGAAACCGTTTATTATAAGATCACGTGTACACGCCATTAAACATCGAGCAATTATAATTGTTTTTATCGTTTAATTTTTACTGCAGGAAGAAAAAAAAAATAAAAGGAAAAGCGCGGGTCGTGTTTGACAACGGTAACGTAACCTAACCCAATCCAACCGAACCTAAACCTTTCAATTGTACCATCCAAAATTAAGTGGCGTCTCCTGTGGGAGTTTGTTTTTTTTTGAAGGCACGTCAAAGTCCTCAAGTGGCGTAAGTTGACGTTTACGGCACAACCGACCGCCGTGTACTTTCTTTGTTTACGCGTTGGATTTTCGTTTGAAAGTTTCGAACTTTTCGTTCGAATCGCCGAGATTCACTTTTATCTATTTCGTTTCGTTCAAGCACGCGTTTCGTCAGACCGTTGACGCGGTATCTGCAGTTTTCATCACATTTTCTGATTGAATATGATTTGAATGACGGTTGTTTTTCAACTAGCCGTTTCTAAACCATCTGGACGTCATCGAAAACGAAAAAATTAATCCACCGTTGTATTATGCAGATGTCGAGCAGCGTCTTAGAATAATAATAATTCCCCCGTTCGGTGTGTGATGAAACGCGGATGATTTTAAAGCGAATATTTCGTTTGAGAAATCTCGTTTCTGCTGCTATCGAAATATTATTACGATCGTTGCGGATCGCGATAATCGCGCCAAACTTCGTCCCTCGAGAACCGGCCTTTTGGTCCCCGTCGACCGTTTCTCGTGTTTTTTCGTCCCGAGAGCCGGGGACGTCCGCTTCAGCAGTGTTACAGCTTTTTTTTATGTTCAGTTTTTCATTTCCTTAGATTTTACAACGAACTCGTACATACATTTATTGTGTTTTTTTAATTTTTTTTCACACAAACAATCAGCGAGCAACGCAATTGGACTAAAATGCTAAAAATGTTCCAATTGAAACCGCGTTTCCAGACGATTTGCCGACATTCTATAGTATACGACGCAATTTTTCGTAAACGCAAATCGGTATGGATTGAAAAAACCGAACTACACGACGAATCGTACAGAACACGACCAAAACTATTGAAAACACAGAGACGCACAAGCCACGCGGAGATTGTACATAACTTACTGTCGTTAAAAATTGTGAAACGCGAAAAAATTTTAACGAAAAAAAATAAAACGGCCTTCAAAAAACGGAGAAAAGCGTTAAAAAGTAAATAAATGAAAAAAAGGAAACGAAATGTTATAGCTTTTTTTTTTTTGGAGTGCCGTCCACGTGACACGTGTAATATTGAAACAAACAGCTCAACATTGCGGCAACTCGTAATTTGACGATTTCAAATACTTATCTCGTGACGCGCAATGCGGTACAGCTGTTTTTAATCATGTGTTGAGAAAAAATAAATAAATTGGCGACATTTTTTTTGGATTTTCGTTCAATTATTTTGTTTTTTTTTTCAAAATCGGTTTTATTCTTTCGCTAACCTTTTTTTTCGCCCCTACTAGGTTGTACTACGTGGTCCAAAAAAACGAAAAAAAACCCCGGACACTGGTTTTCCATTTGGGGCCGCCGATCGATAGCCGCCCCCGCGCCACGGGATCAAAAAAACTATCGTCGGTGACGGACGCGCGGTTTTTTTCGGCGATGACGGGAACGATTCTCGCGTTTTTCAATGACGGTTAATTTTAGCCCACGACCGCGTGGGAACGGAGGGCGAACGCTCGTGAAACATTTCGCGTGACCGTCGGCCGTTCGTATTTTTTGATATTTTTAGATCGAAAACTCGCTGCACGGCCAAAAGCCGGCGCGAGGAGAGTAATGAAACGAAAAAAAACGAAAATCATAGCTGTCTCGTAATAACAGAGTAATTTTATTGCTGAGCCCGAAAAGCGTCGAAAGACGGTTGAGCAAAAAACAAACCGTTTGTCGGACGAAGATTACGTAAATTTTTTTGTTTCATCCAAACGGAGAAACAAACTTTTAATCGCGACGGGCGTTTCCGCGATCGTAAAACGTCGAAGCGCCGAAAAGTCCGGAAAGTCGACGTACTCTATCTATCGGAACGGTTTTTTTTTTTTTAAATTTCGATTAGTTTTCAAGGGAAAAATCAAAAAGAATTTTCAAAGATATCATACTCCGTTATTTCGACGGCCTGACTACATGGCGAATTTAATATCGTAATCGAATGTTGTGTTTTTACGAATTCGATCCGGCCGCGAAGACTATTATTAGAGAGCCGTATTAGTCAGATCAGCGAAGGGCGAAACTCGGGGGAGACTCGAGGTCTCGGGTTACGTGTTTGCAATTTCAGAAAAAGATAATGGATTTACATACCGTTCACGTTCGTTCGGTCGAATAGAAGGTGAAATAAAATAAATAACGAAACAGCGTTTGCATTAGTAAACATTTCGATGCAAATTAAAAAATCCAATTTACGTTTGAGCGTGTGTCAAACGGATGCTAGTTTTACAAATACAATATGTTCTTTTCGCCGGTAAGAATGTATACTAATGGTGCATTAGTAGTGCAGTTTGGTAAACTTGTTCCTAGCAAGTATATTGGATTACCGAGCTCGCTCAGAATCGTTAATTCGGATAGTTACCGAATAATACGTTTAACAACACCAACGGACTTACCCAAAGAAGCGACACGCAGTTTTTTACCCGTTCTTCGCTTAAAACTCACTTTCTATTATTTTATTCTCGTAATTTCATAATTTAGCGGAGCTTATAAATCCTTGCAAAAGTAGGGAGCTGTCATCACTCATTTGAGTTCTGTGTTTATTTTCCAACCTTTTGCGTATTCGTGTCGGACGCACGAATACTTTTCGGAAAACTAAATATTTTTTTTCGGGTATTCAACTTTGTTTCAAAACACTTTTGAACAATTGAATTCTGGAGATTTAAGTTTGTTTCTATCCGGTAAATACTTTCAAAACGCGTGTCAGTGTACTGCAGTTGCACAAAAATGCGTATTCTACGGTTTACAGCTGACGTAACAAAACGTTTCTTGTAATAACTGTTAATGTTTCATTTTCTTAAATTTTTAATATATAATGCTAAGCAATATAAATGTTTAGACGTAAAATTATTTGACGCACATGTATGATAAACAATAAAACACTCGGCCTTCAGCCCTGACGTCTTTCTAAATAATAATACACGTGCCATTTTTTTCGGTTAAAAAGGGAACCATGCGCGGAATAAAACGTTTTTTTTTTTTATGAGAAACGACGTCACACAGTATAATATAATGTAATAAAATAAAATGCAAATTTTATTATTTTTATTTTAAAATACGTTCACGTCGAATACACGTATTATCATGTTAAAACGCGCAGCGTTCTAGTTTATTTCACGAGTTTAATAAAACGAGACAATAAATATCACTAAGGTACAGTATGTGGAAACCCTCTTCTACGATCGCGCCTGAACGTATCTACAGTAAATTTAATATCACGATGAAAGAAAAGCACTAGTATTTCGTTGTATTTTATGTTTTAGAGGTGTGTTTTTTTTTTTTTAATTAAATTTATCGAATTACCGGTTACGATAGCTACACATATACAAGTCTCGGGTTTTACGTTTCAGCGAAAATAACGGATTTTTACCGTTCGCGTTTATTTGGTTGAAAAAAATTGTAATATAAAACGTAAAAAGATTTACCGAACTTAAAAGGTAAATAAATAAAGGTTTGAACCGCTGACGTGTTAAAAGTTTTCGAATAAATAACCCATCTTATTCTCCCGTAGCTAAAAAAAACGCTCTAAAACAAATACCAAAATATAGATCGCGGTAATTTTTTTATTTTTATTCACCGTTTTATGGTTGCGAAACACACGAACGACCTAATCAAACGTCATTACGCAAACGAATAAAATTCGCCGATTTCCTATTTGGCTATCGGCCCAACACCTGTCACACGCGCGAACCTCGGTTAAAAATGTGGTCGACTAAAATTTCCAGCCCATCCACCGTGCCAATTAAACGATCAAAGTGAATATTTTTGTCAAAGGATTTACAATATTCGCTATATTTATGTGCGGTATACGACGTGTTTATTATGCCAACTAGATGTGCATCATATTAGTAGTGCAACTTGGGTGCGTGTGGCCAAAAAATAATTGGAGAGTATTTGTCGTGGACGCGAGTTACAAATTTATAATGTTGAGCGAGTTAGCGAAACACGTTAAGTCGATTGAACAATTAAATTGCCTTCAGTTGAAAGTCAAATGTTAAAAACGAAAAAAAAAAAAACACCTTGATAATGGTTAAAAGTCATAAAACGCCCCTAATGTGGTATTTTTAACTTTCAAAATTAGTGGTCAAAGTAAAAAAAAAATCAACGATTTAGTGTTTTAGCGCTTGATAGCGAAAACAATTGGAAATAAACTTAACTCTGCGACAACGATAATATTTATAGTTACTATAGAAAGTTAAACTACTGCCATACAATTTTTAACCGAATAAGTTTTTTAAGTTAAAAAATAATTAACCGGCCGTGTTAAAAAGTTAAAAAATTCTCTTCGTTTCGACAGCAATAGTTTGTTTGTGTATATTAGAAATTATCGTCTAATACGATAATAACGATCGTTTGACATTGACGGATTTCGCTGTCTACGTCAAGAGTGTAGGACGAATTGGATTTCAATTTTTTTTTCGGTTTTTGATATGCACGTTCATGACCAAAGTTCGGTCAATCGGAAACACTGTCGCGCGCGGTTGTTTTTCAAAAAATTTCAATTTTTGAACGACGTGCGCTATACATCTTGTGCACAAAACTGGGTGGAATATCCAAAATTTACCGCGTATCACGTTTATTTTAGCGTTATAGTTTTTTGTAAACGTTCAAAACACATTGATATTTTCGCGCGGTTGAAAACCGCGAATACAACTCTCAAAGTAGACCCGACAGCCGCATCGAACCCCGACTAAAAAAAACAAAAATTGAACGCCAGAAGCCGGTGGTCGCGTCATCATCTGCCGGTATTAAAAATTTTAATTAAACACCACCGATACGGGGGATAAATCGTCGTTTACTTCGCCGAGACCGATTATTATTACTGTATCGCACTCCTCGAACGGTATAATTATTATTGTATACTACATCGTACGCGAAACGAACAACTAACTAAATATAACTCGCGATTACACGTCGACACGCGTGACATTCAAATAACTTTTTATTTCGGTACCGCGTTCGCGTACCTATATTGTCCGTGTTTGGTCGATCGTGGCCGGTCGGGAAATATTGCGAACGCGGTGTACGCAAAGTATCTCGCATTTTCGGTTTTTTTTAGCGTTTTACCGTATTCTAAAAACTTCGATGGGAATCACGCCGAAACGTGTTGGTTAATTTATACCCGTAAGAGGAGTTCGGGGCGGACGGAAAAAAAAAATAAAGAAAACAACGAGAAGAACGCGATCGAATTCCGTACGCGCTCACCAATACCACAGTGTCCATAACTGGGTCAGCGAATGATTAAAAGAAGGTTTCTTTTCGCCCGACCGACCAAGAAAATTGCCGTTCCCTTCTCGCCGCAGCGCGTGACACACACCGTGTAATTATTGTTCGTCTGGGCTTCTGACGACCACCCACTCACCCACTCACCCACCCATCCACCCACTCGTCGACTGCTGGCGCCGAGAGCCGGTCGTAACGCGACGCGGCGAAACGTCCTAAAATACGCACGTACCAGGTACGTGAACGAGGATATAACGAACGGTGAAATCGAAACGGTGCAACAATCTACGATACGTAAAAAACGATCTGGACCCCGACGCGCGTTTCGTAAAAATAAAAAAATCGTTTCGGCGGCTTATAATAATTATAACTAATGAGCGTTCGTCGGGAACCGTATCGGTGGCGAGCGCACAAAGGGTGGGTTAAAAGGGTTCGCCGCCGGGGTTCGTTGATCCCTGGTCGTTATGAATTTTCGTTTCGATTTTTTTGTACGTGCGGCGGTCTTCGTCTGGATTTTCCGACACGACCGCGTTTTTCCGAGTTCGGAAACTGGAATCGCGTCGAGTGTGTCAGACGCTTCGGTGGATTTCAACCGGTGCGAATAGTCACGCCAATATGCGTTTCGTGAACGCATCATTTCGTATCACGATTGCGATTTTTCCGGTAGGCTCGGAGCTGACACGTCGCATTTAAGACGCGATGAACGCTGTTTTTACAACGAGGGGACGATTTCGCGACAAGTTTTCATAAATTACGCTCGTTTTTAAACTGATCGAACGCCGTCTCGTAGTTTCAACGTTCGTTTAAAAATAAAAATATTTTCAAAAATTGTCTTGTAAAAACAACGCGGCGGACGTCATTGACGAGCTCGAAACCCCGTTTTCGGACGACCCTATTAACTTGTGAAACTGCCGAGACCGTATACGGGTTCGCGTCACGAAACCCGGCCAGTGCGGCGAAGAAAAATTTCCTCGCCTCGTCGGAGCGATATTTTCGGCGGTCTCTCGAACGGGATGTCGGAATAACGTTTCAGTGTGCTTTCCGACCCTGCGAGAAGATTTGTTTCGTTAGAATAACAGTCGTAGCTCGAAGCTTAATTGCGTGTACCACGACATGGCTGGTCCGAGAGGATGTAATATGCGCGGAAAAAAAGTTGGCTTCAAAAAAAAATAAATTAAATATCATACACGGTTAAGCGACCTTATACACTTTTCCCGCCCCGTCCGTCGAACCACTGCTGCTGTTGTTGGTTATAATGATGATGATGATGCGGTTTAATTTAAAAATGTTACAGATCTAATTGTGTTGTTGTTGTCGCACGAGCATATGTTGTGTAACGCACGCGGACGATATAGTTTTTACGACGAAAACCGAAAAGTGATTACAGGCCGAGTAATTATTTGTACGATCCGGTCGACAAAATTTGATTTGGCACGACGGTCACAATACTATAGTCGAGATACAAAAGTCTATAAAACAGTAAATACCATCGTATATAATAATGATATATTGGCTGTATAGTTTGTCGAGCATTCGTCGGAACTGCGAGCGAATATGTATATAGGTATTCTGGTAAAAGAGCTTACGATGTATGAAAACGGGAAAAATCGTTCGTTCGATAACGTACCTTCCTAATATCGTACCGAATTCGGGCTCAGTTCACAGGTAGATTCGAGACATCTCCCAACACCCAACAGCCTCGACTGAATTAGTCAAAAAACATTTTCCGGCAAGAACATTAAATGTTCTTGCCGGAAAATGTTTTTCGACGTTAATTCTCCACCCCGAAACTCGAGCCGTGCCGATAGACGGATGGCCTTCAGACGCGTATTTTTACGACGAGTATGTTATATTCGTCGAGACCAAGAGCTCGAACACTGCGGGGAGGAAATATGAAAAACGAAAAATTTTACACGCCACATTTGCGACGATCTGGGTCGGTGCGGTATCGTATAAAAAATAACGAGAAAATACGAGTTAAAACGTAAACTCGGGTTTTTCTCCGGGGACCAAGCGGAAAATACGGGGCCGGAGGGCGTTTATCCGTGATTTTCGGACAAAAATACGATAGCGTATGGTATATATATGGAAAATATAACGCGGTAGTTGTACGGGCTCACGGCACAGAAGCCGTGAATAACATAATATTATTGTTATTCTCGACAAAATACCGTGTGCTACGTTTTCGGGACCGT